>CM049315.1:22315163-22842663 GCA_026874595.1 Sipunculus nudus | reverse complement strand
ATCTGCAGGTGGTTAACTTGAAATAAATTTGTTCTTCTCTATCTGAGATCAGTGACTAACAAACTTCAGTTTAGCCCGAAACCCCTTGTTTTCCCCAAAGGCTATTGCATTCCTAATATTGAGGGTATCAGCTAAATCGTTGTTCTGGTAGCTCTGTACTGACTCTGCAACGTGAGACATCTCCTTTTATTTGATCTCCTTATTTGCCGTTATCAAGCTGTAGCGTCACTACTGCGCTGTTTCAACCAACAGCAAGCAAAACGTCATATTTATGTTGACATCTGAAACGATTTGTATGCTGTGATTACGAATAAGCGGAATCCACATCTTTAACACAGCTAACTCCTGATGTACAACAACACATAACGTGCTTCCATGATGTAAAAATCTGTTTGATGGGTCATACAATGATGTTAGAACAATAGTTTTGGTTTTGAAAGTCCAAATGACCTTTTTGATGTCTGCTTTAATTCCTGAATGACCCTCGCGTACCTGAGAGAGGTATGGGGAAGTATGTGGGTTACCTGGTCAGGGTTTGCTTAGTTCCTTTTCAGCTGGTAAACAAGAGGGCAGTTTTTGGTTGATAGTGGTGTATTACTTCAATACGCATATAAAAAAAGAGTTCCGATTTTGTTGGTTCTTTCCTCATATAAGCCACCTTCCTTCAAAATAAAAATATTTCTTACTGCCTATAGTTTTATCTAAGTTTCCTAAAATATGTCTATCTTCACTCTGTCTGTCTCGGATATTTCCCGCTGTCTATACTCACTGAATACCAACACTATCTCTGTTTACTTACTCAGTTCACTCTCAGACTTCATTGGTAATTTTAATATTTAAATACACCTGCAGTATCAACAGTTACTAAAGATCAAACGGATACACGTAAAACAATTCATTCTTACCCACCATCTATGATATGCCCTAATATGTTTCAAAGGTTAAAGGGGGGCCAGTGAGCTAATTTATAAAACTGTATTACCAGGAGACATGTTTTCACCTGCTTGAAAAAAATACGTGCATCAGTTTACATTTGAAATTCCCGGAAAATGTGTAAAATATAAACAAAAACTTGTAGTTACAATAAAGAAACCTGTTGTAATTGAACACACAAATCTAATACGAGACGAATGCTGGGATTAGGTTGCATGCTTATAACAAGTGCGTATGAATATGGAATATGTAGTATTCTTATTCTCCATATATCTTTCCAACAGACTGGATTGTAGTCTTAAAATAGGTCGGTTTTCATACATATAGTTTTGGGAAAACGTCATATAGTTTCCTATATTTTTCAGTGGAAAAGCCAACGAGCTATGTTCTTTTCTAAGAGATATTGCATTTATAACAGGGCTGTATCATTATACCGATATATCGATACGATGCGGTAACCGATACGTCGGCGTACTGTATATTGGTATTATCGAAGAAAAACAAAGACTTTTAACAAATATGGTTACAAGTTTTAAACTATAACCTTAACTACTTAAAAGCCATCGCTATGTCTTTGTTATTTTGGCTGTTTAGACTTAGACATAACATATATTTCTTCATATAACCGAATGGGTAACAAATGTATATATATCAGTGCTCCGATAACAATCCGGCACGTGTGACCGATGTAAGGGAAATAATAAAGACATGAACCTTGTTTGCTGAGGAAATATTAGGGGACAATCCACGGTACAGTACGGACAAAAGCCCCTTGACCCGCCCGCCAAGTCCAAAACAAAAGCACCGCTTATTAGGATACCATAGCACCCACCCTGAAAATCAACTTTTAAGACAGAAGACATTTAGTCACTTAATTTAATTTTTTATAAGTATTATGCACATGCTGTATATTAAAAACGTACATTGAATAAATAGAAATTTTGTTCATATTGACCTTAGCTTTAATATAAGTATAGCAAGATATATATGGACATGTTAGTGTTTGGTTTCACCATTTCCATAGGCAATATATACTTTATTATTACGCAATACTCTAAAGAAACTAGAGACGCTAGTATCACAATTGCACTTATTTTAAATAAGTGCTGATTTTATCTTTCCGATCTTGAGGAAAAGGTAAACCTGCCTTATTTCGGCAGGTGGTTGTCTGAGGAATGCCCCTTCTCCATACACACTGTAAGATCTAGGAATGCACCTATGGTTTTCGTCTGATGAACTTACTGACCTATTGGTTTATATTTTGAACCACATCCTGCAAGTACTCTAAAAAAGGTGTTTTTATCATATGGTGACTTGTGCACGTTAACTATATGACTTTGGACAGTGTACGCTTCCTACCGGGTATCAAATGTAGTCTTTCAGGGACTACTATGGTGCAAAGTACTCATATTGCGCCTTATCCGAATGATTTATGTTAATTCTGGACCTCGTGAATGTAAAGGTTTGACTATCTGTGTCTCTCGATCTGCTTAGCAGCTGACGTATCTCTGTGCTGGGGATTATTGCTCTACTATTAAACACAAAATAATCATCCAAATACACATAATAAGCCCGTGCTAAGACCATGCCTAATCAGGTGCGATGTTACCAGTAATCAGATGTGTTTCAATTCTTTGTCTTTGTAAGCTTAATGTTTACTCGTTCCCTAATTTAGACAACTAGTTACAAAGATACCATTGTCTTGTTCATAACACAGGACGAAACAAAAGTTTTCTTACGTTCACACGTGCTTGGAGAGGAAACTGAAAGCAGATAATAAATCATATCATATTTTTCTTGAATGAAAAGTTAGAAAAACAATGTATCCTCTTAGTGTATGTCATTGAGCCTGTTTCCGTAAGGTCGCCGGATGCAGGACTTAAGGAAGTGTGTGTGTGTGGAGGGGGGGGGGTAACGTCTTGATTAATTCATATTTTCGATTCGAATAAAAATCAAATTAGAAAAAGAAGGAAGTGTTCGGACGCGCCTTGTGTCATATTGTTCAAATAATAAGAAGGGAACACTTGTACAAAAGTCTCCTTACGATATAAAAAAACCCTATAGGAGGGAACTTACAGCTCTAACTGACAAAACAAGTCAAATTTTATTTTCTAAAAAGGGGTATATTCATGAGGTTTATATGGGAAAACATGTACAGAAAGCTAAGATATAAGAACATGATATCAAACTTTACAGAGAAATCCTAGACCTGTTAATAACAAGGATTATGTTCTATGCTTGTAAATAATTATATTTACATATAGCATTCGCAATAGGCACCAGTGAAAGCTTCGATAATACTGGTTTGAGAAATTAATAGCATAAATAACGACCTTTTAGAGGTCAAAAGGTTAGCGATGGTACTGATAATTAAATATGAATTTTGTTACATATTTGTGAACACAGTCACAAAATAGGAATAAGTAAGAATATATCCAGAGTATTCCGGGTTCAATCTCCCTCGATAATCGTAGGACAATAATATGAAATAAATCCTGTTCATCTCGACACTGAAACTTATAATCATTCTAATTGGTCATAGAAAAACTGGCAAAACGTAATATTATTCAGTTCGTAATATACCTCCCGGAACATAAGAATTCCCGAAATTTTTTAGGAAATTCTGAATTTTTAGTTAACAAACTAATGTAATGAAAAGTAAATTTCCGTTTCTCATTTACAGCATATAAACTTTATATGAGACTAACCAAATGGATAGAATTAATAATAAAACAAGTAAGACGCAAGAATCCATGGAAAAAGGTTTACGGAAATTTAATACATCCTTTTGGCTGACGAAAAAAAGTATATTTGCACGGTAATTTAAGCATTTTTTTATTAATAAATTATTTCCATAATGATATAATTACTATTTTGAAATATCTGAAATGTAAAATCAAAGCATGTTATTAAATATGCCACTTCAAAGGGAAAGGGAAGGCACGGCTTCAATAGAATAAATTTATAGACGTTTTAGGTTTTGGAAAGGAATGATGACGAGAGATGCCGAAATTATTTGAATAATCTGGCCCGATACTTAAAGTCATATAGTAGGATGAAAAATAAAAATGTGGACCATGAAGAGCAATCATGTAAGCTGATTTACTCATTTCGTCTCTGTTTATCTACGAACTTGATCCTCTACCAGGAGATAAGTTTTATGTGCTTAATTGTATTTTCTATCGTTTTATTTTGTGTCATATTTAGATGATCAGTTTGATTGGAACCTATAAGAAAAGCTTTGCAGCAGATCTGAAAAATTGTCTCCACGATGACAGAATCACTCCAACTGTCTGGTTAAAATTGAAAAGTGTTTGACAAGGCTTCAGGATAAAAATCTCCCATGCTTATTCACACATAAAAAAGTTCGCAAGATACATATTGTGCAATACCGAACTGATAAAATACAATTGGTATATGTCAGTATTGCTCTCTGATAATGAAAAGTGCACGTTTAAGTAATTTTTTTCCCAAGTATATTATTCCTATGGAATTTTTGGAATATGACAAGGCATGATAGATCCCATCATCCGTGTGTGGGGTGCACATGGAAATGAAACTGTACAAGATATCCCTTACCCATGCTCCGCGCCATGGTATTCTAATATTCCCCAAATAGATATACCGAAAACAGAAGTGACATGCTGATTCCATAAATATGTCAATATGGCATTGGCAACGAGACAGCGTTGAGGTTTAAATGGTACAAGAAAACCGAATTGAAAAGAAGACGCAATCGAGTGGTTCAAGATAATTTATTATAGATATGGCAATGAGACAAATAGTATGTCATAAGTTACACATAACTAGAGTTGATATATCGAAACTGTTTTGGGTGACGACCAGATAAAAGTTGGCCATTCCCCGATGTGGATCATTGCCATATACTGTAAATAACTATTCCTTGTTTCTCTTTGTATCTATAAAAGACTCTCGCCTGTTCCAGTTTATGCATCTACAGGGATCCGTGTCGGGTGTCTAGTATCCGGAGTCAAAGATCACGGTAAGAATTGAGTTTGTAAATATCGATGATAGAAAAGTATTGTGTAAAATATAATCTAATTTATTGTTTGTTATATCTAACGATGATGAATATCTTCTATAAAATAGATAAACTGCCCATTACATTTTTATGAAATGTAAAATTTCATAACGACATTGTAGTTCAGATATTTCTGTGGCCTACAATTTCCTTTATAATATAACTTGCACGTTGTGCGAGAGAGAGAGAGAGACAGACAGACAGACAGACAGAAAGAGAGAACGAGAGAAAGAGAGAGAGAGAGAGAGAGAGGGAGAGAGAGAAGTGTTAGCGAGATTTAACCTATATTGCATACTTTTCTGTTTAATGTGATTTCATCTTAGACAAAGATCATGAAGACGATCGTATTCTCCCTTGCTCTTCTGGGTGCAACGCTGCTCCCGACCACTGAAGCCTGGTTTAACTATGTCAACGTCGGCAGGAGGTCAGACATCGCCCAGCAATGTCCGTTCAACTGTCAGCGCTACTGTCCTGACGACTCTTGTTATGTCGTGTGCGCAAATACCTGTTTTCTGAAGCAGACGGCCGTAAACGACAAAGTAATGCGTGGACCTTTACAATATATCAGTTATATAGGATAAATCTGAATCTGTATTCATTTGATAAGGAAAAACATAAAATTGTAGTAAAATAATTGATTAGAATGATTAACACATAGCTGGTGAGATGGGTGTAAAATTGTTTAGCCACGATGATCATGATTTGCAATATTTAGATCAATAACACACCCAGAGAACACGTCTGCGTTCAAATGAAATACCTTGTACAAATGTATCAGATTCACTAAACGATATCACAGACCTTTTGTTATTATTAAACCGATACTTTTTCTCTGCAGCATTTGAGACCTTTCCCTCACAACTTCAAGACCTACGACAAGAACGGAGATGGCTTCATCAGTGTGGGCGAAATGTCAAAAACCCTGAAGGCAGGCAAGGAGTCCAGTTCGGCCCTTGTTTCTCGCTGACGATAACGGTAAGCAGGAATTTGGTGTGACTTTAATATATTCATTTGAAAAAAGCTGATTTTTTTTATATTGGACCATGTTCCAAATTTGTAAAATGGGCATAGGGGTTAATTTTTAAAGGATTACATAAATAAGTTTTTTTTTTTCAAAATACTGAACTCCTTATATTCACTTGGCGTTCCTCAGTAAACGTCCATGAGAGGTTGGCCATACGAAGAGTTCTAATGGATCATCAGTATTACCTTAACCGTTGCTGTTGTTCATATGATAAAGATTATTTTTCTATATTTCAAAATGCAACATAATTGAAATATTAAATATTTTTATGAAGTAAAAGTTTTAACCTTTAAATGATATCCAGTGATAACCTGTGAACTAAAATCAAGGCATTTGATTAAATAGATTTAGGATTTAGAAGTTTCTGCATGTATATCGTTAAGGCCTTTAACTGTACAGTTAAAAAGATGATACACTTATTCACACTTAAATAAAGTACGGCAAAAATAAAAAGTCTCCTTGAAAGTAAAAAAAAAAAAACTTTGTTCGTAATATTCAACGACTGTCGTCTTTCTAAATGTTCTTAATATTTGAAATAGTCTTGTTTGTTTTTTTCTCACAAAGGATGGAATGATATAAGACAAATAAATAAATGTCAACATTCATCTCTAGCAGAAATGAAACTTACCATCTTCCCATGAAGAGATGCTGAGATCTGAATCCCGCCGAGTGTTATTTGCAATAGTTATTTCTTAATGTTTTTGTAATATGTTGTGTTATCAGGTGATGGGAAGTTGTCCAAGAAGGAATTTGACGCGGCCCCATACCATAAGCTAGAACCAGGCGAGAAACCTAAAGCGGAGAGATACTTCGAGGAATCTGACACTGAGCCAGAATACGAAGAGTAAGATGGCATTGACGTGGTCATGTTACGTACATGAAATCTGGATGTAGTTCAGTAAGTCAGGCTTTATTTATTGGATCAGAAGTAAGCTCATCAAATCCCCTCCGGTCTTTGTTTTGTATGCTTTTCAATAGTTATATAAAAATAACATATGATAGAAGTGTATTTGTGGGTGTCATTTGTATAAAATAGATCTTGTAACGAAAGTAATATTTTATACAGTTTTTTTGTACCTGCGTCAAAGAAAAAAAAAGATCTAATACATATGTGTTTCACTGAAGTTTTGCGTATGGTACATGATTGAGTAAAAGTAAACGCAACTTAACAGAGTAAGTGTAATGTATTAATTGATTCCTCTTTCCTAATTTTATTCAAATACATTGTTTATTCTAAAATGTCTTGGTTGGAATCACGCATACCTAAAATAAAAATAAGCTAATAATTTACAAAAATCTAGGTGTGTCATTATCGGTTAGTTTTGCAATTATTTTCTTTTTTTTATTCCAGGCAAACGGAAAAACGAACAAAGAAGAAAGACCGTTAAAGGACATAGGGAATTGATATTTAGATATTTGATAGTCTCTGCAGTCGTTTAAGTTAGCAGTATAACAACTAAAAAATACATCGTAAATGCCGATATTTCACAAATAGCTTGAATAAATGCCAAAAGAATACACGCTTCACCTTTACATAGCCCTTTATTCTGCGCTTTAGTTCTTTTCAACAAAAGCACATTTGCATGAAATATTCTGTCTTGTTTATAATTAAACTGAAGCCCTTGGTGACTGGATTTGTTACATGTGAAGTCAATTATGAGTTGAGATCCAATTCATAAAACAGTACAAATGGGTCAAAAGTTCCTTTTACTCCTTCCAGTCGGTCTGCAACACAAGGTGTAATTACAGAGGGAAGCGTTTGTTGATCCTTTTATAACTCGGAACCAGTTGGTCTCTAGAAGAATCAATATTGTTTCTCCTTATTATAAGAACTACTCCCAATGTACAAGATAATAGCAAGTCGGTTACGTTATCGTAATTGGGGAGAAGTTGTACCCTACTTTGAGCAATAGTTTTTTTTTGTTTTTTTTTCGCAATGCTTTCTTCTGCTCAGGAATATAGACTATATAGCACAATTAGATGAGGTTTTTACGTAAATATGAAGTTTTCTTTCCAAGGGTACAAGTACGTCAATGTAGCCCTGGAAAGTAACTGAAACGTGGTGCAAAACACTGGACCTAACAAAACACTGTCGCCCTGATTAGATCGACAACATTGAGATATAATTAGGTTTAATGGAATCCATATGTGAGAAATTCATTTTTGCAACATTTAAACACAATTGTTGACATTGAGGTTTAATTCCTATTGAGATTTGCTTTTTCACGAAGTGGCAAATAATAACCTCGGAGGTACATTGTAACTCATTGAATTGGAAAATCAAGAAAATAGGAAACAGTGGCAACTTTGTAAAGTGGATAAATGCCATGTGACTCCCTACATCCAATTTTAACTGACTTTTTATAGAAATTATGGCATTTGTAATAAACCATCCCCAAATATAGGTACACCACATATAAATATATATTCTATATCACCTATACATTTCTCGCGAAAATACTAATCTTGGAAAGTAAAATCGAACTGACATGTGTATGAAATATCAGTCTCTTAAGTCTTTGAAGACACACAAGCATAGGAACACATTTTCAATGGGATGACAGCATTAATTTAGTTGGCTTCAACCTGATATGTTTGTCACAAATAAACAGTCACCCCCGCAGATGGACGGGCTTTCAACAAGACAGGTACACGTGAAGACAACCAGGTGGAGAGTCAGTATATATATGAAACTTAGATAAACAGGGGAGAGTCGAACAAATAGACGGCAGTCAAACAGGCACACAGCAAGACTTGCAGAGTGACAGTCAAACCAACATGGACAGTCAAACTAACATAAAGACAGCCCGTCAAAGCCGAAGTCAAACAAACAGACAAACACAATAGAAGCCCAGAGATCGAGCGCTTCCCGGGAGTTGAAATAAGACAGACAAACAGACTGGAGAACATGATAAAATGTTCAAATAAATAACCCAAACTTTAGGAGAATCAGAAAAAAATTATATGTTCATGTACTTCTGCTGATTTGAAAAGTGGTGGACTAATAGACAGACGTCCAGAAAAATAGGCAAGGCCAACTCATTTTATTCTTGTTATATAAAATTGAGATACGAAAGAAATGAGCTGCATTTTCTATGGATACCACCATTTTTGATCAATTGATGAGGAATAAAATTAAGGTTTTATTTGACCCAGACCTTTGACCGATTTTGTCTGATAACAACATACCTCTAGGGATAATATATGCAGTATCAGCGTTTACAGCGTTGCACTCGTTACATGTATATAACCTAGTGCTCTGCACTCATTACATGTAAAAGGTCCATGGGGACATCATATCTGCCTGTCCAAATTGTATGAAAGTTTTAAACAGGCCGATTAATGCGTGGTCTAAAATGCCTGTTTTGTCCACACGGCTCGTTGTTGTTTTCCCAAGCACACACTAACTCAGTTTGAAAATGAAGAAATAGCCATTCAAAATGGCGAAGTTTATGGTAAATGCCTGTCTTACACCCGATTCCGTTTTAGCATACAAGTTACAAAGTTAGGGCAAATATGTTAGATACACGGTTTTTTAGCGGAGTTAAATAAAATAAGACACCTTTGATAAGTATGTTTTATTCTCATTACAATATGAGAATGATCATTTAAAAAAGTTACATCCTTAAATAGGTTACAATGGAAACAGAAGAACAGGGCCAAGTATCACTGGAAGTAAGATCATTGATCCGAAATTCAAATGCTGCAAAAAAAGTCGTGATATTGTGTTAAGTTTTGGAGGCATGGCACAAAAATGATATTTTAAAGTGTTAAAGCTGAAACCAGCTTTTTTTTTAAATAGATAAAAAGGACCTGTTAAATACAAACATGTTGCATTCATTAGGTATCATGATCTCGGCTTAGGTTTATTTACAGACAAACACACTCATATATATCTTCATTCTCCTTTTTTCCTTAAATTCATATATATATATATATATATATATATATATATATATACATATATATACAGTGAAACCCTGGGCTGCGGACACCCCACTTGGGCTGCGGACACCCCCGCCTAACGGACACTTTTTGGGCCGACAGAGCGTTTTTACTACTTTAAGAACCCCTTTAGTGCGGACACCTCTTTATTCAGGACAACGGACACTTTTTGTCCGCCCATGGCTAACCCCCCCCCCCCCCCGGCTAACGGACACCCAAGAGGCCGCCCCGATCGCAGTCGGCAGGAATATTTTAAAATTGCAATTATGGTCTGCTTCCGGTACGCATATATCACTTAAAAGTTCTTATGATTTAGGCATATAAATTGCTATGTCTATAAGACCGGAGCTAGTTTTACTCAATGTGCCATATTTTGCAGCCGGAACTTTTAATTTTGTATCCTTTTATCAATAGCAGTGCCCATAAAATGACGGAATTCACAGAGTTTCTATTGTGCCGAACTTTCATTGAAGCTACATATTCATTCTGAATCCGGTCCACATTATTCTATCATAGGCCCAGGAGCGAGGTAATGACATATCGGTTACACATGCGGACAATAAAAGTCACGGGTCAGGGGCTCAGCGATATCAACCAATCCCCGATCCTGTAACATTTGCATCACGGAAATTATAGTCCAACCTACCAATCATAAGGCGTGTATGATATCATGCATTTATATGTAACATTTGTTTACTCTGCCGAAAGATGTTAAACAAAACTTGAACGAGATATCAGAAATTTATTTATTCCATAAGCGATTCTTTTAATATAACGGAAAGAGTGAGTATTTAATAAATTTTACGGTCCCTGTGCAGAAATATATACGTCGAGACGTGTAAATCCTGCCAATGTCAGTCAATGTTTGAAAACTATTTTCTCACAAGTAATGACAATAATTTCCATCAACATTAAAAGCCTCATTCCGAAAAAAAAAAAAAAAAAAAAAAAAACAACAACCGGTAGCAAGAAATTTTATTCACATTAATATATATGTAAGATCAAATATTAGGTGAAAAAAGCCGGCTTTCATGATTGATTAAGTCCCATACCTAGACCTCTGACATGTGGCCGCAGCTTGACCTCGTGGGCCCGACCCCCTCTGGAGCGGACACCCCTTTATAACGGATAAATCGTCCGGTCCCGGGACTGTCCGCCTCAGAGGGGTTTCACTGTATATATATATATATATATATATATATATATATATATATATATATACACAGAAGAGAATATTGTGCATTTAAATATCGATCTTTCTGTTTAGTTCTTGTTTTTGGTTTCAAGTCGCTGTGTTAATGGAGATACAGCATGCAAAGCATATCGATAACCCCATCGATGCCTTCTCAGACCTCAAAGGTCAAATGAACCATGAATTCATCGGTTGCATCTCTTTTTCTCGCTTCCTCTCTGGCTGTCCGTCTGTTTACACACACATCCACATTTATTTAAATATATATATATATATATATATATATATATATATATATATACATATATATATATATATATATATATATATATATATATACAGCTAAACCTCGCTTACGCGACCACCTGCGGGGCCATGTAAAGTGGTCATTTTAGCGGGGTGGTCGTGTTAGCGGGATGTTTGTACATTAGTCTGCCGATATTAACGCAGGCG
Organism: Sipunculus nudus; assembly: GCA_026874595.1. NCBI lineage: Eukaryota > Metazoa > Annelida > Sipuncula > Golfingiida > Sipunculidae > Sipunculus > Sipunculus nudus. The sequence continues at coordinate 22,831,074 of CM049315.1, read as the reverse complement.
ATAATATGGGTATTTCAAGTAGATGTTGAGTTTTCCCTGTTTAATTTGAAATATAAAAAAATAACAAACATGAATATGATAAAAAAAATGTTATTCACATAGAATAAAACATAAATGAAACAAATAGTTGGCGTTGAAGTCATTCTTACAGCATTGGTCTTAACACGAAGATTGTCTGATATCGAACACGTAGTGTAAACAGAAAGAACACATCAAATTCTAAATGTTATTTTTTATGATTCCTGCTTGAACACTGAAATGTGATTTTTCATAGTTTTACTTTACTCAACTAAATGTATGCGTTTGATGCCAGTTTTGATTGCCTTTTTATCCTTTTAATCACAATGTTAAATGCTTAATCTTACAACCGTACTCAACAAACAATGTAACGGGCCATCTATTGATGCGTTTAGTTTGGCTAACGGTAGGGCGGCATTATAAACTATGGCTGGGCAGATGAAAGAGGGCTTCCCCACGTGCCCGGCTACTTTATCACGGGCTATTATCAAAATACAAGCTGGGCGATGAGCGTGTCAGCTGCTAAACGGGCCGCGGTCGCCACGGGACAGTGATCGTGATACGAGGGCACATATGAAGGTCGGGTCCAAAAAAAGGCGGTCGGCGTTTTTTTTATATGATAATTTATATAAGACAATTTTTGGACCAAGAAAAGTTGTCATGTTTGCGGGGTGGTCGTGTTAACGGGGTGGTCGTATATTTATCTATATATGTTTGTGCGGGAGGGTGGATGTGAGTGTGCGAGTGCGTGTTAAATGGCAGTTAAAATTCGTTTGTTTTCTTATACGCAGAGGCGACATCTAGGAAGAAAATAGATTATAGGACCTTTTACAAGAAATAGAAATCTATATCTGAATAGAGAATAGGCCTATTTCTCACAACCCCCAGTAGTCTGCAGAAAAAACCTCATTGTGAAATTATCTTGGTACTATTGTTAGTTTAATACAATATGACAGTCTGTGTTTATTCTAACTTCTCTGACCTGAAAAAGAACAAATCAAGAAAAAGAAAGAACTCTGGGAAAATTTATTTTTCTTTTATATTATGTTTTATTTTTATGTTTTATTTTTATTTTACTATTTTATATATGTTATCATTTATCTGTTCATTTCTGGAACAAGCCGGGCCCCTTAAAGCCTTGGCCGGGAAAAGCACTTTATTGGCCTAATGGATAAAACGGTCCAGTTCAAGCCGGAATTGGACATACGTACACAGGGGCATTGGTACACCTAACTAATGACTGTTCAAGCCTTCCCCTTAGCAAGGCTTGAGCTATTTAGGTAACCTGAATGCGAAATCATCATTTTCTTTCTTCATCATTTTTCTTTCTTTCTTCTGCCATTTTCTGTTTGCGATAGACTTCGAATATGGTTGATATTTAAAAGCTAGAATTTAAGCACAGTATAAGTCATAGGTGATTGATTTACACCTGATATTTCAAGTTGACCTTGAAACAATTTCTAAGGCCGTACACCCCATTATCGCCCAGTTGAGGAGGGGCTTCCGGTGATCACTCGGTGATTGCAAACATTAACTCGTACAATTTGGAAGTCTTACAGTGAGGTTTGGTAATTTCGAAATATGTGTAAAGCAAGCGCACCTTTATGGTATTATAATATCCGAAATTATTGAATGAACCACAAAGGAAACCTGTTACAAAGGATGTTTCCCCTTCAACATAAAATTCAGCATAAGATTGGTGCTGCGACCTTATTTCAAAGAAATGGCAAGAAATTATTCTAGAGTTGATACAGGAAAAACTAACAACACATATTACACTCGTGGCTTTAATTATTTTTTGCGATTATTTTCATACAATGGTATGAGCATGGGTAAAAACCTGAAAGGGCCACAGTGCTTATTTTATTAATAATTCTAAATAGTAGTCATACTGTTACAGGAATTTCATGCATTTACTATCAGGGACTTGTCGAAGATGGGTATATTCTGGACAAGCGGCCCTGGATAAAGATAAATGGATAAAAAACACTAATACGTTCAATATATAAATTAATTCAAAATAAAAGTGTGCACCAAAGCGCACAATAACGACAAGTTTAAAACATATCTAATTAAGTAAGACACGATCAGATCAACACCCTCAGCATTTCAACTTTTTTACCTGAATGTTGCATGCAGTATCTTGAAGTAAGTTTCAATACTTTAGATATTAATTTGAAGAATTTGTAGTAAAATTAGTGTGTAACCCATTTTGAGTTATCCAGTTTCTGTTTCATAACAGAACAGACATTGGGTCAGTTATTATAACAGTATGTACTTATCATATACATATAAAGTGCAGGTTTACAGAAATAAATCATGTTTCTAAACTGCTAGTTGTTTTTTTTTCTCTTTCTCAGACGTTTTCATTACTTCCTTTTCAGTCCATGTGAGACAGACATAGCTTTAGAGCTGAAAACTATACATACATATACATATAAAAACAACATCAACTTGGTCAGATGCAATGTTTATTACTACAAAAAAATTACAGTTGAGGATCTGTACCCGGGTATTTCAATGTTCTTCCGCTTTTTGAATGTATGTGACGGTACACAGGTAGAAAGTGTATCCCATTCCCTGCTCTATATGATCTTTATAACTGTAATATTTTTTTTTGTAAATACAATGATACCAAATTTACCAAATACATAACGCATATTTGACGCGTTTTGTATCATTAACTTGGGGGCTGGTCAGTCCGTGCAAGCCGTGTTCCCATGGCTACAGAATAAAGAAAAAAATTATTTGAAATCGTATTACATTATAAAGCATTTCATTCCAATGAATAGTCAGAAAACAAAACAACAGAATTTACGTTGAATAACTTATTAGATTTACAAAATTAAATATATATATATATATATATATATATATATATATATATAGCGCCCGATTAAGTTCAAACGGGGGTCCTTCTATCAAATTGTATCCATCCCGATTTATAAATGCAACTAAAGTTGTCAAGAGTCAAAGTAGAAATTGCTGTTCACTGTATGAATGCTTATTCCATACCTGAATAACCCCTGTCCAACCCTTTTAATCCGTAATTGTATAGTCTATTCAAAATAACTTGTTGCATCTGTTTTACATGTCAAAACCTGAGCGGTTAGAAATGATTGAACGGTCTCTTCATGAAATAAGATTAAACTATTAAAATTAACTTACTCTCAGTCAAATGTCAATGATATTTCTTTTCGTGTCTTGAGAAACTGTCCTCTCCGTCCTTGTCAGCTTCCATCAACTCTCTCAGTACCTTGGGCACTGGTACATCCTCTCCAGGTTCTGCCTTACTGAACGGAGCCTCGTCAAACTCCCTCTCATCAAGTCTACCATCACCTGAAACAGAAGAAGATCGTAATAAACAGTTCAACTGAAGCTGCTGTTATCTAGTGCAATATTAAATTCTTCATGATCAAAAATACAGAAAAATGTAAATATACTTGTGTGGATTCCAGTTATATTCGAGGTAAGATGCATTTCGACGGAATGTAGCAATTTGTTTTTCATTTCTTTTTTTTTTATTTATTATCTGAAAATAAATGTGAATTTGCAGTGCTAGCTTTACTTATTCAAAAATCAGATGAACCCACAAAGTTATATTTTATTTTTTGACAGTATTGATATAACCCAATATTTTGGTGAAGTTTATAATCGAAAAAAAAAATAAATAAAGAAGGCATGGTGGGTAAGTTTATACTAACAACACTAAAGGTCAAGTTGTTTGAGACTTAGCTATGCGGTCGTTATACAGATATAATCAAAATTTAATGCTTATGTTCTTAAATCAATTTAAATGCACGACTTTTGCATTATGTAAATTCTAATAAAAATATAATCACGACTTGGTTTTATTGAACAGATGATAATGCGCCCTCTGTACATTATGTTTGAAACGATTTATCTTTTAGCATTTAGCAGCTTACATTCAAATCATGTTAGAATGTACAAGATATTATTTACCCCTCTATGTTAATATATTGTGTGCATATGAGGAAGGCCGTCTTCAATACCCTGTTCGTTCACAAATTACCAGCTGGGTACTGCGTAAACAATACATACCGTTATCATCAGCGAGTTTGAGAGCGGCCGAGCTTGATTCTTGATCAGCATGAAGAGATCCTGAGAACTCCTGCAGAGTGATGAAACCGTCAATGTCCTGGTCGTACGTCTTGAACACGTGGGGGAAGGGCTTCAAATGCTGCAAAGATCGCACAACAAACACATCCTCTGTGTTTTATTCGAAGATGCTAGATATACCCCATATACATGAGCCAAACCTCCATTATATTTCCAAATCATGCTTTATATATTATAGGTTATCAAAGAAAATATTGTAAATTGCTGACGCTGTTTTAGATATAAATATATATACATATGTTCATATATGTCGCCATAGGTCTTGCGTTAGCGGGATTAAGGATAGGTACACGTGTTTAATAAAAGGAACTGCAGACGATATTTGGTCTGTGTTATCTCCCAACATCTTCTTTTTTAAATATATTCAGATCTTTTATACGAGAAGGGATGTGTGTGTTTGAGTATATCGTATGTAAAGATTTTATAATAAAATCTTTCATGCCATAGTGGTTAGCCGCTGCTATACGTGTAGGTTACCAGAAAGTCTTTATAATAGATTTTCAGGACAGTTTCTCAACAGAAGATAAAAAAGTAAAGTTTGATTACGCGCACCTTACCCTCGGCACCCTTAGCCTTGAGAGTACAAGCATTAGCACACAGCACGTAACAGGATCCGTCAGGACAGTAACGCTTACAGGTAAACGGACAGTCCCCGGCCTTGTTACCCCTCTTTCCAATCCGGATACTGATCCTTCGGATACGGATCCATGCGTCCGCATTTTGAAGTAAAGCGGCCAAGAACATCACGAGGGAGATCGTACAGAGAGCTGTAGGTTTCATTTTCTCACTTTCCACGTGGTCTAATTACTGAAACTAGAATTTGGTCATTTTTACCCCACATGTGTGTGTGTGAGGGATGGTGTGTGTGTGTGTGTGACGGGGCTTATGAGGCACAGAGGACGAGCTTACGAAAATTCATACACACTTGTTAGGAATAAACCCGGGACAGAGCTTTATATATTAAATATCACGTAAACATATAATCCAGTTGAGGTACGTGCTGTCCTAAAGTTCGAATGCGTGAGTCAACTACATTTATCAGAGTGCAATAAATGGACTGATATATAAATAACTATTATGCGATTATAATGTACATAAGGCCTAACTAAGTATTATTATATTTTGATAAAATACATTCTACCAGTAAAGTATATCTATTCACATAATTATTCATACAGAGAATTACTATTCTGAGTCACATATAATGATGTATGAAAATATAGCGCGCTCATCTGAAATATCACATAAGCATAGAATAACAATATGAAAAGGTTACAGTTCATAAAAAAACGGACCTTATTAGCCAGTTAAATGAAGGGCTACTAGAATAACAACGATGCCTGACTAGAAAACAAGAAGAACTCTTACTAACTAGGAACTGAAGCAGGTTTTCGTACGAGCTCCCGTTATATTTATATATATGTAGTTACGGAACCTAATATCAACAGATCGCGTATGTGTGATGAACATAAATTTTGTAATGGAGAAAAAAATCAGATTCTGTAACACTAGGCAGCGTGAAATGTCTAGGGGAATGAATAAAGAAGTCAGTGGTTTTTTGTTAACAAAAAACTATAATTTATTCTTAAAACAGCCCTTACATTACAATACACTAAATCAGTACAATTACACAGTACAACAACAGTATAACAGCAAAAAAATATAATCACACAGCCTAATAAACAAAGAGCAGAGTACCTGGATACCAGAACTGTCACAGCGGCAAGTCCCTTAAAACGTATAAGCCGGAGGAATAGTTCACATAAATCCTCTCGGAGAATAACAGTTCAGTGTAAAGCTCTTGTAACAATCCCGAAAGTAAACTGAAGACCAAATAAGATTCGTCACAAATCCAGAAGAAAATCTGAAGAAAATCTATAATTACCGCACTTATCGGAATAGGTCCCATAAACTGACATACACGCTTCTGTGTCCCCTGGAATATTCTCTCACCTCTCTCTCTCGGCTCTAAAACACAGCCCCTATTTAAAAACTTTCACCAGAAAACTCTAGAAAATTCCCTTTCGCAACAATCAAAAAGAACAATACACGTGCACAGACGCGAACATTCGAGACAGGCACGGCAGCGAGCTGTTACACTCCGCGAGAGTTCAACCAGTACGGATCAAACCGAGAGTGCAACACCCGGCCAGGCGAGGCCGCTACAACACGAGTCACGCCCATGTCACACAATAAAAAGATATCTGTAAGACTTGTGCACACAATAAAAAGGGGCACCTCTAACAATATGTCTTAAAATCTCAAAATAGAAAACATAAGCAACGATCCTAATCGGAATCAAATACATGACACCAGAATGCTTTATAATGACCACTATTTTGATGGTTAAATAGTAAGGTGCCTCGTTTAGTAAATCAGCAAAACATGCAGTTTACCATCATTATGATAGCCTTCAAAACAGCTCCCGTTCCTCGATGGTCATTTTTTATTTCCTAAGTGAGGACCAGGTCCTCGGTAATACGGGTAAAGATGTGCTCTTGTCTCCCTGGCTAAAACGAACTATTAAAGGTGTTGAAAATGGACAAAAATTTTATTGCTTTTATGCACCATTTGAAGAACTTAAGGGATTTTTATGTATTTTTCTGGGCAAGCCGCCAAAATCCACGCAACGTATCCTGGCCGATAATGCGCTCGCACTAAATATCTCAAAGTCCGCGGAACAATATATTTTTGTGTGGCCTTACCTAAAATGCCCAAGGCGGATAATTGACAGATCATTTCCTCTGATTCTCTGATCGTTTTAGCATTAGATGTTAAATCGGTTATAAACAGATACAAGGTCGATGCTGGGACATGAACGCCGTCAATAAACATGGGTGGTCACTCAGAATATAACTTCGGATTTTAGCATAAAATTTAATCAATAACCTATATCTGTAGATATTTTTACCCGCTTGTTTAACGTCACTCGAAGTACATTTTTGTAAGAAAGCCATATAAAACCAACTAAACCTGCAACATGTTACCTGCCATGGCGCAGAATAGTCTAAATTCGCTGTTATTCGAAACCTAAACATACAGAATGCTGCCAACAAATCCAATTATTTAAAAAACATTAAAGTACGAAATATGCTGCAACTAATAAATGTAATACATGTATTTCCTTTGATAAAAAATCAATCTTCATGATAAATGTCTCTTACCTTCGAATATTATAGGGAACAAACAGTCTGGTGAAGAATCTCTGATACTTATAGAGAGACCCAAGTGTTACAAGGAAATATTAATCCAGGTGTATGGTGCACAGTGAAACTGTTCAGTTCCATTTCCTTCTGAAAAAATATCCGCGTTGTTTCCTGGACATATGGAAATGTCACGTTTTACAGGCAGATTTTGTCTCATATCTGGTTAAATGTGTAATGCTCGAACAGTTATGTGAAAATTTAACGGAGTTATTTCAGGGGCGTATATATATATATATATATATATATATATATATATATATATATATATATATATATATATATATAATTTATATGTTATATTTAATTCCAATAAAAAATATCAGTTGTACAAGAGGAAAAAAAATTAAAATATCATATTTGCAGGATCAAACCAAATGAAACGTAGATTTATCAATAAAGAATACATTGATTATACTGCGGCGCCCCTTGGCTTTGCCCCTGCATTTACTATAATCGTATTTGTGCATGTGGTTCGGCTACGGTGGTGTTCACATGACAGCTTACATGGTAAACATTCAGTATTGCTAAATGATACATTGTCTTAATGTTAATGCCTGGTCAGCAAGTATCACCCTGAACAAGAACCATGTAGAATCTAAGTGAAAGCAATTAATAAACCTGCGGATTTTACCATAGAGAATATGACGTATTGCCTACAGAAGGACAATGTTATATTTGAACTCGAATACGAGTCCATCAATTTTTATATGTTTCTACACGGGCAGTCAAATGAAAATCAGACTGTTTAAATGGACGTTCTAAAACACAAGAAATGACCTCTTAACCTTGGTATTCAGGTAACAAAGCAGGAACAGGAGGAAGCTTTAGATCTATACTTGTTTGTAGAGCACCTGATTATTTGCTACAAGGAAATATTGACAGAGGAGGGAAATTTTGTACAGTCCTCATGCCAGTATATTGTGCATTGCACTCCCCAGCATAAGCAGAAAAATCTTTCCCTATTTGTAGTCTTTAAAAAATATAACATTTATTGAAGATACAACTATTATTGTGTACAGATATATTAAATTAATACCAATTTTATAACTGTAGTTTAATTTACAATATTTCGGGGTTTTATTCAAAATCTTTCAAAACCTTTATGTAGTGACATGGCCAATAAACCACTTCCTCCACTAATAGAAGAAACCACTGACGCTGCATTCTAGTATCTACCAAAGTATTTGACGGTCATGATAATGCTTTATACTGGAATCTCCCCAGCACTTGGAATTTTTTCAAGGCTACCCTTGACCTGGTTGAAAATATAGGTGAAGAAAACAAGCATCGATGTTAAATGGATGGTCGAAATTAAGAGTTATACTGCGCATAAAAATGGACCAACGGAATATTTTAACAGTCAACCTGTAAGATGAGGACTAGCTGTGGCGGTTCCAGAAATTTGAGAACCGGGGGGGGGGGGGGGGGGGGCTAACATACTGGGTTAGCGGTTGATGGATATTAAGCAATATATAAATGCAATATCATATTATATATATATATATTAATTATTACTTTATACATCATGAAAATATAGTTTTTTTTATTTCATCTACACGAATGTTCATATGGAAAGTTACCTACATGTACACGGGAGAGAGTATGATATTGAGAAAATGTTTAAATGTGCAATGTAAAGAGGGCCATTTGAGGCACCTTTAAAAAATATTTTTCAACTACTTGTTCTTCAACTACTGTTCTCTTAAATGTCTTTGCACAACGTAGTCAGACTTCAGAGGTTGGGGATTCACTGGTGGCCGGTTAAAATACTTATATTTCTTCAAAATTTGGATATTAACTGAAAAGTCTAAACATTCAATCGTTTGTAAGATGTTGATATCTATTTGGTGAAAATCAGCATGTGCATTTATAACTTACCGTCGACCAAGCCCGAGCTAAGTTCTGTTGGCTAATGGGAAGGCCTTGCATAATTCACAGGCGAATCCGAAAATTGGTGGGGGGGGGGGGGGGATAACATTTGGATGTTATTTTAATCACAGGGCTGTTCATTAATATCCTCAACTTATGAATTAGAATAACTGGGAAATGAAATAGATAAACTGGGAGCTGTTAAGCTCAAGGGGGGGGGGCTCTGGATTCACCACTTGAAAGAAAATATGCAAGACAATGGAGTCTGGCATATATTACTCCCAGGATATGTATGGACTAACAATAACATTAAAGAGCTCGGAAACGCAAGAACAACTTGGAGACTGTCTCTATGAATGTGACCTCACTCCACAAAATTGGCACATTGTGGTGTGCATAGACCGGGTGTACGTAGAGGTGATCACGTGTAGGTTAAACAGTTGTTAACAGAGGACTGCGACTTTATGTATTTAGGTATAGGGAGTATGACCAGGTAATAGTATTGCAAGTTTTATTAATTTTATGCAGTATCATGTTTAGCTATTAGCGTGAGAAACCCAGTTAGGAAGAACACGTGGTTCATTTAATGTAACTATCAAAGCAGTTTAGCAATCAGTATACGCCACCTGTATTCTTTGATGTTCGTCTCCATATAAACTGTGTCTGACAGGCGACGTCTTGTCTGCGAATTTCCTTAGGATTGTTTTCCCACGAACCTTTCGGTGGGGGGGGGGGGGGGGGGGGGGGATGAGCGTGTCTACGTGAGGTTGATATGTGTTGCCAACGGTCATCGTGGATGGAAGTGCTAATTGGCGGGGAAGTCCAGCGGGGGTTATGCCGTCAGGAATCTCATATTAGGCGTGAATCCAAGCTATCTTCAGAAGAGCGCTTCGTGAGTGTACTGTCACCTGCAGTCCAACCGGCTCGTCTGCTATCTTCTGTGTGTCCAGATTGGTGATCGCGTCAGTGATGTTGTTTGCCGAAGGACAGGTATTCTTGTGATGGTGCGCGCTCCCAGGAACAGGCAAAGGGACTTTGTCTTAATGCAAAACTGTGATGGTGCTGAATTTCGCTAGAGGTCTCGAGAGTGCCTGTTTTTCGGTATCCGTTAACTGGAGGGCTACAGTAGACTGCAGCTGAGGAGCCGTTGATTCATGGTTCCACAGGAACATTCGGTGTGAGAATTGTGTTTTACGGACGATTAACAGTTAAACCGCAGTTAGCAATAGTTGTGTTTTGTGACCATCTGTATAACGCTGGGACCGTAGTATGCTACGTTTACACATGGATTACGCCAAAGACCACCGGAACGTCTAGACGTCAGGTGACAGCGAGAGGTCATGTGACCTGGAACAATTGGAACTGTGTCTTTTAGGAGGATGAGTGTTACGAGGACCTGTGTTATGTCATGTGACCTGGAACAATTGTAACTGTGTCTGTAAGGAGGATTAGTGTTACGAGGACTATTGGACTGTGAACTATCGTGATTACTGATTCATTTGTGTTGACGCCCACCCCCCCTCCCCCCATAGATCTGTAAGTAACCCATTTATTTGTTATTATACTATTTTTATGTTATCTCACAACCGTCTTATGGTTTTTCTTTGGGTGTGTTAATGTCTGGTCTTACTGTTATTTTGACTGACTGAAAAGAACCTGGTAGTTCACATACAAAGTGGTGCAACACACGCGCCTTCTTCCAACTGAAGTACCATTTATGATATTCGAAAATACCCAACTAAACCCGCCACAAAGGCTATAGTTCACGCAGGGTTACCTGCTTTTCATATCCAAAAACTTCAACGTGTCCAGAATGCTGCTGCTAGGCTTGTACTTGGGATGAAGAAGTATGGACACACTACATCTGCACTTGTTCGGCTACATTGGTTACCGATACAATATAGAGTTATGTTTAAGCTTTTGCTGCTCACTTATAAGTCATTGCATGGTTTGGCTCCACGTTATCTGTCTGACTGCTGAAGATACAGACGCCTGTACGATCACTTAGATCATATCTTCCACAAGATTATTTATGCCATGATCGCGCTTTTGCAGGCGCTGCTCAAAAACTATTGAATTCTATTTCTGAAGCTATTCGTTCCGCTGACAACATCTCAGCATTTAAAAAGAACCTTAAAACGTACTATTTTAGAGTAGCATTCTTATAAAGTTAACTTGTCATTTGTAGTTGGATATTCGCTTTTGCCTTTAGAATCCACTTCTTAACTTGTTTTCACAGCGGTAAAACATTTTATTTTAACTCGTGATATATCTGTGATATCACTTTTTTAGTCTATCATTATCTATTAGAGTACAACAGTAATGTAATGCGCTTGTGAGCAGGTGTAACTTGTATGAGCGCAATATAAAAAATAAATTACTCTTGGCAGTTTACAGACCAGTTAGAGCTGGAGAAAAAAAAAATAGATTTATAACATGGTGTATATGCTTCAGCTGACTAAAGGATAGACCTTTAATACACATCAATAAAGTGACTGGCTTTTTATATACAAAATATATTATTGCTTATCATAAACATATTTTTACAAAACAAGATAAATAAAAGGAATATTCCTTTAGTGTAGTGGGTTAAAAACGATCTTACAGTGAGAGGTTTGCACTTGTATAACGCAAAAGAATGGGGAGTCCGTCTTCTGTTGACGCGAAGGATCGTCTGGTCTCACGCTATTGATCGCTGCCTTTTTCAGCCCGTGGCTCGATCACTGTGCCACTTTGTCAGACTCACTGTACTCGTTTGTTTACAACATTAAGTAGTCTATATCAGAGTTCATGCTGAACAATCATTGTTCCACAATTAGAAGTTCTAAAAGCGTCAGTCAGGTCCAGGCGCTCTGCTTCAGGGTTTAGTCTGTCGGGTTCCGACAAGCGGTGTTTAGTCTGAATGGAAATAGGGCGCTAGTTTGATAAGGGCGCGGAAATTCGAAAAGTACCCCAGGACCTTAATTGTCTAGGCGGGAATGTATCTTTGAAGAAATTTTGTTGGCAATGGGACATGTATCGTCTGACTTTGAAGCTAAATAATCTTGTTTTGCAACCACTCTACAAATTATAGCAGAATTCCTATATTTGAAACATAATAACACTATTATAGGTGCAGTGGCGTCAATTTTCCTTCCAGGGTGGGGGGATGACTTTGTGTGTGTGTGTATATATATATATATATATATATATATATATATATACATATATATATTTATAAACCTTTTTAACGTGAACCTTAAACATCACTTGTTATTAGTGTATGTTTGCTGGTGTAGGAAGGATACAAGATTGGTGACCGGCTATTGTCGGTGTCGGTCTGTTGTGACTGGTCACTGTCGGTGTCTGTCTGAAGTGACTGATCATTGCCGGTAGCTATCTGTAGTGACTGGTCACTGTCGATGCCTGTCAGTACTGACTGGCCAATGTTTGTGATTGTCTGTAGTGACTGGTCATTGTCGGTGTCTTTCTGTGCTGGTTGGTTCATTGTTGGTATTAGTCTGTCCGGACGGGTCTTTATTGGTGTTTGTCGGTGCAGGCTGGTCCATGTTGGTGACTCTTTCTAACCATTGGTCACTGTCGGTGTCTGTCAGTTGTGACTGGTCACTGTCGGAAGTCTGTTCTAGCTCGTCGCTGTCTGGACACTGCTGCTTATCTATCATTATAAACAGGTATTGACAAACTGTTGATAGTTTCTGGCTGAAGGTCCTCACTGCATTAGGGACATCCTCTCAATTTCTAGGTTAAGAGATTTTAATTTGGCGACTTGCGTTGTCCTCTCTGTCAACCTGATTAGGCCGTTATTCCCTTCCCTGCAGTTATGTCTTACATCAAGACTAGTTAACGTCTTAGGGGCGGCGTCTAACACCGCTAAAACACCAACTGATGTGAGAAAAACAACACGATATATCGAGTGTTGTAAGTCTTGAAGGTTGTCGTTTTTTCCGTCAGTTCTGCGAGGTCGTTACTATTTACAGGAGGGTGAGCGCCTCTATCATCTCCTGAGGTGTGAGGTTACAGACACTCATTGTGAGTGATGTGAGATGAGACCACGGCAGCCATGTTGTCAGCGTCTGCACTTGACTACCGGCCAGAGGGATCTATTGAAACTTCAATTCACGAAGAGTCGTCGTTTGTAAGACTGCTCTTACTATCGATGAAACGTTATTGTTCTCACTCAGATAACGAACTGTGAGTTAATCCAATGGAAACTCTGCTAGTTTACCTTCTACTAGATGCACAAAGTATTTTCCGGAGTACTGCTTTGACGACCCGTCTTGATGTAGACTGGTGAGGCCTGGAGCATGCAAATGCTGGAGAAGGCAAGGGTGTCCTGACTTTAGACATATGTTGGTGACATTCCCTCTATCTTGTGACCGGTACCTCACGTAGTGGGACGCCGTGTACCTGTCGTTGACGGTTAGTTTCACCACGCTTAGTAACGTTACTCTACCTTCCTGGTACTCAGCTAGACATTCAAGCTGCAAATCAGTGTAGATCTTCGCCACATGCCGTTCACTCCCCTCCAATAATACCTCAATTTTTCTTTGTATTTCCTTTCCTCCATATACTCACGGTCACATCAATATTTTGTAACGGATATAGTTTTTTTTATACGAAAACATAGAAGACATCTTTGCCATAAAACAATTTGCGATATTTAAATTTGCATACAGGGGCCATATTTAAAATAAATAATTTTAATATGTATTAATTTAATCATTTAAATGCTGCAAAGAAGTTTAGCTCTCTTAAAACATCGTATCAGGGGGTCAATATGCACGTAATTTGTTGCTTACATGACCTCAGCACTTCCCCAGATGTTGAGGTACCAGAATGTTTTATAGGCCATACTTGAGTCCTCAACATCTATTATCGAAACAGTGTTCTGTAAATCAAACTTAAAACATTAATATTTAAACATATGTAACTAAATTAAACTAAATTCAGTTTCATCTAATTATCCTTTTTCCCCAGAAGCAGTTTATCATGATATTAATGTTGAAGTGTCATGTGTTCTGTCTTGCTAGGAAAAGTAGCATATACCGGAAACCGGTGAACGCAAGTGGTGCCACCTGCAGCTTATTTATACATATAACACTCCCATGACAAATGTTACTGTAACATTTGGAACTAAGAGTTGGAGCGGTTCAAGAGATATTTGATAACAGACAGAATTTAGTCTGTATATACTAACACATAATGCCCTCGTATATACTGCATTCAATGGCCTAACAACCATTCTGGTCAAACTTTGCATGTTGATAGAATAAAATGTGTAGATGGGGCATATTTTTTACCTATTATGTCCTAACAAAATACATGTGCACAATAACATTGAAGTAACCAGAAATCATGTTTTCGGTCCATAGGTCGCAGAATATCGGTCACCGTGACCTGGTTTCCAGTTTCAAAGGAGATTTCCCTAAGGGTTTCATAAGTCATTAAGTAGAAATACCTAGATTCAATATGCATATGCATTGTTAATTAACGGACGATAAGACAGACGGACGGACAAAGGCCCATCGCTATGGCTCAGCTGAACTGAAGTCTGCTGAACTAAAATTAGTGTGATCATATGTGAAAATAATGTATCATCTATCATCTATGATCATCATTCAAACATTCTATAAAATATATACTTTTGTGCTATGCCCTCTTCTTCCAGCATGAGTCATCAATGATTTTTACATGTCTGTATTCGGTTTTGTGTCAGATCGTCAATACAGAATTTTTAGCCATATAATAGTTTAAACGATTAAAATACATATATTATTACCTAAAAAAGAAGACTAAATTAAGAAGTACTTTTCATAGACTTAATTAATCATACCGCACATCCTATATCGCATATAACTTACTTGCACCATTCATTTAGTTTGATTACCCATGTTATGTAAGTGAAATTTTAGATTAAATATTTTTTGTCCCATATAGGTCGATATTTCCATGTTTAATCGGGTTGTACATTTTTATATAGAAATAAACGGAATGAAACATGCAGGAGCAAATAATTTTCATAATAGTCTATTAACAGCATTTGTGTATGCAGGAAAAAATACGAGCGACTCTTTCATGGACAACCGCAAGATGGCTCTGATGATCAAAAAACTCGCCAATATTGGCCTTAAAATGCAATGATTCACAGTACACAGCATACGCTGGCTACATCATTGACCGCGTACCGTGGTGGTTACAGAGATAAAGTGAGGGTTCGCCTTATAGCAACAATATGTGAAAATCGGGGTTCGTATGGCGGGGGAGGGGGGTGGGGGGTGGGTGTCCGCGCGCAAATCGACCTAATTTTTAATCGGCGAGGCACTCGCCGAACCACAGTGTCCCAACAAAAGCGCTCCGATCACACTGTGTATGTGTGGGAGGCTAGCGGCACTTTTTGCAAGCCAAACATCGATATTTACGTTTCCGGGCAGTTTATTTATAAAAAAAAAAATCATGTGAGTCATGCTGCCAGGTCTGGGTGAACGAACACGGCTTCCAGACCATTCTGGTGAATAATTAAAGGACTGTGGCCTATTTAAGCACCCAAGGCAGCGGAAAGCTAACGCTTGAAGCTCTGATTAGGTGGAACATGTGTATATACAATGAGCTGTGGCATGAGGGTATGTGACCTATTTGACGAGGCACCCGTGAAGTCCCTGCATGTTGACTAAAGCATAATGATACACCGCGTGTTTTATGTGGCAGGACCAAGTCATGTTACGTCACAGATATCAGCTATTTTCCCAGCATGCCCAGGGACACTTACTTGTTCTGATGCCATTTTGACAAGTTTATAAAGTTTGTGAAGACTGAAGAAGGACAAGACATATTTGGCACCCGTGACGCCTCATTTCAGATAATCAACAGGTAAGATATAGAAACCGGCTTTAAATCTTTTACTAATAAAAAGGAAGTTGGTCCTCTTTTGCCCTCAATATTCTCTGAAACTGCGCTGCGTATGACATTGTATTATACCTCAATTTAAAGGTTATAGTTCCCGCAGTGACCTCGCTGATAATAAAATAAATAGTTTTTAATGTACACAATTTTGAGTGATTGGAGCTACTATAGGTCGCGGGCTTCGCTTCTATAAAGGAAAATATAAATAAAACTGTCAGCTTTCATTCCCTATTTTACCTTCTACTTTTCCCTTGGATGTCCCTACACTCAACTCTTCTAACATTAACAACTACTAAGTATCAGAATTCGCCTGAATCGGGAATCGAACTAACGACCTCTAGACTAGGAGCCCTACATGAGCCGTGAAGACGAGATACCAGCAGGAGCGAGTTTTGTTCATTTATATCTGCGATTGAAGCGCCATCTATCGCGAAAATGGCAAACCATTTACTATTTGAACAGGAAAATTAAGCCTTAGGTGGGGGTTCCCCGGACCCCTCCTCCTCTAATATAATAAACTCCAGTTATGAGCAAAATTAAATACGAGAATTCTCAGGAAAATTATATGTATCGGCCTTTTTTAGGAAACAATTTATTATGCGACACCCGTTGTGCATAAGGTACCGGCGGTAGGCTGAAGCCCGGTTTCTATAGTTCTGCCGAGTAATTTTTGCGTGTTTATTAAACTGCTTGGAGGTTACCACCGAAAACAGCCGAAATGCCTTTGGCAAATACCGGAATGCCTGGCCGTCGCTGGTCTGGTTATTCATCCCACAGGATTAAGTTCTGTTGTGCATATGAATAAACCCTGCTGTCAGTGACGGATTTAAGCATGTTAGACTAATGTGATCAACAGGTTATTAATTTCTCGATTCCTTGGCACCCATTTCTTATGTCAGCATGGAATTATGGTAGAAGCGGACCCGGAGGAGGATTGTGGTCTGGGGGTACGGATCACCCTTTTTCAGCCACCGCAACATATTTCTAAGGATTGTAGACCAATGTTTCCGACCTTGACCACCCCCCACCCCCCGACACACACACTTACTTTTCCGGACCTTGGGACCTTTTTATAGGGTTTTCCTTACATCAATCTAGCCTTTATATATCTAACAATAATAATACATGTAACCAGTCAAAGTTCTTCAAAAACCTGAATACTCCATTTCTGGTTCGCAATGGTAGACATAATCACTGACCAGGTCTTCAATGTAAATATATATATCGATAAATGAATTTCTTTCCACGAGTACAGTACCACAAAATAAAAACAGCAGTGTTGACAAACGGGGCAAACATAAAAACCTAAGGTGGTAGGTTGCATATATGCGGAAGTTGAAAGGTCACTTGTTGCAAAACGGCATTTGCAAAGTTCTGGCTTATCCGACTTGCCGCCAGATGCCTGTGTTGTCCCTCGTACCGCGGATGCGGGGGACATTGTTTTTGGTTTGTTTGTCTGTCTGTCCGTCCGTCAGGTTTGTTTTCGTTTCCGTCCGATAACTTTGCTAAATTTTATCGGATATCATTCAAATTTGGAACAGTGATTGCTCTCATGCATACCACGGTTGATTTATGAGTGTCTATCTTTTTCTCCAGCTCACAAACAAAATTCTCAAATTTTGGTCAAATTTCTCAGTGTGTTTTAGTTTTTATGTTCGCCTGCAGATGTCTCCACATGTCATAGTGGATCTGTTTTTCATGTACTTTCAAGATTTTCTCCACATGTCATAATTAGGGTTGCTTATCAAGCATGAAAGACAACAAGAGTCCAAAGCGGGGGACATTAATTCCAAGAATTTGCTTGTTTAATTTGTTTTGATTATTTTGGCGGGCCCTCACATATAATAAAAAACATCATGATATAAACGAAATAAACAGCCTGTGTGTGGTAATATCCACATTTTCGGGACTATTTTTGTAAAAGCTCCAAGAGATTATCCTTAGTTTATAAAGGTTGGATTGGGCCCCTTTAAAGGATATGTTTCTGATTATATTTACCGCGTCCGGTATAACACATCAGATAGAGCCACAGGTTTATCACTATATAAAATATCTTTCACTAACAAATACCTTCTGTTGGTTATATTTGGAACTGAAGTTGTCAATGCACACTTTAAATTCCCTCCATTTGCTTACATTTTGTAATTTACACTTCACAGGCGTAATAGATCTATTTCGGCGTAAAAGCGTGCAGTGTGCACACCCTAAAAAAGGGGGAGGGGGGGGGCATTTTAAATAATGCAAGTATTCATCCCACAGTAAGCGTAATAATAGGTTTTATAATAAAAGGCAGGGCCTTAGCCGGGGGGGGGGGGGGGGGGCAGTTGGCCGCTTCCCTCCCATCCAACTTTGCATGTGATCTTTAAAACATGAAAATACTAGTCAGGTTTCATTATTGTAGACTCTCATCTGCATGCAACTATATATACTTGTATATATATATCGCGGAGACTTTATTTCTTATTTTGTCTTTAGCTAACTAAGAAAATTGAGATAGCAAATCATGAATCCCAAACTAATGATGAATAAATTATATCGATTTTAGCTCAATTTCAGTTAGGGGTTGCAAATGTTTCTCTTGTTTGACGGAAGTTTAAATCACAACTGATATAAATTTTTGTCTCAGGAAATCAGCATTTCTTTGCAAAAGGGGCAGTTAAAGTAAATTATTCTTTTCTAGCTGTTTGCTCTGTGGAATAGCATAACCCTTGCATTTTCAGTATTTTCATATACAAAACATTCAGGGTTGAATGCAGATTTTCAATTTGTACCCAATATATTTTTTTCTCATTAAATAATGAGTACTAGTGTTTGACTATCTGTTTCCTTTTCGGCTTCACTCCTCCGTCGGCCTTTCTAACCTATAATGGAATAAATACTCGCACGTGTATATTGCGACAGGTGTGCCTCAACTACTTTAGTGGCGCCTCCTATATACATTGATGAGAAGCTACTATGCAGTTTATGATATAATGTGTATGTGACACTTCTTGCCATGGTGCAATAAAATCTATGAATTAGAGAATGTGCATCATCCCAACACAGGTCCTTATCTCCTGTCTAAATTTGATAAAAAATATGCCGACCAATCGTTAGCCCAGCTTTCTTTTAATCAATCGGGTTAAAGGTATGCCCTTTATCTGTTGTCAGTCTGTCGTTCGGACGTCACGTGCGGTAACATTAAGGGAATCAACACATATACTGGCACAGAGCTGATTTTTGTGAAATCAGACACAACCAACTGTATTCCTAAGCAATTATATTCATTTAATTGTTCAAATATAGAAA
Organism: Sipunculus nudus; assembly: GCA_026874595.1. Classification (NCBI taxonomy): domain Eukaryota; kingdom Metazoa; phylum Annelida; class Sipuncula; order Golfingiida; family Sipunculidae; genus Sipunculus; species Sipunculus nudus. The sequence continues at coordinate 22,811,653 of CM049315.1, read as the reverse complement.
TGTGGCCAAACCTTTCAAGAACAATCGAACATGTACATATCCCATAGTAATAATGGTGATAAAAATTATAAAGCAATTAAGCAATCCTTTTAATTTCAATTATCTGTCCACTGCCTTTTTATCATAGTCAATGTAGATTTCTATATCACTGTTATCAGATTAATTTTTATATATTCATTTTCGGTAGGATCATATCTGACCATGGCTGTGCCGAACTACCATAAGGCTATAGCGGACAACAGAGTCTTCCTCGTCAAACATATCGACATCATGAAGACGCTTGTTATGGAACAACTGGTCGAAGATGGAGTTCTTTCTTTAGAGCAGCATGCATCAATTAAGGTATTTACCTAATAATCAGAACATAGCCCATCGAATTCGACAGTTCAATGCAGACTACCTGCGCAGATTCAGGACCTTATTCCAGTTTCGGCCAATCTTCGAAGACGAAATTTAGTGTGTAAGTGTTCTGTCTTCGAGTTGACCGTGTATCCGAGTCTGGATGACTTGGACAAATACGTTCGGGTACGAACAGTGGAATGTCATATTGATCTCGAGAATAACGGTTATTCGTACGGTGTTATATATATATATATATCCATAATATGTATGGTGTTATGCATAAAAAGAGATTGGCCGGAGAATCGGAGAAGTTTATATGATAAATGAAATCATTTTTAGATTCAATATATTATGTTGAACATCGCTGTTTAAAGCTGCCCTCCGAGCCCGTCATTCCGCCAGTAATGGAACCTGCAATCTTGCATAATAGTATAGCAGCGCTGAGATGTGTTCTCGATAATTGCATCCCCTTATTACGCACAAAAAACTGAGCACACTCATGGTCGGGCAATTCCACTGCGCGTTCGTGGAAACATTATAGTATGGGGTACATTTAATGGCTGTATATTTTTTTTTTAATATTACGCATCCCTAAAGACCGTTCCTGTTTGAAAGCTGAGCCAATGTTTTCCAGTGAGACAGTAATTAAATTCACTACAGGAGCGTAGTTCCACTAGCCCCGGTTGCAACCAGTCCTCGCCGTTCTCTCGGAATTTCACTTTGTCTAATCATGATTAAATTTGTTGTGTTGAATTATTGAGGTGTTTACACACACACACATATATGTATGTATATATATATGTGTGTATATATATGCATCTAATTGCTTTGCTATATATTTCCAGTGGCGGATCCTAAGGGGAAGGCATCTCCCCACTGAACTACAATATTTCTTATTTTACCGATTTATTTTCCCAATTTTCGTGATTCATTTTATATTTCATGTTTCCTTTTGTAATAATTTGCAATTAGTTTTTTTATTTAAGTTATCCAAAGTTTATTACTTTCAAATTCATAAGTCAAGGGTATTCATAAACAGCCACATAACAAGACGCCAGGCCCTGGTCAGGGTCGGCCCTGAACAATCTCAAGCCTTGCCTGCTGATGCCGGTACTCTAACTCACGATGTGTGTTCTGTTAAGTCTTGTATGCTGTCCACACTACAGTCCACAGTATAATGCAAAGTTCAGCATCAGATTTCAACATTCCATATATCTTAACCCGATCATAACATTTAAGAGGTAATATTTTACAAATTATTAACGTGGGTGCACCTTATTGCCATTTAAATTGCATGTAGAAAACATCTGAAATTTTTATATCATAAGTTTGAAGAAATATAAATATGAAACATTGGTTCCATCTACAGTTTGATTACATAATGCAGTTTCTGAGGAACAGAAAATCCTCATATGCTTGTGTGAAAATTCCCTCCATGTCCTCCTTGGTGTATTCAATTATTGCCCCATATGGAAGGGGGTTACCCCCTTTCATACCCTTCCTCGTGTACCTGCAATTAACATGGTTCATAATTGAAATTGAAATATACATGTATATATTTTCGTACACTGAAATACATAGTGTAGTAATAATAATATATATATATAAATATATATATAAATATATATATATATATATATATATATAATATATATAATACATATATTTAAGTTTTCATATTAACCATCAAACGCCAACGAAATTTTATCGCAACCCCCTCTCCCCCAACCCTAATTTTCTGGATACGCACCAGATTACGGCCCTCTCTCATCCCTCTATCCTTTCTCCGCCCGTGCAATACCATTCGGGTAATTATGATTCTTTCAAGATCCCCCTTTTGAGCATTCTTCTCATGTGAGATCTCCTTGTGCGCAACAGACCCTGTCCCCGGGCGGAGGTTGTCTTTTGAAAAGGGATCAAGGGGGGATTTTTTCCAGGCCAGTGACCGCGAAATTCACACACACAAAAAAAAACGCATAGAGCCCCCAGAGAAAGGTGGGTCCCGGCATCATACACTCTATGGCCGTTGTGTTACCAGGCCCGAACGCACAAAGAAAAGGGGCGCCCTTAAATTATTGATTATGCATGTATTACGCAAATATTGCAAAAAAAGTGGATGGAATCTCTTCGGACAAACCCGGAGAATATATATGTAAAAAATCACGGCAATCCGTAACGTGGTATCAGAGGAGATACAGAAAATCACAAAATTCGCGTCACGCTATTAATATATATAGATTAACAAATAATATAGTATTAATGTTCTCACATGATCTGGGGCCTCCAGAAGATTTGGTAATCGTGTAGACAATAGACGCTATGTACCAACTTTCAACATGAAATCAAACAATGACATTTTAACCAAAATAAAATAGTCAATACATACTAAAGAGGTAGAGTACTATAGATCAGATATACACACTGGTGGCTTTCGGAAATATCCATTATTCAAACATTTTCACTTCTGACTGTGAATGATGCAGATTTTCACTCTTTAGGGACTCTAGGGCTTAGACTCGGAGGTAAGGACTCGAGAAATCAAGACGTGTCCATCTCGAGTCCAGTTGGAAAAGGCATTGTCACACACTGTGAAGACTTCTATAATTCATGTTTTATGAGTTGGCATCTAATTTGTTTCATTTACAATAATTTTAATTATAATAACTTTAATTTCAGGAAAAATGTGCAACAAACTTACAAAGAGTGTCAGCCTTGCTAGACCACTTACATCAGAGGACTCAGCAAGACTGGGACACTTTCATCAGGTGTCTGTCTAACAACAATCACCAGCACGTGGTAGACAGGATTTACGCCTGGGCAACAGGTGACATTCAGTGCACATTAAATGTTCTAGAAACTCTCCGCGTTTTTTTTATTAATTAATTGTGTAGAAAAATTGATATCAAATCAAAATCACAACCAATTTGAAGGATTTCAGGGCAGGTCATTTTAACCCCTCCTGTCCTCCTTCCCGCGATTTAGTCATTATAAAAATTGCAAAAGGAAAATAAGGCAAATAGATAGTGCTTTTCATGGAAAATCTTTTTTACACAGATTGTGTGATAATGTTTCCATTAGTGTTTTGCCAAGGGACAGTTTTAATTGTTGAGGTAGGCCTATTTTTTTTTGGGTCTGTTACAAGGTCAGGGTCTTCTTGCGTGGCTTTCATATTCTAGGAGGGAGCATAGCTCATGATTAATTTTTATGGCATGCGTGATTGCTTTGTTCTTTAGTTACTTCAATATTTTTGATGTAACAAAATTCAGAAGGTATTATTATAAATGGCTCTTTATATGTATTACATATATTTGTTATCCATTAAAGGAGTTTACATGGAAATGAACACAATGAAAATTGTTTGAATATTTATATTTGTATATCCGCCAGGTACTTCAGCTGGGTTTCAAGATGCTATCATGGACCTACAACATACGATGGTGGTGTTGATCAAGGAATTTTATGACTACGTACCTCTGTGGACTCTGCATTCTGACCGCGTAGCGATTCCAATGGACGACATCTATGTCAGGCTGGTGTTGGTGCAAGAAAAACGTCGGAAAGAAAAACAGCTGAAGAGTTACAAGGAAATCCTCAAAATGGTTAACTTTATCACAAGACCCACATTAATGTGCAGGAGACGTCAGTTTCGATCTGACATCATTTGGATCCTGTGACTACTAGATGATCTATTAGTTACATGAATGAGCCATACCTGTATATACCATACTATTTCACCTTGGTCTACAAGTATTCACAAAATCATTGACAATCAGGGGTCGCCAAAGTCTACCAGTATTCACAGACCTATATTAAGCCGGGCTGGCCTGTGTCTACCAGTATTAACGGAATTTTTGACAATCCGGGCTCGCCTATGTTTATCTGTTTGTCATCCGATAAACGTTGTCCCTTTCCGGTGCATTTAAAACAAGGCTTCCATTCCCACGTGACGGACCGGGTTCTCTTTGGTTTAACGTAGTGTTTGATGGCGCACTTGTCGTATTGGCACTCAGGTACACAACAAAACACATGGAAGTGGCTAAGCAACAAAGAATGTATTAACAAAAATTACAGAATTCAAAACCACCTACCAGATAGGGTTCCCAGCCTGTTACGCCTTATAAAAGCAGGAATATAGTCCACATTAAATGAACTGGCTGCACACAAAAATGAACAACTACAGTTGTAATCAGAGTCAGGTTAAACAGTCTCTGGATGTCGTTATCTGGCGCAACTGGTTGCTGACTGGTGGTAATGGGCCCCAGCTGGCGCACTGGACCCCGACTGGCGGCACTGCTTCCGGACTGGCGGGTGGCTAGCTTTTGGATTCCTCTAAATACCCTTCTACTCTGAAGGCTTATCTATTAAGTCTCGTACATTGCCTGGAACCGCTTTGTAACTAGGACTTATCTCTATTCATGAGAACGCTGAATACTAAATAGGCTGGGAACAATACTTCTGCTACCATGGCATAACTCGACCCCAAACACCGGGTGACCCCTATTGAATTCCCCTAATTTCTCGCAACATTATGACCCTCTCCGGCAACCCAAACCCCCTTTCAACAAATACAACCCAAGTAAAAGATAACCCATAATTAAACAAAATAGGACAAACATGCCCGCATGACACGATCCACATCGTGACACTGTATTTACAGAATCTATGACAATCAGTGCTCGCCTTGTTCAAACAATATTCATAGATCATAATCACAAATTAAAAAAAAAATGGGTGTCCAGTTCCATGGCAAAAGTTTTGATATATCCACAGCCTGTTATAACTGTGTATGTAATACCAACTGTCCCGATCAAAAGATCAACCACAACTGAAATATATTGACGTTTGTGCAGTATTTTTTCGCACAGTGATAATCATTACATTAATTTAGAAAACATTTCATTCTTTTTTTTGTTTCAGGAAGCTGGTCGCAGAATAATTTATTTGACGGGAAAACCCGGGGTCGGAAAATCGACACTTGTGCAGCGCATGTGTGTGGACTGGGCTATATACAAATCAATTAAAGAACAGCGAACGGCCGAAGAGCCCTTTGAACGTTACGTGTTTGTTTTGCCCATTTTTCTGCGAGATGTAAAGATAGGCCAGACCTTCTGTCAGTTAATCGAAAACGAATATCAGTTGTGTGAGAAGGAAGCAAAACTCCTGTTTAGATGCATTGAAAACGACCAGAAGACCGTTCTTATCATCCTGGATGGGCTTGATGAGTATAATGAGGACACCTCCGAAGAAATTACTGAAATTTTACATAGGAAACGGCTCCAACATGTCACTCTGTTCATAACATCTAGATTCTCTTCAGAGTCTGTCTTTGCTGATAAAAAGCCGGGTCGCTATACTGAGGTGAGACTACAAGGGTTCTCGGAAGCTGGGGTCGAGGAATATATACATCGATACTTTGATGAAGAGAGGGCAGAGGGAGACAAGCTGCATAGGGCGATAGGGAAATGCAAGGTGTTGGAACACTTCAGTCACAAACCTGCCCTTCTCTTGATGATGTGTACACTGTGGGAGGAACACCAACAACTTCCCGACACCATAACAGGCTTCTACGAAGAGTTTGTAGCTTATGTGTTTGGAAGAATGGAGAAGAAATGCAAGAAAGTGGAAGACAGAGCAAAATCAACAAAGGAGCTTGTTAAAAGATACAAGCCACAAATCATGGCTTTAGGTCGTCTAGCAACAGGTAACGTAAAGACACACCGGCTGGAAATTAAATTCAAACCCGAAGATGTCAACAATTATATCTGCCCTGATGATCTCAATATTGGCTTTCTAATTGAGAAACAGACTTTCTCTAGAGAAAGATACTACATATTCATTCATAAAACGGTACAGGAATATTTCCTTGCCTTCCTTCTTGTTTACTCAGACAATTCAACACAAAGGGAATTACTACTTCGATTCTTTAATTCACGTCAAGCCTTCACGGAATCTGCCATGATCCGTAGGTTTGTAGCTGGGCTTGGTGGAAAGGAAATACTGAGAAAAGTTGAGGTATTATTAGATGGGAGTGAAGAGCAGGTGGCGGAGACCCACACTGATCTACAGCTGGAATATCTAGCTGAGCATCAGGAAGGTAGAGTCACGTTACCAAGCTTAGTTAAACTAATCATCAACGACAGGTACACGACGTCCCACTACGTGAGGTACCTGTCACAAAGTGGCGGGAATGTTACCAAGTTGTGGCTCAAGTCAGAACACCCTCGTTTGCTCCAGCATTTACATACCCCACGCCTCACGAGTCTACATATAGACACTACAGAATTGGAGAAACAGAGACACTACATGAATTGGAGTTTGACAATATCGACCTGCCCGGTGAACCCATACAGCTGCTGACAACTTGGCTGCCCAGGTCCCAACTAACATCACTCACAATGAGCGTCTGTCGTCTGACACCCGAAATGATGATTGCGGTACTCAGTGTCCTGCCCCCGTCACTCGCCACACTGGATCTAAATAATAACGACCTAGCATATCTCACGGACAGAGGACAGCTCTCTCTCTTCGCCGGCACAAAACTTCAATCACTCGATATTTCCTGGTGTCATCTCACATCAGATGGTATCTTAGCGGTAATAGAGGCCGCCCCTGAGACGTTAACTGACTTAGATTTGAGGCATAACTGCCGGGAGGGGGGGGGGGGGGGTGACGACCTGGTGAAGCTGAAAAAAAGGACGAAACATCTCACCAAACTAAATTCCCTCAACCTGGATATCAACAGAATGTCCCGTAAGACAGTGAGGACGATCACGCGGAAACTGTCAAGAGCTTGTCCGTCCCTAGACTTAATAATAGATGAACAGAAGTGTCCAGACACCGACAGCGACGAATCAGAACAGACCGACAGCGACGAGTCCGAACAGACAGACAACAACAGCGACGAGTGCGAACAGGCAGACAACGACAGCGACGAGTCCGAACAGACAGACAACAACAGCGACGAGTCTGAACAGACCGTCAACGACGAGACAGAACAGGCAGACAACGACAGCAACGAGTCCGAACAGACAGACACCGTCATTGAACTGCCGTTACTGACAGACACTGACCGTGACCAGTCAGTACTTAAAGACACCGACAATAACCGGTCAGTACAAAGAAACACCGACAATAACCAGTCAACACGTACAGATGGACGAGATGATTCCTCTCAAGGTCTATTACCAGCCAAAAAGACACGCAAACACTGATCAAGTCCACGGGTGACATTTCTGACGATTATGAGGCCCAAATAAAATAATAAGCAATAACTCCAGCGGTAAACGTCATTTAGAATATTGATTTAGGTACACATATTATTGAGTTATCCTTAAACGTGTCATATCCATAATCTTTGCATCCGGAAATCTATGAAAAATTAATTTAGCTTTGCAAAATGCTGTGACGTAGACCACTTGCTGTAGTCAATAAACGGACACGCACAACGGGCACACAAACTGAGACTGAGAGTACCGAGATTTGACAGGCAGCGACCGATATCACAACCAGGATATACTGTCACAACAACACAGACCAGCCTTCCTTTACTGGCATTCTTGTACAATTCCCTCTAAATAAATCGGTGCTCCTCTAAAGTACACTGTGAAACCGCTACATAAAAAGAATTACCTTTGAGGTTGGTATTGGGCTCCTTGCCCGGAAACATGAAGATCTGAGACTAAACGCAAATATCTGCTGAAACTTGCATTGGTGAATGTTCTCCAAAATTATGGGTTTTGTTAACCTAATTAACCTCCCATCCCTGCCAATGCATAGTGTGTCTGTGAGTGTATTGGGGGGGGGGGTGTTAAATATGCCTCACATTTACATAGATGCTCTCTAATTTTTTTTTTACTTTGCTCTTAAACACATTTATAGGTAATTAAACATTTTTTTGTTACAAACACACGCATATGCCCATAGAAACTTTATGCGTTATATATCCCTCGCATGGATTGTGTATTTCTCACATGATGCTTTTCCCCCAAGTTGTATAAAAAGACAAAGGAAAATTCTCGGTATGCAAAATAGTATATATTAGAAAACAGATACGGAGAATTAAAGAGAGGCAAAAAAGTACCTATTTTACTGAAATTGTACACTTAATTATATAAATTTCATAATTAATCTTCCATGGAAATACAACACCAGTATAGCCGTGGTGCCTTGTTCATTACAGTATGAAAACTTTCATTTTCCTCAGACGTCGTAATGATCATTGGGTATTGATTATTTGGTTTCTGTTTTTCTTATATAAGAAGGGGAAATGGTTAATTTATCATTTTACATCATAAAAAGATGACACATAAAATGTGTTCCTTTTTAAACATTATAAAGACGATATAGAATCCAGTAGCATCCTTTGTTTAAATATTCCTTCACTCAAGCTTGGATGTGCAGACTAATTTCAAAGAGCTTTGACATGCAGATATTAACAGCATACGTCATCAGAAATCCATCTGTTATATTTCACAATTAATGCTTATTTCAGGTGTTATATGTGTTACCTTTTAGTCATTTAGCAGAGAGAATCCATACCTTTTCATACACTGTTTAGGTTTAATGTTCCTCTGATTCCAGAAATGAATTGCCTGTTAACAACACATTCGAAAAAGGCGAATAAACTTATATGGTAAGCATTCAAAATCACGCTACCCACACTCTGCAATATTTTTGTCTAATATACATAGATGTTTTAAGAGCAAATATTCTCCCTGTTATATGTTATAATATATATATATATATATATATATATATATATATATTATATGTATATATATATATATACTTTATGTACTTTTGTCACATATACTGTACCATTTCAAATACATGTATATTATAAGCAGGAATTAAATATGTGTATTATAAACGTTTATTTGAACATGATATGCCTTTTACTAGGTGCTTATAAATGAATGTGTGTATTCCGAAAACATTTTAGGGCCCCGCTTGACAAGCTTGCCCTATAGTGATTACTGTGTCAGTACATTGTTAATGTTGTTTATGTGACAACTGTTTACCCTCTTTCAGTCTGCTTTCATTTCTGGTGTAAGGTGGGATAAAATAAAAAAAAAATGAACGATATTAAACTGAATTGCACTATTTGAAATAATATGTTCAGTCGCCTTCGAAAAAGAGATAAAATCCCTCGAAATGTATCATAAGGATATGTGTTTTAACCACAGAACCAATCCCGGGTAAATCACGAGGTAACTGTCCGCATGAATCGTTTCAAGCAAGGTTACTGACCATGCACCCGCAGATGGTCTGTTTTCATAAATATTTGAAATAAAACACCTCGATTTAGGAGTGCCACGTGGTGTAGGGATTTCTAATTAAATCAATTTAGATTTTCAAATTACTCCGGGGTAACTTGAAATCAAAGATAAAATCTCTCGAAATGTATCATAAGGATATGTGTTTTTACCACAAAACCAATCCAAGGTAAAACGCGAGACAATTGTCTACATGATTAAATTAAACAAATTTAGATTTCCAAATTACTCCCGGATAACTTGGAGCAAATTTCCGAATCCCCCCCCCCCCCGCCCAGGTAACTGGAAATCGGTTTCAACCCAACCGCAACGATTTCAGATAACACCTCACCTCTCACCGCCACCCCAAAGGTGTAATTTTATATAGTTGCTTTACATTATTGCAAATGGCTATGCACCATGAATGTTAAAAACATCATACACAGAACCATAACTACGAAATGAAAAGAAAATCGCGTGAGAAACATGCATTATTGCAATATTTATGCATCTTTAATATGTATGTATCTCATGATTTGTTTTTAATTTCGTAGTTATATGTTCTGTGTGTGAGTCAACACGGAACAGGTGAAAATAAGAAAATAAATGAAGGGTGAAACACTTAAAAAAAAAGGTTTGAAAAAAAATCTTAATTTGTGAAGTGGCACGATATTTTTTATATTTTGCGTCACAAATCTCACCCGGTGCAAAATGATTTCCATCTGTGTACGAAATATTGGCAGATACCATTAGATTTTTAAAGAGAAAACACTGTACGTTTTATATAATTAACATATTCTGTTATAGGAATAGTCCCCATAAACTGTGTCAACAACAACGATAACAACTTTCACAATTCTATCACAAATAATGACAAAAATAGTAATAGTAAAAATAATACTCGCCTTTAAAGACCATATGGTATATTATCCGATCATCAGTTGCGACAGGTCCAGATTCGTCTTTGACGGGTTTACCACTTGCGTCATATCGACCCTCTGACATAACAACCCGATTCCTGGCCTGCCAGAGTGTCCTTGCATCCAGCTCTGAGGAACGCATTATAAGGCCCATGAGGATGCAAATATTTTCGTCATTTTTGAAAATGCCTCGTGGCATACAGGTACACTGTCAATTAACATAAACAAGACCAATTGTTAGCATGTTTGATTACTTTCTAATAACACCAAACATGAGCGTGAAAAGTTCAGTTAAAACTCAGCATATTGGTAAAACCCTCGGCATGTTTATTGAATTTATGACCACATGAACACAATCGTGGCTCGTACGGGTTACAGGACACGCAACTTGCAGGCTATACAGGAAATGACTTGTTACCATAGAGACGGGGTTTCAGTTTGTGTTATCTCTTGTGTTAAGTACCATTTAATAATTTTATGATTGTTGGTTGTTTTACCACATTATGAATGCAACATGATAGAAACCACTGCGATACATTCCTCAATATTGCTTGTGTCATGACTCAAGTAGACTTACCAGCCCAATTATCATTGCCTACTGTGTCGGGTTGTCACAGCTAAATATCCACGGGCCGAGTTCCCATCGCTGGGTACCGTGTATCATTTTCTAATTGATTGCGTGAGATCTTTCATGAAAATAAGAGAGAGAGAGAGAGAGAGATGCTGAATTATGATAAAAAATGATATTTGCTTTTTCTTGTTACTAGTAATCAAAATGATCGCTCTGTGGTTTTATATCGAACAGACTGACGTGAATGTGGGCACAAGGGCAGGAATTTCAACTAAATAACTAACATTGCTGCAAAGTAAAAAAAAAAATACAGAAAATGTTCCACACTGGTTGAGTTTAATTTGGGAAAGTCACCCTCCCAGAGCCATCTGTCTTAAAACAACCATGTTAGGGTCACAGTTAGGATAACAAGCGGATTTCATTGGTGATGTAACTCATTTGCTCGGCACGCTTTATAATTTTACGCTCTACCTATTTCTTCCTATTTTGCACCGAATAGTAATTTTCGATATAAATGGAGCAGATGTAATATTTTTGGTACATGAATCGACAAAATCCATTTAAAATATAATAAAAACTAGATGTGCGTAATCGTGCCTAACGATTACTGGGATACCCCGCCAGAATTTTAATATCTAATGTTCCATGTAACCATAGTCACGTATTACCAGAGCGAGTCACAAGTGAGCAGGTGGAATACTTGCAAAAAAATTAAAGATGTCAAAAGCTATTAATGTTTTAGAGGTAACAATCTCGAAAGTATCTTGCTATAGACCCCATGGACCTATAGGACCCCATGCGGTAAAACGATGGAAAACAAACAGGGGTTGTAGTTGAATAATTACTTTCATCATATCCTTGGCTATGATATTTTGATTGTTTATAATATTAAAGTTGATTAATGCAAGATTTAAGGTAATTTATACAACATCCGCACCCAGGGCCGCACGCGTTTTAGCATATTTTTAACAAGTGGCCCGTGGGCCATGACGCTCAGCTGAATTCAAGGAGCCTTGAACAATGGGCAAAAAGACTCCCAGAGTCTAAATCATGTATTTTGCCAATAGCCCTTAGATATAGGTTACAGTAACCGTAATCTACATGCAGCTGCTACCATTTATGCCCTCCTGGCTAATTTACTGTTAAAATCAAGTTCTTTCACACAGCTTGTAGAAAATGGGTCGGAGTGACATATCAGGTTTCCAAGATTTTTAGGGACTTCTCTGAAAGTCATGAATGAGGATTTTAGGCCAAATTGATACAAATTGTGCCCTACATGACTCACTTGGTGCTCATGTTTTCTCCCCTAATTTACAAAATATAGTTAACCATGTCTTAATTTCAATTTTCCAAGTATATTTTTCATGGAACTCTAAGGATATCAGTTAGAAGATTCTAGGCCCAACATTCATGATTTGTGCCCTGTTAATGGACAACTACTTCATTTGAAGTTATCAAAAATAGACATAAAAATGTAAAAAAAAGTCGAAACTAGAATGGCTCTGTTTTTGCAGTGCAGAGCAGATATATGTTTCTCCCCTACGGTTCATCCCAAAACATTAGGGGTAAAATATGCAATATCTCATAACAATGAATCTAGATCTCAGAAGATTAGACTTTGAAGCTCAAGGTCACTGATTTTCGAACTCTTATGACATTTTGGCAGAAAAACTGGTGTGTAAAATTCGAAGAAAAATCTTCAGTACTTGCAAAGTTATTGGGGTCACAATTAGCCTAGAATTGCATATGTTTTTACCTTGAAGATCAAGGTACAAGGTCACAGGATTTCTATCACATCCAAGATTTTGGTAGGAACAATGATTGTTTCAAATTTTGGAGGAAAATATGCAGCCCTCAAAAGTTATCTCGTCCACAAGACAATAGCTATAATTCCACTGATTTGACCTTGAAGATCCTGGCCAAGGTCACCAGGTTTCAAACTCATTTGAGAGCTTGGTAGTAACAATTGTTGTACCAAATTTGAGGACAAAATTGGAAATACTACCTAGTTATGGGGTTCATAAAAATGTTAGATTTCGGGAATTTTTACATTGAAGAGAAAGGTCAAGGTCATCAGGTTTTGAACTCGTCCGAGAACATGGTAGGAACAAATGGTGTACCAAACATGAGGACCAAAAGTGGAATACTTCAAAAAGTTATGGGGTTCACAAAAATGTCATATTTCTGCAGATTTGATCTTGAAGATGAAGGTCAAGGTCACTGTATTTTTTTAACTTGTCCTTGCTTTAGTAGGAACAATTGCTGTACCAAATTTGAGGACAAAATGTTTAATACTTCAAAAGTTATGGGGTTTAAAAAAAATTATATTTTGGCAGATTTGACCTTGAAGATGATGGTCAAGGTCACCGGTTTTCAAAATTTTCCAAGAACTTGGCAGGAACAATATGTGTACCAAATTTGAGGGGAAAATGTGGAATACTTCAAAAGTTATGGGGTTCACAAAAATTTCACATTTCGGCAGATTTTACCTTGAAAAGGAAGGCCAAGTCACTGGTTTTCAAACTCCTCCGTATGAACAATTGAATGTTTCAAATTTTGGCAGAAAATATGCAGACCTTAAAAAGTTAAAGCGTTTACAAGATATCCTACAGATGACAGAAGATGGCACTGAAAACAACATGCCTCATGGGGGGGGGGGGTTAGCCACAGTATACAGGAACTGATGAAGCACTCCATGATCCAAAAAGCATGCAAAGAATCATAGCAATCAAAGGAGATTTTTTTATCGACCTCCCAGGGTGCCAAGTTAGAAGTATTGGAAATTTTGGTATCGATGAAGACTTTTCATTGACCTCTTTAGATGATAAGTTAGAAGATTCTAGGTCAAACAGTGATGATTTGTGCCCTGTTTACAGATGATGCTTTATTTGAATGGTCTCAAAAATAGAAAAAAATGCTTGAAAATTGGAAAAAAATACAGGTGGCGCCACCCGTCTGCAGGAACTGAAGTCCATGATCAGTTAGCATGCAAAGAATCATGGTGATCAATGCATTAGTTATTCAGATACTGGAGTGTTTGTATCAAATTTTTAATTATTCTTTGGGGTAGTTTCGATCCCCATAGCTTGGAGGATATAGGTAACAGAGACCTGATTTCAGGTTTCCAAGGATATTTTTCAATGACCTCACTAGATGTCAAGTATAAAGATTCTAGGTCCAGAGGTTATGATTTGTGCCTTGTTTACAGATGAGGCTTTATTTGAAGGTCTCAAAATTGAGAAAAAAATGCGTGAAATTTAAAAAAAAAATCCAGGTGGAGCCACCAGTCTGCAGGTACTGAAAAAAATCATGGTGATCAATGCATTAGTTATTCAGATACTGGAGCGTTTGTATCAAATTTTGAATTATTCTGAGGGGTATTTATGAGCGCCATAACTCTAAGAATATGGGTAACAGGGACCTCTTTCCACATTTCCTCATAGACTTTTCATGGACCTTCCTTGATGTCAAGTTAGAAGATTCCAAGTCCAGCGGTTACGATTCGTGCCATGTTAACAGCTGACAACTTCTTTGAAGGTCTCAAAAATAGAGAAAAAAAATTCGTAAAAATCGAAAAAATACAGGTGGCGCCACCAGACTGCAGAAACTGATGACACATTTCATGATCAATATCCATGCAAAGAATCATGGTGATCAATGCAATAGTTGTTCAGTTACTTGAGCTTTTGTATCAAATTTTCCATTATTCTGGGGGGTACTTCGGAGCCCCGTAGCTTAGAGGTTATAGGTAACAGAGACCTAATTTCAGGTTTCCAAGAAGACTTTTTCTTGGGCCTCTTTGCATGTCAAGAGAGAAGATTCTAGGTCCAGTCGTTACGATTTGTGCCCTGTAAACAGATGACCGCATCTTAAGAGGTCTACAAAATAGAGAAAAAAATCGTAAAAAAATCGAAAAAATACAGGTGGCGCCACCAGTCTGCAGAAACTGATGAAACACTCCATGATCAATATCCATGCAAACAATCATGGTGATCAATGCATTAGTTGTTCAGATACTTGAGCTTTTGTATAAAATTTTCCATTTTCTTTTTTTTTGGGGGGGGGGGGGGGTACTTCGGAGCCCCATAGCTCAAAGAATATAGACAACAGAGATCTAATTTCAGGTTTCCAAGGAGATTTTTTATGGACCTCCCAGGATGCCAAGTTACAAGATTCCAGGTCCAGCGGTTATGATTTGTGCCCAGTTAACGGACGGACGGCCAGACGGCCGGACAGACGGACGACGGACGAAGAGTGATCGCTATAGCTCAGATGACTTTCAGTCAGCTGAGCTAAAAAGTGTGAATCTGCGTGCACGTGTGCGTTCACGCATGCGTGCACGCGTTTTAAGTAACAATCGTTAACCAGGTGCGCAAAACCAGTAACTCATACCAATGAATGGACACACAACGGAAAAGGATCATTAATATCAAAACTATATTATGGTGATTCAGATGACCTTCAAATTCTAATGGACTGTTGTTCCTCGTGTGTTATCTTAATCCTCAACAATATTTCATTAACATCTGCTCAGGATTTTATTTATAA
The DNA here is from genome assembly GCA_026874595.1 of Sipunculus nudus. Classification (NCBI taxonomy): domain Eukaryota; kingdom Metazoa; phylum Annelida; class Sipuncula; order Golfingiida; family Sipunculidae; genus Sipunculus; species Sipunculus nudus. The sequence goes on along the minus strand of CM049315.1, from coordinate 22,796,018 downwards.
AGTTGCAAGAAGACAAATCAAGGTAAAATATAATACCTCGCCACCTTGCGGATTATAATATAATATGTGACGAAGGTATAATAAAGCATTTGATCGTTAAATATCTAAATACTATTTAGTGATCTAGGTAGGTAAGAAAATTGGCCAAACGTCAGTTTAAGCATGCTTCTAAATCTATTGGTCGGATTCGGCTGGATCATACATATGCTACAAAAAATACGACTTTCTTTTTTCTCTGAGTGAAAACTGTCATATAAACGCACAGCTGTATGATTTCTCCAGACTGAGAATAAAAAAGTAATAAAATACCTCGTTCAATGCAAACGTGCTTTATTAATAAAACAGGAAACCCAGTGATATGCGTGTACAGCACAAAGTTCAAATATGAAGGACAAAGTTTGAGATGCTTGTGTGCGTGTTAAGCGTGATTGTAACAAATAATACGTTTATCGTTTAATGCAGCAGATTTTATGTACTTCAGCAAGCATTTCGTGCTTCCATATTTGATTATATACGTTGTCGTACTGTTCAGTTTGTGAAGTCATCCTGGAAAATGAAAAAGTGTTGTTGAAAATAAGTTCTCATTAAAATCCAAAATATTCAATTCGTGTTAGATGCAATACAATCCCGTTGTTTGGATGACCCGCATAAAAAATATACATTTTAAATTCCAAAAATGAAAATACAATGTAAATCTTAATCGCATGTGGAGTCTTCGAAGAAACGGTCTATGTCTATGCTTGATTTAGGTAAACGGATATCACCCAATTTTATGACTTACACTTTTGTCGCATTCTGTTTGCCACGGTCTATCTTGTTGAATTTTTGACTGGGTCCTGTTCGTCGTCTGGATTCTCTTTGTGGTAGGGGGCCACATTGAATAAATCCTCTGTCAGCTTTCCATCCCCTGATAATGCATCACAGAACAATATTGAATAAATGGGAATAACTGAATAAAGTTAATGAAACAAAAGAAAAATCCAATAATATCAGCCGATCGGCTCCTCTTCTAGTAAGTAATATATCGCTTCGGTATATAAAGAATCTTTGTTCACTTAACGGTATTACTGTTAGCGATTCTTTTCCAGTAAATAAATGTATATGCATAGGTATTCAGTACATAGTATGGGTTGTATACGTACGGATATCAAGTTCCAAAGGAACACCATCCATGGACGAACCAAGAAATCATTATAAACAGCTCATGAACACGCGACGACCTTTACCAATTTACAAAATCCGAGAATTTGCTTTCATTTTATATCGGAAAATTCATAAAAATTTGCAAATTTACTGTACCATTTTATATTTCAAGTTGTATCTTTGTATGACGCTCTAATGACATTTAAAAATCCTCCATCCTTAAATCCAAAAAAGGTGTACTATTATTGTCAGTGGCTTTCAGTGCTGCGGCGCTTGATTCCATGACAGCATTTAGAGATGGGTGTTAATATTAATTTCATGTGTTAAGTCCCTCAAAATATGTATCTCGTGGACATATATAGGAACTTTTTTTTGGGGGGGGGGAGTACTTTTTAAAGGAGTGTAACCCCCTCTAAATTGCCTCTGAAAGTTGTGCAGTCGTGTAAAACGTGGAAATCATAATTACGCCACCCCCTGTAAGGAAAAAGGCTAACAGAGATTGAGGAGTTTATTATTATATACATGCATTTTTTGTCACATTGTTCGTGGGAGGGGGGGTGTGGACTTACTCACGTAGCCCAGAGTGAAAAACTATAAATTAAAATTATTTCTCCGTTTTTGGTTCTTTTTTTGTTTTTCTTTAGCCTGTGTTTGTGCTATATCTCGAATATGTCTATTTCTTTTACCTTTTGGCACAATATTAACCTTAGGTGACAGACTTACACCTGATATTTATTTTTGACCTTTACATAATTTCCCACATCGCACACGGCAGCGCTGCTTCCCTCAGTTGCGGGCTTCAAGGAGGAATAGGATTCCAGCGATCGCTAGCCTATTGCAAACATATAGATCTTCTTCATGAACGGACAGAGTGTAAACCAAAATTTTCTGTGTTAACCCCTCCAATCTGTAAGGCTTGATGAAATATGGCTGAAAACATTTTTGTTAATTCTTTAATTCAGGCCCCAATGCACAAACCTCTCAAAATTCTGGTACACTGCAATTGGAATAAAAAAAAATATGCTCTTGGAACATAATATGTTATCATTTTTGTAAGAAATTTGCATAAACTTGATACATTTATTATAAAATAAGTGAAAGGCATATATATATATGTGTATATATATATATATATATATATATATATATATATATATATACAGTTTTAGTATCACTCAAAGTTCAATATAATAAAAATATAATAAATGGAATACTTTTACACAGTTTTAAAGAACGGACCAGGCTCTATAAATACATATAAGTTCATGACTCCAAGTTAATTTTCAAGAAAGTTTGGTCATTTATATCTTTATTTTTCACAAAATGTAAACACATGAAACAAATGTATTTTGTTGCTAAAGTTTCGAATATCACTCACAAACTGACCACTAAACTTGTAAAAAAATGACCCAAAATACTGCAGTTGATTACACCTGTCTATCACCATCTCTAAAGATATCCAAGATTAAAATGTGCAAATAATAATAAGGTAATCCGTGCATTAATCAAGCAGAAATTGCATGAATTTTAGCTTAAAATGGTCCGCGAAAAGTAAAATTTCACATCTGATAGTTCCTTTTATAAGAACTGTTTTACCTGAATGATTACCGGGAAATGTGTATGCTAGTTGAACTCTGTATCAGTTTTCTGTCCAAAATCGGAATTGATGTGAATTGAAACTGTGAATTTCTATATAAATCTAAAAGTGCTCATTACAAAAAATATGAATTAGGTGGCGCATGTAAAAAAAAATCTATCTAATATGCATACGCATAGCAAATTTCAAAGCAATGTATGGATTAATAATTGCAAAATGTACGTTTTATATACTTTATATACTTTAAAAGATTAATTTTTGTGAAATATCAAATCTGTTAATGTCATTTAAAAAAAGCGACTTGGGCAAATGTTGTGCAAATGTTGGATTGGCAACAGGAATAAACGTGATCATGCCATTTATTATTTTTATTTTGTGACCATGTAATAAATTTTAGTGCAGTTTTTAAGACTAAGACGAGTCAAGGTGTTTACAATCAGTTAGCTCAGAGAATATAGGTCATAGATTGAAGGTTACCTACAGAATTCACGAGGACTTGTTTGGATGTAAAGGCTTTAATCTGACAGATAAACCTTGTTTGAAGCCATGCTTCCTCCCTCAAGAAACATCTTGCACTTTGAACTAGTGTTTGGGGTTATCATATTTCTTTGTCTTATTTTTTCTTCGGCTTAAAAAAAAGATTGTCCATAATTCTTAATACAGAGTTTGGTAGAGTCGATATAGACATTCCCACAAATAAAGGTATGGGATTTTGTGAGGGAGAATCAGTCCAGTTAATTTATAATTAAACCCTGAAAAGGTGCTCTCATCTGAGAAAGAATGGGCATCAGCCCATCCAGCAAAGAATTGTTCTCTGAACCTGCGAGTCCTTTTCTGTAGCACTTACAGGAAATACATACACGCGGAACACATTTTGTGTGTTTTCTGTTTGATATATGTTCCTGTACTGTTTCAAACACATCCACTGCAAGATTATATCAAATGCTAGCCTATAGAATAAAAGTGTGGACTAACCAAACCCTATATATATCTGCATGTTAAATCGTTTATAAGAAGGCTGTAATGGTAATATGTTATACAAATGCAGATTTTGTCGAACCCATTCTACTTTCTAACAGCACTTCTGTTAGTTCTGTATAAAAAAAAAGCAAAGAGCAAAGGACCGGCCTTGGGAATATTATGGTTTTGATTCCCTTCGGCAGTGAATCGACTTTTCTGTGTACTCATGTTCGATCTATTTTTTATGAAGCACATGAAATATGTTAAATAGATTGAATTTCTACTTACTTCATCCCCTTTATCCTTGATTTCGCACCCATCGCACACACCACGAAGCAAGAGTCGTTCGGACAGTAGCACTAGTACGAGGTTGAACTTTATTATTCTTGTGTTACCCTTTTCAGAAATAATAATTAAAAAAAAGGTAAAACGTTAGAATATTGTACATTAACACTCAAGGATGATGTAGGCATGTAGGACATATACGCATGAGAAGAATTGTTATCCAGTCGTAAGCCTTCTTAAGAGGTAACGTTAAATACATTATCAAAGTTGTATAAATGTTTCTATAATACAGCCATTTTATTATAATCGAGAAAAGAGAACATCAATACCGATACTTTGATATCATAAAGACATAAAATACTACAGAAGAGATAGAATGGCATTACGAATATATTAAATACGTCAATTTTAATTATCAAAGAATAAACCAAGTATTAATACAAGCGTAGAGAACTATAATATGGGCAGTCGACAAACGAATACAGGTAATCGCCTATTCAGAGGCATGGATAAAGTGAGGGATGGAAAGTCTCCTGAAGTGACAGCCCTCAAATTAATTAAGAATGCCCATTTATCCTTAGTTTTACGGATTGATAAACTCACACCTGCAAAAATTGAGTCCGATACACCAAACCACTCCTGAGATAATGCATATTTGTATTTTACGAAAAAAAAAAGATTGTAGGTGGTGACACCTGTCATTTAAATAAGAAAGCTTCCCAAGATGGATTGCTACAGGCGGCTACACTGAACGTCTCCTGGGATATGTGATTTTTACCAAAAAAAAAGGCCTTCAGGGAGACGCAAGATGAAATTTATAGCATGTGCCACCAGCATTAATGTATAAAAGATAAGCAAATATATGATACAAGACACCAGCTAAATCGATCTATGGGCATGCATATTTTCAGTAAATATATCAAACCACTCCTGAGATAAATGCGTGGATGTATTGTATTGACCACAGGCAGCATATTTTGCAATAAGTTGGCGGTATACCTCTGAAAATTTTACATAACACAAAATCTCGAGTTTGTCTGATAGATGAGAGTTAGAGATTTCGACTATACGCCTCTTTCTTTAAATTTTTCATTAAAATATAAAAGTATAAAGTGTAATGATTCCATAGGTGAGGGTAATGGCTATCATATAAGTGTTATATCCCTTTCTTTATACCATGTGATTATAGCTCGGTTTAAACAGTGTACAAAAGGGAATCATTATGTAAATCACAATGTTGCTTTGAAAAGACGCCCCACAAAGCGCTGACACCTGACCGAGTTGTTTACGCCAGATCTATGCACACAGTCAGCAGGGGATTCATACTTAAATTTAGCATGTCAGGCGCTGATCCAGGGGGTCTGGACCCCCCCCCCCCCCCCCCCGCTGTCAATTACCAACCTTTTTTAGACCAATTTTATACTATGACAGGTAAACTGCTCGGAATAATCACTCATTGACCCCCGTTGACTGCCCCCCCTCCCTTGCAAAAAATCCTGGATCCGCGCCTGCATGTATATATACTTCCTTCTTCTTATCTGTTTACACTGGCCCTAACGGTGTGAACGTTTATGTCTTGCTGTGTCTCTGTGTGTTAGAAACATTGCCACTTATTATGCGATTGTATATATGAGTTATCAAACTTTAAAATTAGCTGATAGTAGCAGACGCGGATCCGTGGGGGGGGGGGGGGGTCCAGGGGGACCGATCCCCCACCCTTTTTTCAGCCGCCACAACAAATTTAAATGTTTCGGACCAATTTTTGCGGCCTGGACCCTCCCTCGTCCCTTCCAGACCTGGAGACTTTTTTTTAAGACTTTATCAATAGTCCCCCTGTGTTGGACTCCTCCTTTTCCTAAATCCTGTATCCGCCCCTGAATAGTCAATAATGGTAATATTAATATCAAACGAGTAACGCGGCTTAGCGTAAAATTTCATTGTTTGAAATAAACTCTAAATGAAACTTCTCCTTCTCCACTGCTAATACTGCACTGGTTTTGTGAGCATAGCATTCTATAGAAATGGCATTTCTCGAACGATGAGTTTCTTTGGGCGTTGTCAATTGGCACAAACGTATCTCTGTTACATGAAAGCTTCGTTATTGAGTACGTGACTGCATTATTGGCAGATTCTTATCATGAGCAAGGATGTTTGACAGAAAAGCAGGGGCGACTATTCAACGAACTATGTAATAGGTTTGCCCCATCTTATAACTGTTAAAGGAAGCTTTCAGTCAGCCTCAACAGCTTTTGTGTTAGGAGTGCTTGGAAGATATCTTACTGTTTCGATAGATCAAAAAAACAGGGAAGCAAAATATAAATAACGTAACATACGGGATATATTTGTCCCCAGCTTCCAGTTAGAGACCAAGCAAATAAGTCCACCAAGGCCAACCTTCTATAATGTGTTATATGTCTGATATGTCATTTCTTTGTAAATAGTTCGGTCCTAGTGTATTACTGGCCACCTACATTGCAATTGAACATTTGTGATGATGACGTGGCGATATAGACATGTTAGACACTATTAGACCCTTCTACTTAAAACAAACCTGTTCAAGTACAGATTGTTGGGACGACTTGTTTTAACTGACAAACTTAAAAATCAACATTTCATAACAATCCAAGAAAAAGTTACCTTTATACACATGCTTTCCAGATGTTCTTTCATAAAGCCCAATTTACAAAAAAAAAATGCACTAAAATTTGCTATGAGGCAACTCTGATCCCATACTTTTTAAAGGCCTTCATCTACGCCCTTCAATGCATTCGTATCAATGCCATTGGTTAATTAACTACCCCTAGTATACAGTAAATTTTGGGGGAAATGGTTTCCTTACCATAATCTCTAAATAGCAGACTATACCTCGCGTTAATACGCTTCTGCGCAAAGCGCAAAACTTTTGCTCATATTTGTAAATATTATGTATACGATCAAAAGCATATGTCAAAACATCACCTCCTTACCTGGATGTTTCATTTGTCAAGGTGTATAGGAACACTCTATGACAGCTGGGGCTGTTAAATATCCAGACTGTAAGCAGGTTAAAGGTCTGACACCCGCGAAACCTTAATATTTCCCCTTAAAGTTTGTTTATTAACCATAATCACCTCTGTATCATCAATAGAAGAAAAGACATCTAGGCAGATAACACACATAGCAGGCGATGGTAGACGGTAAGACACTTAAAACGTTGGTGTATCGAAGCATGAATGGTTTCTGGAAAGAATAATTTACTTTTAACTTTTTTGACAAAAGTGTAAATTTTTATCACAAAATATGTACACGTTTTTTATTATTATTTGGTATATCATTTGTTAAAGATAAAAGAGTGACGTAATATATAGAACTCTTAAAAATAGTTTGTTCTATTGTTCTATTTTACAGAGTGTTATCAACTTCGGTATTGTTTGCTGGGGTGGTAACACGACAAAACATAATAAGAATAAACTAGACAAGTTAATTAAAAGGATGGGAGAGGTAGTTGATATGAAAATTGATGACATCACTACACTCGATCAAAGCGAATTCAAGGCAAAACTGTGCTGCATTATGGCAGATGACACACATCCTCTTCGACGTTGCTTTGATGAAGTGGATCGAGAGAAGTGGATGTCTTCGCACACCACACACCAGTACACAACCATACAAACATTTCTGTTTACCACGTTCCAATTTTTTATACAATGAACTTTTTACTCGCGAGATTTATTTACCTTTTTTGTTTTAGCTAGATCTTAATATGCAGCAGTCCGTCTTTTTTATGTGTATTGTGTTTATGTTAGTCCTTGCATGAGAGGAATATTATTTATTTACGTATATCATATAAGAAATGCATGTATATCAAGTCACGTGTTGTACTGTTTTATAGTGCTTTGCGGTGAATTCTGGTATATTTTAGTCTGGCTTATTAAATTAATAAATATTTTTTTTTTTTAATATTTGTTTTATTTCTCAGCTTTGGGATTAATGGAGTACTAGCAATTACTAGTGCTACGTACGGTTAGGGGCGAGCAGTTAGTTCTGATATCAATGGTCTTTCATGGTTGAATGTCTTAGTTATACAATGTTACCGTCATGCACTTAAGCACACCACTTCAAAGTTAGATTTTTTTTTAATCTGTCGATTGAATTCCAATGATTATAACCTCAGGTCATTCAAAGGATAACTATACAGCGGTATGAGTGGATAGGATGGGTTAGGATCACAGGGGCTTGTTACAGAAGACTGGAAAAAAATAATATCCCGAAATTTTGAGCTACAAAACCCCAAGAATAAGCGATACAACCCGTTATGACATATACAGATCCTTGATTACTTAAAAACAAAATTTAAGTAGTCAGGGAGCTGTATATGGGAAAATGGATTTTATCGCTTATTCTTGAGGTTTTCTGGCTCAAAATTCCGGGATGTTATTTTTTCCAGTCTTCTGTGACAAGCCCTTCTGGTTGGGAAGGAACTTAGTTGGCATGCATGTGAATTTAAGGCCTGAAAAATTAAACTAAAAACAAGACTACCAGAGGTCACGCGCTTGCCGGAAAAACTCTGTCCCAGATTGGAAGACTGATAACCAGAACATGTCATATAGAAGACAAAGAGGAAGAAAATTAGCCATAGTTTGATTAGCCATACAGATTGGACCAATATTGTCAAAGTTACGTTGGGAATAATAATTTTAAGTGTTTTCATGACTTTGACCTTAAACTTTGATCTATTTAAAAATACACATACAGCTTCAAGAAATCGCTCCAATATACGATAGGTGAAAGTTGCAAAGTGTTTGCTGGTCTTACAGTCTTTTTCTTTTATCTGAAAACACTATATTTATTCCAAAGATTTTCTCTCTAGATGAAATTCTAAATGTTTACATACTTCTTCAATTCAAGTTTTCCATTATATTCAATATCTTGTGCTTAAATTTGTCCTTTCAAGGTTAAAATACCTTGCTCCTTCTTGGATTGCGCCATATATATATATGTTAAACTCATTTGCAATCTGTTAAATCAAATGAGAATATTTGATTTCTTTATTACATTGTTTTGTATATTTATTTCATGTGCTAGTGAATTTCTAATAACAACGCGCCTTTTATTCGACGTCGCACCAAAGCTCGCGAAAATAAATGTTTCAATAATGATTTACTTAATGAGATTCACTTGCGTGATTATGCACATCGGAACGCATTACGAACAAATCACAGTAATGACTGGTCTGCGTACCGACATCAGCGAAATTATGTTACAAATCTTATCAGATCCACTCGTAGCCAGTATTATGCCACGCTGATACAAAAAAATGGCTCCAACCCTGGTTGTGTGTGGAAAGCTTTAAAACACATACTGCCTTCGAAAACCTCCTCGAATAAAGAAAGCGGAAAGATTGACCCTGATAAATTTAACCATTACTTTACTTCTGTTGGAAAAAATATTAACGATAAATTTCCAAAAACAATATTTACCTGCGATCATCTTGTTAACCAGAATTTGGAATCTTTTGATTTTAATTCAGTTTCGAGTCAATTTGTTTTATCACAGTTGTTGAAAGTAAACTCCAGTATGAAAGAAGATATACTGGGAATGTCAGGATTTTTCCTTAAGATAGCCGCACCTTATATTTCAGCTCCATTAGCCCACATATTTAACACCTCACTTCAAACCGGCGAGTTTCCAGCAGATTGGAAGACCGCTAGGATCACTCCTATATACAAAGGATCTGGATGTAAGGATGATCCAAATAACTACCGACCGATCTCAGTTATAGGCCATGTGCCAAAAATAATAGAACAGTTCGTTAAATCGCGCCTCATTACGTTTTTTGAAAGTAATAATCTGTTTTCGGATAAACAGTTCGCTTATCTTCCTAATCGTTCAACTTCATTTGCCTTGCACAGCATAATTGACGAATGCTTAATCAGTCTTAATAACAATAATGTTACCGCTGCATGTTTCCTCGATGTAAAAAAAGGTTTTGATAGCCTTGATCATACTGTCTTACTTACAAAAATGAGCGACTATGGCATAAAAGGTATACCGCTTATGTGGTTCGAAAACTACCTGTCTAATCGAAAGCAAGTGGTTTATTCTAATGGATTGCTTTCAGAACCACGCACCTTGGACATAGGTACCCCACAGGGCACTGTCCTTGGACCTATATTTTTCCTTTTTTATTTAAATGATCTTCCAATGTTCCTCAGTGAGAAATGCGTCATTTATGCTGATGATATTTCAATTTATTCTTCAGCGAATTCAGCCGCTAAAGCTATAGAGTCATTACAAGTAAATCTCGGAATAGCACTTAAATGGTTTAGAGAGAATCGACTGAGTATAAATCCCCAAAAATCATCATTCATATTATTTGGCCCTAAGTCTAAAACCAATGGAAATCAACTGAACATTTCCATGGATAACATTACAGTGATGCCGGTTGAACACACAAAGCTTTTAGGTGTTATCATCGACGCTGGTCTTACATGGAAAAAACATATTCAACTGGTGTGCGACAAAATAGTATCAAAACTAGGTCTCCTTTTCAGATTAAGTAAAACCTTAGATGTCTTTAGTTTAAACACACTTTACAATGCCTTAATTCAGAGTCACATTGATTATTGTATATCTGTCTGGGGTAATTCCTCCAAAACGTATTTATTACAACTCCAAAAACTTCAAAATAGAGCTGCTAGAATCGTTACTAAAACTTATGATGCCTATATATCCTCTACATCATTGATTGCAACATTGGGTTGGATGAATGTTAAACAGAGATACCAATATTTTGTTTCTTTAATGGTCTTTAAATGTTTGTCTGGTAATGCCCCTCCCTCTCTTACGCATACGTTCAACCGTGTTAATAGTGCATATAATACTCTTTTTTCTCAGGGCTTCAATTTATCATTACCTAAACCAAACAGAAAATCCTTCAAAGCAAGTCTTGCGTATGCTGGTCCCATCCACTGGAATTCTTTACCTGTAAGTGTCAAATCTGCAACCAGTCTCTACCAGTTTAAATCATTGTACAAGCAATTTATGCCATATAATTTTTCATAGCTTGTTCATGGGTGCCTTTTCGTCTTTGTATTCATCACCTATATTACTGTGTCATTATGTAATATATTTATTGTGAAATCACGATCTTACTTGTTTTAATCTTTAGTCAGGCCTCTTATTTAAATTTATTTACTCAATATTCGTGTATGTCATTTAAGAAGAATTTTTTTTCTATGATCATTTTAAACCATGTATGTATAACTGTTTTTATGTATGCATGTATTTTAGTTTCAGTTCTTTCATATTTGCTTTTTTAACTGTGTACTTATCGATATCATCTAGCCCAGGACCCTATTGAAAAACAGCTTTTGCTGAATAGGCTATCCTGGTTAAATATGTATTATAAATAAATAAATAAATATTTATATGAGTAATTTAAGAAAGGTACAATGCAAGAGTATTTCGAACAGTTATATGGGGAATCATAAGAGTACAATTGGTCTGATATAGTGTTATCGTTAATCTGCAAGAGAGTTACATACTCAAAGAAGGGATGTCACCGAGAACTGGTTATTTATGGGGAACATCAATCAAACTGCAATCTTTTGTAATAATTAATGGCTTATTTTTCTGTAATTAAACTTATTTTGAACGTATTTTGAACTGGTTATCTGAAAAAGTTGGTACCAAAAACATCATATATTTACAAGAGGCACATTGTACTCCTAATATAGAGGCATCGTGGAGGAAGGACTGGCCAGGTTCTATGTAATTTTTCACATGGAACAAATATGTCTAAGGGTGTTATTACATTAGTTGGGAAGGATTTAGATATTTGTGGAATAAATGTAAATCGACTATTAAAAAATGATAATCGATGGAAAGGAAATAACAAACCCACGAGAAATAATGGGAGTTATAAAATCTTATTTCCAGGGAAACAGATGTAACAGAAACAGATAGTTGCAACTTTTTTATCACAATTATCTATACCTGTCCTGTCAGAGGAGGATATAAATATATGCGATGGATTAAAAGAAAAGTCCGATATTTTAAAGGCACTTAAGGAGATGAAAAACAATAAAACCCCCGGAAATAATGGTCTGCCTAAAGAATATTACATAACTTTCTTTGATGTCATAGGTGATGATTTTACGAACTGCTTGAATAAATGTTTTATAGATGGTGTCCTGACAACAAGTCAGCGTCAAGCAGTAATAACATTGATTGAGAAGCCTGGAAAGAACAATACAGTTTTAATCTCATGGCGGCTAATAAGTTTACTTAATGTACATGTAAAAGTTATTAGCAAAATATTAGTGAGCCGTCTGCAGAAATCATTACCAAAATTAATATCAAACGAACCAACGGCATTCATCAAAGGCTGACGAGTATCGGATACATGTTCGCTGATAAGAGATATTCTGGATTACTGTGATATAGAAGAAAAAAATATATATATTATTCGTAATAGATTTTGCTTCAGCTTTTGATATAATCGACCATGAGTTTATGTTTGCAACTTTAAAAAAATATGGGTTTGAGGATGCATTTCTCAGATGGATTAAGCTATTACATACAAACCTGGAAAGTTGTGATATAAATAACGGGTTTACCACTAGTTACTTTGGGTTGAATAAGGGTACAAATCAAGGGGTTCCGCTGGCTCCATATTTATTTTATTTTGATTATTGAAACTTTAGCGTTGTTGGTGCGACAATCAAGAAAAGTAAAAGGCATTTGTATACATGGTGTTGAGATAAAGCAGTGCATATTAGTTGACGACACCACATATTTTCTCAGAGGCTTATACTCAATGGAGCATTTAAAAACACATTTGAATGATCTTGCTACACATTCGTCGATAGTTGTTAATTATAAAAAAAAATTGAGGCAGCGTGGTTGGGAAGAACATCAGGAAAAACAGAAATTCAAGGAGACATAAAATGGATTAATTTAGAGAAAGATGCAATACAAATATTAGGTATATGGTACACATATGATGAGAAACTTTCATATATTCTTAACTTTGATAACGTTTTTGAAATCATAATAATATCTTGAATTTATGGCGGCAAAGGTCGTTGTCAGTTTATGATAGAAATACAGTTGTCAAGTCTATATATGTGTCAAAGATTCTATATGTTCTATATATAAAGGAGCCTCCTAATGGATTTATAAAGAAGGTGAAAAATTTGATGACTGACTTCATCTGGAATGGAAGAAATCCGAAAAAAAGATACGATGTACTAATCAGCATTCGAGTAGTAGGAGGAATAAATCTCCCAGATATAGAAACCATTAGAGAGAGTCAGAGAATAATGTGGATTATACGATTGAAAAAACATGTTACCTACTAATAAGTGTACAATATTTTTATACTTTTATTTCAAATATGTGGGAGGTATAAAAAATAGGGGTTAATTTTGACGTGAGCATTAAGAAAGGAAAATGTCAAAATTTTATATTCAGTGTTTAGAATTATGGTCTAAGTTTACCTTATGTGACCCAGATAATACAGAAAGTATATATCGACAGCCTTTATGGAACAATAAAAATATAACAGTGGACGGGAGATCTACTTATGTAAGTTATTTAGATAAATTACGAATGATTTACATATATCATCTGTATAAGCAAAATGGTTGTAAAAGAATTAAGTGATATTTTATCGAACTTTTTTATGGAGTATAAGATATATTTTAAACATTGGCTAGCTATTTAGAAGGTTGTGCCAACAAACTGGAAACAATTGATTATATCAACAGAAATACCTTCCACAATAAATAACTGCAATTCTGATGATGTTATTATCTAAGTACAGAACAAAATGATGCACTTGAGAAGTATTTGTTTCTACCATGTGTATAATCATATCATAAATACTAAAAAGGGAGAGCCAGGAATCAAAATAAAGCTTCAGGGGGAAACAGACGATGAATGGAGCTATTCTTTGAATAAAAGTTATGTCCACTATCACATGCCTAAATGTTATATAAACTATCACATGCATGTTCAACTTTGAGGGTCTGTCGGTGATAAAAAAAAAATAAATAAAGTATTGAGATGAAATTATTCTGAGACAACACTCCAATAAAAAAAAATGTTTCCTGGTGAACTGTGGCCTGTAGAATGCTATTTAAACAGAGACAAGAACCAACAAGAAGGCAAAATCTGGGACAAAGTGATACAAAGCTGAGACCAGGTAACTAGACTAAGTTATGGAGAAGACGCAGAGGAATAACATGAGTCTAAGTTTGTGAAGATAGGACCAATATTGACAAGGTTATGATGAAAATGAAATTTCAACTTTTTCATGACCTTGACCTTGACCTTTGACCTATGATGACCAAAAACAAAAGGCTTCCAGGACATGTGACTTCAAATCAACCCTGTAAGTTTTAGATTGATTGCTTCAAAATTGTGGCCAGAAGAGTGCTGAAAAACATACACACAAAATGGGTAACCTGAGGTTGAACGCTTGCCGGAAGGCAAAATGTGGAAATGAAAAGGTTTAACAGACAGTCTAAAGTCTGTATGGAAACAAGAGGGTGAGCTAAGGAAAAGCCAAGAAAAATTAGGTAAATTTGAGGTTGATAAGACTATTTTTGACCAAGTTATGACGAAAATAAAGTTTGGAGGTTTTTCGATTACCTTGACCTTGACCGTTGACTTATATTGACCAAAAACAACAGGCTACCTAAGATTTTGTTTTTTTTCATCTCTGTAAGATTCAAGGTGATAATTGCTGCGACATTGTGGCCTGTAGTAGCAAAACTGTAGCCCAAAAATATGTTAGACAAAACATTGACAAAATTGACAACAACAGAGGAACAGACAGACATACTGAAAAGGTGAGACAAGGTCAATAAAGGTTGATCATATTATGATATGGGGAATGGAAAGACAAACAAAACGGGGTAAGGATAAGTATGATACGACCATTTTTGACCAAGTTATGAGGAAATAAAATTTCGAGGTTTTTCGATGACCCTGACCTTTACCTTTGACCTGTATTTACCATAAAACAAAAGTGCACCTAGAAGTTTTGTTTTCCATCATCTCTGATAGATTCAAAGTGATTGTTGTGAAATTGTGGCCTGTAGTGTGCTTAATGTCAGAGATAACATCAAAGCCGTTAACAAAATTGACAACAACAGAGGAACAGACAGACATACTGACAAGGTGACATATGGTCAACAAAGGTTGATATCATAACATGGAATTACTTTAAAATGTGGTTGATACGGCCTATTTTGACCAAGTTTTGAGGAAAATAACGTTCCAAGGTTTTCAATGACCTTGACCTTTGACCTGTTTTAAAAGTACACATACGGCTTCAAGAATACGTTCTGATATACAGAATATGTAAGTTACAATGTGATTCCTGCTAAACTGTGGCCTGTAGAATGCTATATGTAAGACGCAAGAAGTAGCAAGAAGGCAAAATTGAGGACAAACAGACAGACATACTGACAAAGTGACACAATATTGAGACCAGAGGATTTACTCAGGTTACCAAGAAGACCCTGAGGAATAAAATAAGCTATCACTTCTATAATTGAGGTTTATAGTTTTGGAGATATGGTCAAAAAATGATATGTTGTGGTGTTAAAGTGCAGCGACCCTTTCGAGATATTGATGTAGGACATACGATTCTTGCATACTTGTGGCGTCTAGGGTATCAACGAGAGGTATCTCGAAATATCTTGTTTGATATTGTGCGAGATATTGCAAGATATTGCGAGACTTGTAATACAGTTTGGTAGCACTAATTAAAATCTACCTAATGCCCAAAACAAGACCTCTGTAGTTTTAAAACTGGCAAAGAAAAATAAGACTCTTTATATTCGAATATCATGAGATGTTCCCAAAAATGCGTCACCATGGCAACGGTAGATTTGGGTCATCTACATATAAGAGAAAAGGCAAAGGAATGACGAAAACATGAATTAAGGATGAGGTTGATACGACAAGTCATGAGGAAAATAAGGTTTCGTGGTTTTCAATGGCCTTGACCTTGTTCTTTGACATATTTTAACCAAAAAAAATAGGGCACCTAGAAAATTAATGCAGCCAGCCCCCGGTCCTGATCGATCGCGTACGACTGTTAGGCCTAGGGACTCTTTGGGGGTGCTGAATAGAGGCAGTCATTTTTTTATGACATGTGGTCTTACCTTTCAGAATTGAATCAAATAACTTTTCTTCACGTAAAATACGTCCTTCGGTACACTCGCGTGTTAACACCAACATTTCCATTAAAAGATGGCGAGTCGTCCTATTTGACAATAAAGGCGGTTTCACACCGGATGCGTCCGAACGAATTGTACGTCCGAACGAAAATTTGCTGTACAAACGAAAAAATAAAATCCTTATTTTATGTTGGTGCATACACACCTAATCAGAACGATACAATCCGAACGAAGAAAATAGAGCATGTTCTATATTTTGTCATTCGCATCGGACAAGAAAGGCTTCTTTATACCTTCAACACAAAAGAGCTGGAACATTCATAACCAGACTGGTTCATTTGTACATAACCTATTTAATATAATAGTACTGTACAAAAAAGAAATGTTGTTTCCTTGTCCAGTGTTTTAAAATTTTGCAATTTTGCAATCCGTCGAGTGGTATCAGAGGAGATACGGAAAATCACACAAATCGCGATACGCTATTAATATTTGGATCCATTATACGTAATGTGTTATGCATTAAAATCTTATTAAATCCAAAAGATTGGCCGGAGAATTTTTCGGAGAAACTGATATGATAAATGAATTTATTTTATATGAAAATATATTATGTTGAACATCGCTATTTAAAGTTGTCCTCCGATTTTTCTTGCAACCGTCGTATGCGACAAAATCACACCGTGTATACAGCTGGTGACACATTCCAACGTTCATCACATCCGATCATCGCATCCGTTCATCACATCCGTGTAAAAATGTTGGACACTATATTTTCAGTTGAACATGACACATACCTCCGGCAACGATTATCAGCTGCGATCAACGAATGCGTTTATCACATACGTTGAGCACTGCTCGATGTTTGCGATGAACGCATCCGTTAAACGTTAAATGTTGGACACTATATTTTCAGTTGAACATGACACATACCTCCGGCAACGAATATCAGCTGCGATCAACGCATGCGTTTATCACATACGTCGAGCACTGCTCGATGTTTGCGATGAACGCATCCGTTAAACGCACAGGAGGTTCCATTTTTTTAATTGCAATTGGTGAAAACCTCACTTCCATTACCAAACAATGAGTTTTAAAGTTCATTGAAGGGGGAATTACAAGGAAGCATCATCATGTCTATAACACTCAACATGCATCTCACTATATCACGGAAAAAAATGATACTTTAAGTGATTTAAAATGGAGGCAAAAAAAGCGTTAAGCACGGGCGCCAGGACAATTATTTGTGTGTGTTTGGGGGGGTTGGGTGTTCTATCCCATATTAATTTAATTAAAACATAATTATTTGTTTTATTTGCCTGAAATATCATTTATGTTTACAGGAATAAATCTTGATCTGAAAGAACAAATCGACGTATCATCACCTGTTTGACGCTTGTATGTGTCATGTGTTGCCTCATGGTTGCCGTCCTTTGATCGAATATGAAAGAAGGGTTCGATAAAATGCAATGCGATAAGGGGAAGGGGAATTGCCACAAGGAAGCATCAGTATAACACTCAACATGCATCTCACTATATCACTGAAAAAGTGGGCGGAAAATGAGTTTGATGCAACAATGCAATAAAGTGACAATTTAAGCGGAAGCAAAATTAAGCGCTAAGCACGGGCGTGAGAACAATTATTTTGGAGAGGGATCCTGTCTTACATTGATTTAATTAAAAACATAATTATTTGGTATATTTTCACTGAAACATCTTTTAGGTTAACAGGCATAAATCTTGATCTGAAAGGAAAAAAACGACATATCGTCACCTTTTTGACGCTTGTATGTGTCATGTGTGGCCGCATGGATGCCGTCCGTTGATCGCATATGAAAAACGGATGCGATAAACGCACCGTGATATCAGGTCATGTAAGGAAGGTCGCAGGAAGAAGCCCTCTTCGTGCGACCCCCCGGTCACATGGCCTGCCAACCTGCCAACAAATATTGAAAAAAGTTGGTGGAATCTCTTCGGACAAACCCGGGGCATATGTATATCGAAAATCAAGGCAGTCCGTAGAGTGGTATAAGAGGAAATACGGAAAATCACAAAAATCGCCTTACGCTTCTAATATAAAGATATCTTATCGTAATAAGACCAGCTGTGAATTAATACTGCTTTTGGGAAGCCCTACGCACGGTTATACTTATGACATAGGTTTCCCTGTATGTTATTATACACAACAAGTTATCATAATAATTAGATTTATCCAGAGTAATACAAATACTAGGTTACTTAAAGTTATTGTCAACGTCTTAACACTTTTTGTACATGACATATTATAAATTTCAAACAAATATTTGAAAAGAGAAAAAATAGTTCTAGGTAGTTTAGTGCAGTGGGAAAACATTATTTTAACTAATTCATATATTATTTCCGTATGACGAAATAAGTTACATTTGCCACAATTTTCTTTACATGAAGAGCCTGCAAGCTCTTACTGAATTAGACATTCACGTGCACACTACAGGGGGTAATTAATGAATCTATTTTGATCCAGGAAGATTAACCCACGCAACACTGGCTCCCTGTGTGACACCAAGGGGGTTCTTCATCAAGATGATAAAAGAAGTTTCAAGTGTCGCCTTTGGTGTTTTCATAATATATCCGCACCCCAAAACAAGTTCAAACCTCAACCTCGAGACCCTTGTAACAAGAAGGCTCACTTGGAAGGGAAAGTCAATTTTTTAGCTCAGCTGACTGTAAGTCATCTGAGCTTTAGCAATCACTTTTTGTCCGTCGTCCGTCCGTTCGTCTGTCCATTAACAGGGCACAAATTGTAACCGCTGGACCTGAAATCTTCTAACTTTACATCCAGAGAGGTTCATGAAAAATCTCCTTGGACACCTGGAATTAAGTCTCTGTTCGATTTTCTTCGAGCTATGGGGCTCCAAAGTACCCCCCAGAAAAATGGAAAATTTGATACAAAAGCTCAAGTAGCTGAACAACTAATGCATTGATCACCATGATTCTTTGCATAGATATTGCTCATGGAGTGTTCCATCAGTTTCTGCAGGCTGGTGGCGCCACCTGTAATTTTTTTTTTTTATGATACCTTAAAAGATGTGGTCATCTGATAACAGGGCACAAATTGTAACAACTGGACCTAGAATCTTCTATCTTGGCATGCAGAGAGGCCCGTGAAAAGTTTCCTTGGAATTCTAAAATTTATCTCTGTTAACATAAACCTAGAGCTATGTGGCTCTGAAGTATCCCCCAGAATAATGGAAAATTTGATACAAAAGCTCAAGTATTTGAACAACTAATGCATTGATCCCCATGAATCTTTGCATGGATTATGATCATGGAGTGTTTCATCAGTTTCTGCAGACTGGTTGCGCCACCTGGATTTTTTTTACGATTTGTTTTCTCTATTTTTGATACTTTAAAAGATGCGGTCAACTGATAACAGGGCACAAATCATAACGACTAGACCTATAATCTTTTTATTTGATATGCAGGGAGGCCCATGAAAAGTCTCCCTGGAGACTTAAAATTAGGTCTCTGTTACCCAAAACCTCAGAGCTATGGGGCTCTGAAGTATCCCCCAGAATAATGGAAAATTTGATACAAAAACTCAAGTATCTCAAAAATTAATGCCTTGGTCATAATGATTCTTTGCATGGATATTGGTCATGGAATGTTTCATCAGCTTCTGCAGACTGGTGGCGCCACTCTTTTTTTATTTTTTATTTTTTTCTCTGTTTTTGAGATCTTTAAAGATGTGGTCATCCTTTAACAGTGCACAAATCGTAACAATTGGTCCTTGATTCTTCTTACTTGACATCCAGGGAGGTCCATGAAAACATGAAATTAGGTCTCTGTTACCCATATTTTCAAAGCTTTGGGGCTTATAAGTACCTCCCAGAATATAAGAATATTTGATACCAAAGCAGGGCACAAATCATAACCATTGGACCTAGAATCTTCTATTTTGACAAAATAGTCCAATAAAAAATGAAGAACCAGTACACCAGTAGTGCTAAATTAGTCTTTATTGGAAAGTGAATTTCAAGTGATTTGTTTCCATAGATGAATTCAGACAATACACTCTAGTTTTAAACAGAATTTTTTTTTTATTTATAACTTCTTTTGAATGAAAGCAAGTATTAAGAGATATATTCTTATATTTCATTAATGCATGAGGCGTAATATTTCAGATTTCTTTATTCTTAACTTCATGCGAAGTACCCATTTTGCTCCTTGTTTCATTTCAAAAATCAAACAATATTGTCTTAACACGAAAGAACTATTTGGGAATATCATTTTGTACTGATATACGGAGGTGCGATCTAATCAGTGTGTAAAGTGTAAACTAGAATAAGCTTTTCAAAGTTTCAAAGAGCCTTTACATTTCTTCTGTGGATTCTGAAAGAGAAATAAAACAAACGTTAACTAGAAACATTTATATAATCTAATGACCGTTATGGTCGGCGACTTCCCCTTGAATATTTAAAAAGATTTCGCCGCTAATTTTAAGCTATAATAGGCCTTAACAGGTATGGCCTAAATGCAAACGTTTGTGTGTGTGTTGGGGGGGGGGATACAATATTTTACAAACTACAAGCATGTCTATGGCATTTTACGTGATTCACTCGATAAAAGTTAAAGTTATCAATAGAAACTCTCTCTGTACAAACACGCCCCTTAACCAAATGCAGGTGGTAGAATAGATGACAGAAGTTCCTTAAACTTGACAAAACCCATGAGAAGTACTTTGACTCAGAATCCCCTTTGGCACGGATAGTTTCGTGCAATCGCTCAAAGTGTCTTCAAGCTATAGAACCATGGACATTTGATCTGTGAAACACTATTTCATTTTGAATATTTGCCGCCGCCACTTTCCAAAAAATAATATGATATGAAGCATCAAAATGGAATTCGACTAAAATCCGGGAGCGCTCTTGTTAAAATATAATTGTTCAGGACAGTGTTTGACGTTAATAAAAAAGCAGGCCTACTCCAAAATCCTAACTGTAATATTTAATATATACCTACTCGTGGACATATTCATTTCCATCCGACTGTTTTTACAGTCCTTGATTCTCCTTCATCTTGTGGAAAGGAGCTGCGTTAAACTCGTCCTTACTTAGCTTGCGGTCACCTGTAATGATTACATATATAATATGTGTGAGCATCAGTGACGGAAAATTCTTCCTGGTACCTAGGTCTCCATCTGTCGGAAGAATTGAAACCAGGGGAACCAATGCGGGTTATTCTCCCGACCGACATTTAACTTGATAATAATAAGTATATATGCAACAACAGAACTTGACCCTGTGCTGGAGTTAGCAGGACGCGTAAAATTAGACATTCTATATTTATTCTCCGGACAGGTGACGGATGTTGTTGTGTTTCATTATTAGTCATTTGATTTGTCTGCTACCAATGTTATTAAAAGGTCTGAACAGATTATGATACAATACTATTACGAGTAAGGATAACAACAGAGGAAGATTCAGTTAAAATTATAGTCAATTTTAGTAATACTACTACTGCTCCTTTAGCTTATTCTACTATCGTTATTATTATCCTTCTTACTCCTATTATATTATTATTATTATGAACACCATCTAATATTCCATTTTACGGCAAACCTTAATAAAATCGCTATAAAATGTGTTACCTGGAAAAAACCTTAAAAAGCTAAAGACACATGATCTTATAAACGTTTATTTTGTGCGGGTTAAGCAGACATATACCGTTGACGTCAGTGAGTTTCATCACCGCCGCTGTGGATTCTTCATCAGTGAGCAGAGTTTCTGCCAGCTCCTTTAATGTGATGAACCCATCTTGGTTCTGGTCATATGTCTGGAACTCGGGGGGGAACGACTTTATGTTCTGCAATAATGAGCGATAAATTCACAGCCGCTCTTCGATTTTATGACTCGCGACTGATATGAGTAGGGTGAAGTGAACGAAGCCAACGATAGCTCTCGTTGTATTTAAGTCTCAGTAAAAGGCAGGCTTGTTGCTAGTGTCTTTATGCCATAATATAATGAGACATATACACTGGCTTTCTGGACATACTTGCAATATGGATGAAAATGAAGTATGGATAAAATGAAAGATTTAAACAGAAATCTACAATTGAACAAAAATATATGTATGGCGATCTATAGTCCCAAATTTCAAAATTTAAGAACCAGATTTCTCTCTTTCTTCCAGGGATTAATAATTTTATGCATACATCAAAAAGAGACTTTACTACCCGAAGGGCATACATTTTTAATGACTTCATGTAGGAGCAAAGATTATTTGAATAATTCCTTTGGACGCATCATTTTAAAAGCACGCACATGACTTCAAAATCACAATCCTTGTGATGACATATCAATTAACACTCTGGCTTTAGCCTGTGATTACATAGTACATACCACTCCATCTTTGGTTTCAAGAAGACATGATTTGGCACACACGGCGGTACACGTGTTGCCTCGACAGAGCAATCGACAGCTGAAGGGGCAGGTCAGGCCGAGGCTGCGTTTTTTGCTGCGTCCCCACAAAAACCTGCAGTTATTACACCACATGCCCTCGGTGTCCTTTATCCACATGGCCGCCATCAGGACGACAGTCAAACCGCAAACTATACCAACTCTCATCTTTGAAGTAAAGACGAAGAACTATCGTGATGCTGAAAATAAAAAAAAAAACTTTTACAGTAGCTCTTCGTTTAGCTGTACATATGGGGAAGAGGATTAAATTTATTCTGATAAATATTCGATTGGATAAAGGTGATTTGTTTTACTATAATTTAAATACATAGAACACATGCATACATCTAATAGAAAATATAATCTCAGAGCTGGGTTATAACAAATGAGGAATCGATAAAATCTATACGATGAATCTTCGTAGTTATTAACAACTTTTATTCCCCATTGAGCTTATACAGGGACGTGTTTGTACATGACTGCGACCCCCTTAAATCATTTAAGTGAATTTATGGGGGCTTCCGGTTTCGTAAATCGTTCTTGTGATAAACATCCTTCTTAAATAGTGCCTACAAGCCTACAAATGGTGTAATTTTTAATTCTCCTATTCTGAAGCAGTATTCCACCCGGGAGTACACCAACCATGCATTAAGGCCGTACACTTAAAATGAGACACCACACGCTTTGCATCGCCGTATCCCAAACTATCAGTTGTTTTTCCAAACATAGACCAGCAATTTAAGATGCGTCTAAGTGCAACGGGTTTATATGTTGTTACTATTAGATTGATATATGGAGGAGAATGGTTAACCTTTGAAATGCAACATCTAAGAAAGATGATCTTTGCATGCTAACCCTCTTCCTGAGTAACTTTTGAATGTGACTTGCAGCAAGCTAGGTACAAATGATGCAGTTCTCGTGATTAAGGGCACAATTCAGATTATGATGTTAGCTTAATTTTCGTTATTGTAACGGTTACATAGGTCCTTTGGACTTTTATGAAATCTTCTGATCATCAAGGCAGGACATAATTACGATGCACTTCATATATTTCCCTTGATTTTTACTTAGGGTTTACTCTATTAAACAACGATATAAAATTAAAATAAAATCACCAGTTAACGCCTTTGCCGCGTTTAAGCATAATCATATGTTTGCTTACCGTGTACGCAGGTGCTACGTTACCTTGTCGCAGCTTCTCTTGCTCCGCCTCTTCTAAAGGTGGCACACGTGTCATTAGATTTTATTAACAACAAGGAGGAAACATTTTTGCGTAAAACGTGGGAACATTTGGCATTCAATCTAAACATCCTTATCTTTGTGCCAAGAACCATGAGAAGCCCTCCCTCCCCCCCCCCACACACACACACACGTCAACACACACACAAATATATAAATGATGGTGTGAAGATGGAATTAAAATGTAAATCTCTGACGCTAGTCATATAAGTCACATCACGGCCGCAGGTACTTGACAATGAAATTACGCGTGGCTGATAAAATGATACTAGAAACCTCCATCCTACACTCTTACTTAGGTGTTAAACTTTCTCGCTGAATTCGAGTTCGCCTAATTTTAGGATAACGCCATACCTGAACCTTTAAATCTTTTAACAAATGTCGTATGGGTAAAAAAGCTAGTTTACACATATGCTGTAGATGAATATTCCGCTTTTTAACAGGCACTAGAAGATATATATTACGCTTATTAATTAAAGTAACACCCTTCACATATTATCGTGATCATATAAATTGTATTGTGACATGGTAAAGCCCGCCGTATCACCATTACATTACCCATGCGATTGTGTGTTGTGTGCATTGCATGAGTCTGCTTAAGATGTGGGAAGACTTAACGTTATCCCTGTCTAATTATTTTAACAAAATTATGAATAGGATCCCAATTATCACTTTATAGATTAAAACATATGCTAATATTTCGTATATGTCCGTTGTTCCTGTATATTGATAAATTGTTATCTTACAGGTATGACAAGCAGAAGCATCATCGAGTTTATATGTCTGTTGGGTTCGATCTGATTTCTTGAGTCCTTAATTCCGATTGGTATATATATATATATATATATATATATATATATATATATATATATATATATATATATATATATATTGTTACAGGTGCTCTTTTTATTGTGGGCAGCGGTCTTGCATGTGTTTCTTTTATTATGCGCAGGGGGAGAATTTATAAATAGGGGGTTTTGTTTTAAAGCCGGGAGAGAGGTGAGAGAATATTCCAGCGGACACAGAAGCGTGTAAGTCAGTTTGTGGGACCTATTTCTGATGTGCGACAATTATATATTTACTTTTGGATTTGTGACGAATCTTATTTGGTCTTCAGTTTACTTTCGGGATTGTTTCAAGAGCTTTACATTGGACTATTATTCTCCGAGAGAATTTGTGTGAACTATTCATCTGGCTAATACATTTTAAATGACTTGTCGCTGTGACAGTGGTGGTATCCAGGTACTGTGCACTTTGTTTATAGGGCTATATGATTATATTGATATGCTGTTTTACTGTTGTTGTACTGTGTGATTGTATTGATTTATTGTATTGTTTTGAGAATATAGTTATTTGTTAACAAAAAAAACATGACTTCTTTATTCATTCCCCTAGACATTTCACGCTGCATACGTGATCTGTTGATATTAAGTTCCGTAACATAAAATTAGGGGCTCGTCCTGGATGGCTTAATAGTTTTGAAAATTTATTAGGCCTTGACCTGGACACATTGTTTTATCATACATTATTTACAAGATTACATATTGTTTACAATACATAGTTTACAGGATTTATCTCAGTTATTGTTTTAACATCTTAACATGGCAGATTTCAAACCTGAGACATTTGTTGACGATCCCAACCCTGATCAACTTGAACAGTTGACAAAGGAACAGCTGTTGCGTTTGGGACAACACTTACGGCTCAGTGTGAAAAAGAATTTAAGAAAGCCTGATATCATTGCTAAAATCATGCAAGATCTAGTTAGCAAAGGCTTAATTGAAGAGTGTGAAGTGGAAATATAAAAAAATGACAGCCTTGCTATGCAGTTGGAATTAAAAAGTTGTAAATGCAACATGAGCTAGCATTAAAACAGTTATAGAGGGAAGAACATGAAAGGGTAGAAAGAGAAAAACTAAAAAAAGAAAAAGAAATTGAGTTAATACGACTGGAATTAGACAGACTTAAACTAGAACATAGTCTTCGTGCTACGTGGACTATGCTATTACAAAGTGTATTGACTGGAAAGGCCAAAGAAATTTATACAGAACTTTCAGTAGAAGCCGCTGCTGACTATGACTAGGTTAAACGGTTAATGCTAAAAGGTTATTAGTTAGTTCCGGAGGCTTACCGCCAGATATTCAGAAATTTGAAAAGCGCAAAAATAAGGCCTACGTCGATATTTGCTAGGACACAAGAGCAGTTGTTTGATCGCTGGTGTAGTTCTAAAAATGTAATGAAAGATTATGACAATTCGGGCTTGTTAATTTTGCTTGAAGAATTCAAGCGCTCCATTAACGCAGATGATAAAACTTTTCTGGATAAGAAATGTCCTGAAACACTTGACATTGCTGCTCAATTAGCTGGTGATTATTCATTAACACCCACAATGTCCTTTACTAGCAAATCAAACCAGTCATTCACAAACAAGAATGTAAATCAGTATGGTCAAAAGAAGTTTAAAGCGCAGTCACACAGTACTAATAGTCCTGATAGTTCAACAAAGTCCATTGCTACACCTTAGTCTACGTTCACTGTGTCTCAGTCGAACAAAGACCAGTTATTCGCGAAGAACATTTGTAATTACTGCAAGTAGGAAGGTCATCTAATATCTGACTGCTGGAAACTTACGAATAAACCAAATAGCAAACCTTCTGGTTTTGTTTCAAAATCTATGCATAGCATAGTACAAGGGCCAGGCTCTTTTCATGTAAATAAGGGTTACAACTCCTTTATTGACTCTAAAAAAGAGTTTGATGCTACGGAGGCCAACGTGCCGTCTCAATCCAAAGAAGAATCCGTAGCTTGCGGGGTTAAAACCTCAGTCGATTCCTGCGAGGAATTTAATAAGGCTAGGTCCTTTCAAGACTCCTGCGAGGAGTATCCTCTAAATAAGGCTAAGTCCTTTTATGGCTCTTACGAGAGTATTTCAAATGAGGCAAGGTCCTCTTATGACAAACAGAAGTTTGTTTCTGCTGAGGAAAATTCCTCTGTTGACTTCCATGAGGAGTTTGATTGTAAAAAGGACGTAGATTCCTCTAAGGACTCTGAAAAAGGGTTTATGACTGACACTGTCGATGTCAGTTCTTTGTTTGATGAAACTGAGGTAGTAGATTCCTCTCCTGACCCTGAAATGGAGTCATTTGAGCCAATTATACATGATGGTTTTGTATCACTTTCAAGTGATTTTTTTTCAGACTCTATACCTATTAGAATTTTTAGGGACGCTGGTTCAGGCCAGACTCTCATGTTAGCCATTTTCTAATAGGTCTTTTACTGGTGCACATGCACTTGTCAATGGTACGTTTTCAGACAAGCACACTTCAGTTCCGCTTCATATTATCCATTTAAAGTCAGATTTGATTTCTAGGAATATTACTGTGGGCATAAAAACTACTTTACCGTTTAAGGGAATTCAGTTGCTATTAGGCAATGATGTTGCAGGTGACAAAGTACAGCCTGTACCAATAGTGACAGAAAAGCTGTCCCTTGATCAGGACACTGATCCCGAAAGTCAGGAATTTCCTGGTTTGTATCCTTCATGTGCTGTAACTAGATCTACGGCCCAGAATAACACACATGAGGATAATGGTCCAGATAATAACACTCTGGAAGTCAGTAGTGACTCGTCTAACGACTCGCCCATACAGGATACAGCCAGTCAGAAATTATCGCGGTACAGCATAAGGACCCTGATATTTCATGTTTGTTTCCCAGGGCATTTTCTAAAGATGAACTGTCACAGAACCAAGTTTGTTTCTATGTTAAAAATGGAGTGCTTATGCGTAAATGGCAAACACCTGATGTATGCACTGACGATGAGTGGGTCATCGAAAAAAACAAATAATAATCCCAAAAAACTTTCGCAATGAAATTCTAAGCATGGCACATGAGGCCCCTTTGTCTGGCTATTTAGCTATAAATAAAACTTATCAGAAAGTTAGTACACACTTCTATAGGCCTAACCTCAGGAAAGATGTTGTTAAATATTGTAAATCATGCTATATATGCCAGATGGTAGGCAAGCCCAATCAGATTGCTCCTAAGGCCCCACTTAGGCCTATTCCTGCATTCGATGAACCATTTAGTATGATTATTGTTGATTGTGTTGGACCACTGCTAAAAAAAAACATCTGGACATGAGTACTTGCTGACAATTATGTGCGCATCTACCAGGTTCCGTGAGGCAATTCCATAGCGCAAAATTAATGCCAAAAGTGTTGTCAAAGCTCTGACCAAGTTTTTTACAATTTTTGGATTACCAAATTCCGTCCAGTCTGATTTAATGTCTGGCTTATTCCAGCAAGTAATTTTGAGCTAGGTATAAAACAGTACAGCTCTTCGCCATACCATCCTGAAAGTCAGGGCTCCCTCGAGCGTTTTCACCAGGCATTAAAAACATGATTAGGACCTATTGCTGTGACACACAGAAAGACTGGGAGGAATCCACCTATTGCTGTTTGCTGTCAGAGAATCCTTTCAAGAGTCATTGGGTTTCAGTCCCTTTGAACTGGTTTTTGGACACTCAGTTCGCGGTCCATTCAAACTGCTTAAAGAAAAACTCTTGTGTGAAAATCCTGATTCTCTTAGTTTATTGCAGTATGTCTCAGACTTTCGCACTAAACTACACAATGCTTGTGAGATTGCAAAGTCAAATAAAAAGTCAAGTGCACTGTAAGTAGGACATTTGGGCCTGGTAAAAAGGTCCCTGCCTTGCTTCCCATCCCTGGCAGACCTCTGCAAGCTAGGTATTTTGGTCCTTACATTGTTGACAAGAAAGTCAGTGATTTAAATTACATACTGTTGACACCAGATAGACATAAGAAGAAACAACTGTGCCATGTTAACATGTCGAAACCATATTATGACAGAAATAGCACATCAGATGTTGTACAAAATGTTACTGCTGTTAATTGTGTAAAAACTGACCCTGACCCAGTTAAAGTAGAGACTGATTGTAAGGGTTATGTAGACATTCAGTGTTGTACAGTACCACTGAAAAAGTCAGACGTGTTTTACAACCTGGATGCCAAACTGTCACACCTTACCGCACAACAACAAGACCTTAAGAAACTGCTGCGGATTTATGAACATTTGTTTAGTGACATTCCAAGGCGAACTAACATATTGTGCCATGACGTCGATGTTGGCGAGGCAAGCGCAGTCAAGCAGCATCCTTATAGACTGAATCCAGAAAAGCAAAAAAAAATCTACAGGATGAGATTCAATATTTTCTGGAAATGATTTTATTGAACCTATTAACAGTAACTGGAGTTCACCATGTAATCTTGTGCCAAAATTTGATGGAAGTTACCGTATGTGCACAGATAATCGAAAACTGAACTCTGTCAACGAGACTGACACGTTCCCGATTCCGAGGGTCGATGATTGTATTGATAGAGTCGGTAGCTCCAGACATGTCTCCAAGTTTGACTTGCTAAAAGGATTGTGGCAAGTTCCGCTGACAGAACGAGCGGAAGAAGTATCCGCATTTGTGACGCCGCAAGGACTGTACCAGATAAAGTTATGCCGTTTGGCATGAAGAACTCGCCAGCCACGTTCCAGTGCCTCATCCATATGGTTGTCAGGGACATTCAGGGCTGCGACGCATATCTTGATGACCTTATCGTGTACAGCGACACCTTGGAGAAAGGTCAGCAGATTCTTGGAAAGACTCAGTGAAGCACGTCTGACCGTCAACTTAGTTAAATCTGAGTTTTGTCATGCACAAGTAACATTTTTGGGTCATGTTGTAAGGCAGGGTCATGTAAAACCTGTTGATACTAAAAAAAGTGCTATTTATGCATTTCCTAGACCAGAAAACAAAAAGCAGATAATGCGTTTTCTTGGTATGGTTGGATACTACAGGATTTTTTTTGTCAAAATTTCTCTGCTGTAGCTGAACGTTTGACTAATTTGTTAAAGAAGAAACAAAAGTTCGTATGGAATGTTCAGTGTGAAAATGCATTTCAGGATTTGAAAGGAATTCTGCAAAATTCGCCAATTTTAGCAGCTCCAAATTTTTCTATACCTTTTAAGTTAGCTGTAGATGCTAGTGACACTGCTGCTGGTGCTGTGTTGTTACAAGAAGGCAATGATGGTATAGATCATCCAATTTGTTATTTCTCAAGCAAGTTTAATGCAAACCAGAAAAAAAACTCCGCTCCGATATATATATATATTGTGCTTATAAATTTAATTATGTTTTTTTTTTACCATTTACATGGGGTTTCCCTGGCTGACCTCGCAGCTGAGTAAAAGTTCAGCAGCTTAACAAATCACTCTAACCCTGTTTCCATTGTGCATTCGAGTCTGGTAACACAACGGCCATATAGTGTGTGATGCCGGGACCAAGCTTTCTCTGGGGGCTCTATGTGTGGTTTTCATACATTTTGCGGTCGCTGGCCTGAAATTATCCACATTGAAGATTTCTTCTCAAAAGGCAACCTGCTCGGAGGTCTATTGTGTCCCAGGAGATCTCGCGTGAGAAGAATGCTCGAAAGGGGGATCTTTAAAGGAATCAAAAATACCCGAACGGGAGCGAATGCCGGGCAATGTGTAAAACCCGGACCCCACGGACCCCGAACCCCAAAGACCAATTTCCTCTTTTTCCATTATTTATACTGAACAAAAACACCCTTATTGCTGATAAAAGAACAGAGCAATGTCCCTTAATTTTGCAGCTTTGTAAATGACCACCTCCAAATTTTTATTTATGACTCAAAGAGAGAAAAAATGACACTTTTGTCACACATTAAATATAATTATTTGTTATTTTAAATGAAAATATAATAGTGCTGGCACACTGCGGGAGCTTTATTTGAAGTGCACCACCTGTCGTTGCGGATCTGAGACTGATTTATCAGAGCTCTTCCACACAGCAACAGGTTTCGTGTTCCATTCATAACAACCATGCAATTTTAAGTTGGCAATACTATAATTAGCAAAAGGAATTGTTGATTACTTGCATTTCAAGCAACTCGAGGTTCCAAAATAATGATTTCATCTCAAAGACAGGACACACCAACTGTAGGATTAAAAATATCTTATGACGGTAACATTGTACAACCATGACATTCAACTATGAAAGAATATTTGACATCAGACCTGCTTTCCCCAAACTGTGCGTAGCACGGGTCATTGCTAGTTTTAAGAAATTTAGTACAGTGGTTACGCAATCCAGACATAATGGACACAGTCAGTTTTATAATTATGCCCAACTTTTCCACTTGACCTGCCTGAACGCCTTCATCAAAGTAACATATTTCCTCTTTACACCATAGGTGGCACGGGATAAACTATGATACAGAATGATTGACGTACGCGTCAGGGGTTCCCTGTTTCATGCCATGAGTGGTCTACCTGAAGTGTTTGAAAGTAGTCTGAGTTGGCCAGGTGTTGTCATATGCAGCTGAGTGTAGTACTGAGTGAGTCAAGTATTGTTTTACGCTCGTCAGTGATTTTGTTGATATATCCGCCGGTCAGAACAAGAGGGACCCCAATACCTAAAAATCCCGTATAAATGTTTCCCTGTTTTTAAAGAAAAATTGTCTCATCTTGTGGCCTTGACCTGCTGGAGGACTTTTTACTATTGTACTCTAGCATGATTTACTAAGTTTTATGTGCATAGTTAGATGAATGTACAAATGTTTTCAGGAATCCCGCCATCCACTAATATTCAACCCTGACCTCCAACTATCCCGTGCGAAACAGCTTATATACTAAGCATTTCTAGTTCGCCGCTAAATTGGTAATATTTAGCTCTATTCGAAGGAAACTCTTCGAAAATCTTGTACGCAAAGACTTAATGCCCTCCCATCTGATGGCAAGTAACTAGTGGTTGAGACTTAATTCATTCCGCTAATGGGTCATTAAACATGCTCTCACAACCCTTAGAATAACAGGTACTGCCACCTCGCGGCAACCTCCAGTAAATGTGGAACGGTTAGTGCCACACAGCACTGCGTCGCGGAACTATGGTCTTTTCCAGTGACGTCTTACTTGTGGTCTTTCTAAATTTACCCTAAACTAACATGGTTCATACAGTCAACCACTATTATGCGTTCGTCCTGGCTACCAACAAACTGATTCCATCGGTCTTAATATTATTAGGTCCTTACGAATTTGAGTTCGATGGCCATTCAGTGAGAGTTTCTCCTCGAAGTCGCGCTGAACTCATATACTAACCCCCACAACTCAACTTCTGCAGTGCGTCCTCAATCAACTTAGTACTAGCGCAGCGCACTCATTCCAATGTCGTCGTATACTCGCACTGAACTTGTAATATACTCATACACACTTGCACTGATACACAATCGAAGCCATAAATATTCTTGTCCAGTTCCATTAACTCGAAAAATATGGGGTGCTTATTTGAGACTACTTCCCACCCAAACCACCATCTATGAGGGTTTAACAATCGGCTGCACTTTTGTATGCTTTATGGTATACTAATATCTTAATGTCTAAGCTCGATCGATCCTAGCGCCAGATCGGCCCTCTGACATTACGGCCAGATCACTGGCCTGCCAGAGTGCCTGAACATCTAAGTCTGAAAAATGCATTATAAGGCCCCATGAGGATGCAAATGTTTTCGTCATTTTTTATAACGCCTCATTGCTTACAAGTATCGTGTCACTTCAAATAAACCTGCTAAACTTTTAAATAAGTTTCTTATCTCTAATTCCGTAATAACCCAATATTTTCGAATATTGTTCTGCATGTATGGGAGATTTCTGCCTGCCGTCCGATCACAGGCGAGTATGTCTGCCAAGGCATATCTGATTGGCTGATAATGAGGGTAGCTGAAACACTTGGTATAGTGTTCGCCTTCGTCACTAGAGGGTATCAATGTTTATAAGCAAAAACACGCTTGCTCTTGACTCTTTTAAATGCTAAAAATGGCGAAGTCTTGCACTTATCAACGGAGATGCAGTTCTCGTTGTTTCCTCGGTGTGAACAGTCAATGACGCTCATCCAGGTGTATGCTCATCACTCCCAGTGGAAAATCCGCGAAAACGCTGGAGAATTCATGGAGAATTTTCGGAGAGTTTTTAAAGGATTTTTATGCATTAATTATTAAAAAAAATAACTTAAATACCACTTGGATAATTCTACCATATACTATTAATATTTTTTTTCAAATGTTAAAATACCCATTGAATGAATAATCCCAGCATAATTATTATAGGGCTATCAGTGACTCTGCTGATAACATGATAATTAATTGTGAATTCGCAAATTGGATGTCAGGATGATATTAATAACTATAAAATCATATTCACAATACGTGTATAATTAAAACAATATTTATGAATTTTATATGACTGAATTTAAATTATCATTTTATCTGTCACTGTGCAAAAAGCCGTATAACAAAATTATTTTAAGATGGTAATTTTGCAAATATTGATACTAATAATAACTACCTAAGATAAAATATATGATTTTAATACAAAAATCAAAACAACCAATAAAATAATAGAGAAAAAAGTAAAGTTTCAATCTAAAATTATTCTTATATTATTGATAATACATTAATAATTAGGTATAACATTTTGTGATATTATTGTAAAAATACAACTAAGAATTCTTCTTCTTATTATTATTATTATTTTTATGAGTATAATCATCAGCGACGAAAAATAGACTGGAATCACTGGATTAATGTTTGGTCGATTCGGCGAGGGCACGTTTTAAAATAAGCTCTATATACGCAAGATTTAATTCTTATACCAGTCATAATAAATATAAGTGTAACGTGGTAAAGGTTTTCTGTCGATTTCAATGCTTATGTTCAGCTCTCAGTGCATAAATAGCCATGAAAATCTCTCCAAAATATATCTCCTGGTCCTCTACGCTCTTTACACAGTGCTTTAACTATAGGCCTACTAGTTCCATCTAGTGTCCTGAAACCTTGTATATTTATTGATCCTGACTAGTTTAAGGTGGATATATAGTCAAAGTGTTAATGGGCCTTGGAAGGCCCAGCGTCAGAAAAGCACAAAAGGGATAATTATATTTATGAGGAGAGAGAGATATGTAACTAATCCATATATGTGTGCAGATGCAGAACTGATATTGATCACTGGAATGAAGTATTCATGCGGAATATATATATATATCTAAGAAGATAAACAGGCCCTACATTATGGTTAATGGATTTACAGGGCAACGGCAAATTGTCGAGTGTGCTTATTCGCTTGTTCAGCTCTTATTAAAATAATACGCATATTAAATGGCTATACTGGTGTGCATATCAATGGGCCTTCCCGGTGCTACAATTGTTCCGCTACACAGACTACGTACAGTTCAGATGAGAGTTGCAGAACAGAAGGGGCAATCATCTTCACGGAGAGAGAGAGAGAGAGAGAGAGAGAGAGAGAGAGAGGTATGTATTGATCCTTGATGCAAGATCCATGATCTCATTCGTTCTTTATTTCAAAAATATGATACCAGACTGAACAGGTGTACGGAAATCATACATTATTATTATGAATAATTATTTACATGCAGCTTTGAGTTTATTGTGCATTTGTTATAATATTTGTTGCATATGAAAGGTTAAGAATATCTGAAAGTGCAAACAGACTTACGGTTATGAATTAGCCTGTTAACGATGGAACGTAAGATATATTAACGTGAGAAGGTATCCTGGTACTAGTCTCCTCCACGGGCGCACGGTGGCGCTCCCTTCCGCTATTAAAACTTGAATGCTGCATGCCAAATTAACGTTAGAAGTTGTCCTAGTCCTAACGCAGACACACGGTGGCCCTCCTTCCGCCCTTAATACTGGAATGGTTAGTAACCAATGAACGTCAGAATGTTCTGGCCCTAATCTCCAACACAGAAACACGGTTGCGCTCCATATTTGCCGCGTGACCAAAAATGTTTTGTTCTTCACGTTTACAGGCCTATGACAGATAGTAAACTGCTCATTTAATTTGACACTTCTTTTAAGGTTCCATTAAGATCCATATACAAGAGGTTCCACAGAGAACCTACCGAGGTACCCCACTCAACCGTTAAGAACCTTTAAAAAATTTTTTTTTACACGGCTGGAACACCTGAGGTTCACTGAAGCAACCCTTATGGGAGGTTACTAAAAGAACCATGTATTTAAGGTTCTACCTGGAACAATTTTTTCTTATAGTGTAGTAAGCCAGTATTATTATGATAATGACATTCGTTTACTCAAGTAGAAAAATGTGATACCCATTTCAGCACTAGAATCCATTGTGTAATAGATGCACATGCCTAAACACACACTTTATTTATATAAAGATATTTCAAGCTACTTTATTCTCATAAACTTTTTTTTAGTTTTGTTATGCTTCCATATAAAAACTTATTTAGAATAAACATAAAATCTGCATTGCATATTATATTTAGTTCTTGAGTACTTCAATTTTTAATACTGGTTTATTTGCACTGACAATATAAATGTATGACACGCAATCCCTTGTGATAAAGACTTTGGCCAGGAGTCTAAGCGAGGTAGGCTGTCTGGACGGATTCCAATCCACAACCATGCGGTCTCAGGTCCTAACCATTACGCCATCACGCTCCACGACTAGGAGGTCAAGACTCGAGAAATTTATTTCTAGATTATCTTTATTTTATTTTCCCTCTCATTCGTCCCTATCATTTTCCTGATACCTTCAATGAAAGTAAAAATAAATATAATACTAACCGGTCTTATTTATCATTGTATTTTAAACATTGTATTTTTCGGATGTTTAATCCATCGGCGGAAAGACTTCCAAAAAGGCGGATGTTTCCAGTATTGAAAACATGAAATTATCATAATCAGATTCCTTAAGGGAGCCCACCTATATTATCTTTATTTGTTTAATGTACATAATCTGATATTTACCGAATCGGTTCGCCAATATATCTCTCTGCAATAAAACTGGATTTATCTCCTGAAAAAAGCGTTGATAGAATTTTCTTGTGAACCCCATCATTATCGGATACTTTGCTGTTTTTCATCTAAAGAAGTGCTTCATGAATATCGTCTTTTCTAATGATACTGTTACATTTTTCTGCACCTCACATTAGTCTTAGGTTAATCTATGTCTTTAAAAAAACTTAAAGACGTCTGGTTTTCATATATATTATTCCTATTAAAATTGCTTAAAACAACCACAGTGTCTGATTAATTAATTAATCAGTCCTTTATCACCGAATAATACATGAAGTTTCCCAATAACAGATTCGGTTTTAGTTCTCTTTTCTAAATTGCATATATTGTGTAAATGCAATAAACATTCATTGAGAATGTTTTGGACATTGTGTAGACATACAGCCAAACAGGGAGACCCCATTACCTATACCAAACAGTTTTAGGGGAGGTAAACAAACAAATACTTTAATAATAGCACCGGATGTCAAAAGAGATAACATACTTATAATTTAATTATATATAAAAATTTTTTTTTTATTCAGGCGCATAATGGATTATCGTAAAAAACTTATGCATGATAAATGAAAAAAAAATTCTACCAGTGCTGCAAGTCATGTATATTGCATGATCTTGCTACCAGGCAATAAAAGTCTTATTTATAGATAAAGCCAGTTATATAATGCTATACGAAATGACAAATTTATTGATTTATACATATACTATTCATCAGGGTGGCGAACTTGGTCTTCACCATGATAAAAACATCTGTTCCACAAAGAGGATCAGTGGATATTAGGTGTGAAATTTCCACATAGTCATCCTCGTTTTGCAACAGCATATAAAACTAGAATACGGGTCGTCGACAAGCGAATACTTGTATCCGCCGAAATCAGGGTGGTACGGGTGAAGTGAGGCATGGATTGAGTGGTAAGGGGAAATAGAATGAGTTGCGATGCATATTAGCATAGATGTCTGCCACGTCAACATGAGCGTAGTCGGCACCACCTGTCATTGAATGAGAAAGCTATCCTAGATGTATACATACCTGTATGAAAAAAATTTCAGGTGGACAAGTCAAATGACTGCTGAAATATGAGTGATTTGAACGCTCGGCAGATGAACAAATGGACACCGTGCAAACATTTTTTTTAAGTTGAACCACCAAATTTGTTGTAGAGCTATGGAAGATATATACTCATGCCAAATTTCAAGCAGATACGTCAATAAACCTGTCATAAAATTGAGAATGCTACCAAAGATGAATACACGTGCAAAATTTCAGATGGATGAGTCCAACCACTGCAGAGATAGAAGTGATTTTAACCCAAGGCAAACGAACAGATGGACGCCACCAGTTTTTTGTATAATATTAAGCTAGCCAAGAGCTACACTCATGCAAAATATCAGCCCAAAGATATGTGGGTTTATGTGTGAAAACAAACGCACAGATGAACGCTCTGCAGAAAGGAAAGGGCGGAGGTCAACCCGAAATGAGGGCACAGCAGTTCACATATGACCCAATCATAATTTCGAATTTTATAAAATTCCGTCCAGTGGTTACAGAATTATCCGGAAACCTATGCGGCGGCGGCGGCCGGCTGAAAACGTAACCGCAAAAATCTGTTTTGGCGGATACAATTATAAATCCTACATTCTAAGATCTAGAATTTTATATATTGCTTCACACCGATAAGCTCTGGATCTTATATATATATAAATACACACACACACACATATATATATATATATATATATATATATATATATATATATATATATATATATATCCACAACTAGGATCTTTGGATCTAGAATGTTATATATTGCACAACAATCAGCTTTGAATCTAGAATTTTTACATGTTGCTCCACAGCTACGAATATAGGATTAAGAATATTATAAAATGCTGTTCCACAACAAAGATCATTGTATGATAAATCCACACCTACTCACCAGACTGACCGCCAAGTGAGTTGAATATATCCCGACACTCTTTGGCGTTGCCCCTTGGTACCAAAATCATAATCACTCAGTGCTGTGTCTGGTTTATGGGGTGCTTCGACGTCACATCCTTTAAAGAAGAACGAACTTCAAGGCTCTCTGAGAATACAAATATTTTCGTCATTTCTGACAACGTCTCATGGCATTAACCAGACCAATCTTTAGTTTTTAGTATACTTTCTAATAACGCCTTACATAATCCTGAAAAAAATCCGTTTTAACTCAGCATATCGGTGAATCCCTCCGCATGTTTTTGAATACACGCTGAAAACGCATGGTTCGTACGAGTTACTGCATGAACGCAGCCAACTTGTACGCGATACAGGAAAGGAATTGTTACCATAGATACGGAGTTTCAGTTTGAGTTGTGAGTTCACATGTATTGTTTTGCCATATATTCCTCGATATGCCTTGCATCACGACTCAAGTTAGGCTTACCAGCCCAATATAAGTGCCTTCTGAGTCGTGTTGTCACGGCCAGGGTAGAGAGAGCGCACCCATGTGGTAAAAACTTTGGCTAAGAATCTTAGGGCAGGCGGCGTTAAGAACGGGATGCTAACTCACATTATTGCTGTCACAATACTCTCAATAACCTACATTTGCCCAGCCCGTGTCATAGGGTAATCAAAATCGAGTGCTTTCTCTTGATACTAGTGCACTTTTACTGTGGCTTGTGACCTCAATGCCGTGCAATACATCATTTATTAAACGATATAAATTTAAAACTTCTATCAAAGAGCACGGTGGTTGTATTACTATGACACCAAGCTTCTAATATAATACCGGGATGCCTGCGTCATCGCTTTAACTGGTTATTCACAACACAGGCGTGTGACACAAACAACCTCCGGCGCAGGATTTAAGCTTTGGTCCCAATTTGACGTACGAATTTTGGGATCGTACGTCTCCTGTGAATTTTGGGTGTCATGGAGGCCGTGGAGGTCGTAGAGGTAGAGAAAAAGTTTTGGTCACAATCGGCTCACGGGGTTCTGCAGAATCTCACGTGCCACTTAAGTTCGTCTTGCGAAATTTTGATGTCGCAGACAACCCGTAAGCACGTACCGGGGATGTTGGAAACACCGTACTCAGCAATTAAGTGGCACTTGCTCCCTCAATGCGTGCGACGTTCGTCTCAGACCACGCATTTTCTTCCCCTGATACCTTAAAATGTGCACGTCTCACTTGCGAACTCCTTGCGAGGGGAGCAAGTTATACATGCGGCCTCGTTGTTCGCTGATAATTTCAGAATTTGTTGGACATGTCCGACATCCTCCGTACGTTCTTACGGGCTGTCTACCTCGAAATTTCGCAATACGGACATGCGTGGCACGTGAGATTCTGCACAAAATATGGACGCAATCAGACCGTATGAGCCCGTACGGCCGGTTGTGACCAAGGCTTTAAAGGTCTAATGTGCATATGGATGACCCCTGCTGTAAGTGACGGACTTAAAGTAAAGTCCCATAGAGGACCCGGCACAGCTACGGCAGTGCCACGGATAGGTCCGGGGTGATCCGTGGTGTAAGCCTTAGCGCTGTCGGGATGATCCGGGACGGTCCGGGATGGTCTGGAATGATCCGGGACGGTCCGGGAGGGCGAGCCGGCAGTTTTTTGATGTCAAAAACCGCCGGGGCGATTCATGGTGATCCGGGGCGGAATGCAAACCGGGGTGATCCAGGGCTCAGCCGTAGCTCTGGCGGGGCTTTACCGTGGGTGTTCGTGCCTCTGCCGCGGAAGTCCGGGGCACTGCCTTGACAGTCCTTGGAGGTCCGGGACAATGAAAACTACCCCGGCAGAGCGACGAAGCAATACGGCACAGCCCAGGACTTCCACGGCAGTGCCCCGTCGGAGCTGCGAATCATCCCGGGCTAGCGCGGCAAACAAAAACAGGAATCCGTAGCGCATCCTTGGTGGACCGTGGTGAGACGTAGCTCTGCCCAGATAATCCGTGGCTCTACCGGGATAATTTCTACCAAAACCACCTCGGATCACCCCGGACCACCCCGGAACGTATCCGGGGTGATCCATGGTAATCCTCGCCTATCCGTAGTACTGCCTGCTTCAGTGGGACTGTAGCTTAAACAGGTTTGGTCTGACAACTGTCACATCACTTACCCACTTACATGGTCAGTATATGTGAAAAATTCGCGACTTTTGATTCCTTGGCACTCATTTCTTAAATCAGCATGCAATAATGGTAAATCCCCTAATTATCAAGCATTATGTTGAAATGACCACCAGTTTTGTATTTATAATGCCAATTCACGGATATTGCATCGCAAAATAGTTAAATAGGTTTATCAAAATATAAAAAATATATCTTCCCGGACAAATAATTTCTGTTTGCCATATTTGGCATGGATGTTGTCGATGCATACTCAACATTTGCTTGATTTACTTTATTTTTGTAATTTACACCTCTCGGGAGAAATAGCTCAATTTCAGTGTAAAACGATAGACCGTCTTTATGGAGAATGTGACACAATGTCAACAAGGACATTTCCCGGCCGAAAATCAGGGTGAAACATGCAGGGCTCCGCCACCATTCATCAAGATTTTATTAATTAAACTGTGTTTCCTTTTTGTAATGGTTTTCCACTTTAACTACATCATTAATAGTTCCAACAAAACACATTATTCCTTACAGTGAGTGGCATCCCACATTAAATACATCTTTTAGTCCCTAAAAACATTATTCCTTACTTTGAGTGGTTTCCCATATTTAAAATACATCATTTAGTCCCTAGAAAACACGTTTTAAGTTAACCTGTGAGTTTATGCGATGGTGTGGTGTCGTTCGTTGTCCGTCCGTTAACCTATACTATCTCAAAAACGGCAGGAGCTAGCATCCCGAAGTTTTATGCAAAAAATCATTCATAAAAAAAAATCTATGGGATATTCCTTATCTTTTTTGCCATCTGCATTTACTAAGATTTTATAGGGAAAAGTCTAAAAAAAACTAAAAATATGTGTTCGGCCAAATTGTCCAATATTTCACAGAAATGAATCCAAGAATAAGCTCTCTCATGTTTGTTCGAATGGTACCAGTTCGGTGATTTTGGCCGAGTTACAGGAGGCTGCAGAAAAAGTATACCGGTACTAAAATTGTGATCTCAGAAACGGCTGGAGCTATCATCACCAAATTTTAGACAAATGTTGGTCACATCAGTCATATATGAAATTCAGATATTGGTATACCTGCATCGACCTTCTTTGTACGGGGGCATCAGTCATCATTACATTAACCCATAATTTCTCAGGAACAGCAGGAGCTAGCATCACCAAATGTTATGCAAAAATTAGTCACAATTCAAATTTTGTGGAATTCAGCATGTTGTAGCGCCACTTGCAAGGAATTACATTTTACGAGAGAATAGTTTGAAAATCTGCTTCTCCGTTTCTTAGCCATTTTGTTTAATATTTCACAAAATTATCCCACAGATGAGCTCTCTCAAATGGTTTGAGTTCGATGAATTTTCCCCGAGTTAGAGGAATTTGAAAATAGGAATTTGGCCAAGTAAGCATACTAACATAACAGCATCAGAAACAACAGAAGCTGGCATCACCAAGTTTTGTGTAAAAGTTGGTCACTTGACTCATATTTAAAACTGAGTTATTTTTTGGCGCCACCTACATCGAACTGTTTTATGGACAAAAAAACTAATTCTATCCTCTTTCAGCTTAAAAATGTTTTATGATGAAACTGTCCAACTGATTGCTTTTATTTTTCACAAAAATTATCCTAGCGTAAGATTCTTAATTGTATAAGAATAGATCGAGTTTATTGAATGTAAGTAGAGTCATAGAAAGCTGGTCTTATGGCCATTGGTGAGCCTATTTCAAACTGAAGGCTGCAATAGTCTTCTTCTGCCAAAACTGTTGTTTAAACTTCAGTAACATTGCAAAAAAAAATATTCTTAGGTGGCCTTTGTTCAAATTTATTTATATGATTTTGACAGAATTAAAGGACTGTGAGATACTTTGGTAAACAAAGCCAGTAGATTTATTGTATCAACAAACTATGCTCTTTGGGTATTGAAGCAGCTGTACAGGCATCATAAATAATTGGTTCCATATCGAGCTTTTGTGTAAAAAATCCATGAATAAAATATATCTCTATTCTGATTTTGCTTTCAAAAGGGATCTGTTATTATTCTAAACAAATGTTTAAAAATATTTTTAATATTCAGCTTGGAAAAAGCATTTTAGCCAAAGTCCTTCAGTATGTATCAACAGATTCGGCAACATCCTAACATATCTTGTCTGTATCTATAAATAGCTTGGCAGACTGCCAACTATTTCAGATTTTGCAAGAGGATAAGTTCCAGTCTGGATCTATTTATAGCTTTGGCAGACTGCCAACTGTATTAGATTTCACAACAGGTCAAGAGTTTACTCCGTGCAGTAGCTGCAGCTGGCAATTAACTTCGCAACTGCCTGCTTCAGCTGAGCTTGGTCAGCCCAGTACACCTGACACAAGAGAGGTTTGATATATTGGCCTGAAATCTTGACCTGTGCATGCATCTTTGATGGCTTTCTCCTACACCAGAATGCAGTAGCAACCTACAATGATTATTGCAAAGTGTATGTCCTTGCTTATTTCTAAGGAGGGATTTGACATATTAGCCTTGGATTATGCATGTCTATACATCTCGGATAGTTTTGTTGTAAAAAAATACTTGTGGCGCCATCTACAATTGTTTTTGGGTTTCATGCATCTGTGCACAGAGTGAATTTAAGTATCTGCCTGAAATTCTGCATGTCCATACATCTTTGATGGCTTGCTCGTACACAGGATCAGTGGCGCTACCTACAATCGTTTTGTGTACATGCATGCCAGTATTTGAGGAGTGACATTTCTGTAATTGGTGCTTATACTAGGGTTCAAATTGTTTAGTACTTGCATTGTACATATACTTGTCACTTATGTATTGAAAATTAATTGGCAAGGATGGAAACATTATATATCTGATGTATATCCCATTTAACCGGTTCGCATTAGGCCTGTAGGCCTTCTTAGCATTTTCAATCTCTTTAACATCTGCCATCTACCAACTGACAATAGGTTTCAATTGATGTGTCACCATCGCACATGGGTAGGCCTACTCAAAAGCGAATCCTCTTGAATCCGCTTCTGCAACTAACGAGGTATGCGTATTTCTTCTTTAGGAACAACTTCCTTTCCATGAAACTCATTTAATTCTTCCTTACATCAATTTACCTTCTATACGTATGTCAATGATAATATATGCAACTATTCCAATATCTTCGAAGATTTGGAAGCCCTTCGTCCACTACCGGTTCGCATATGTGAACATCACCAATGACCTGGTCTTCAAGGTAAATATACCGATGTATGAATTTCTTGCTTCAAGCACAGCGCCACAAAATAAATGAAAAATTATTTGTATACGTTTTATTGAGATTTTATCCCACTAAAATCTAGATTTTATTTTAACTTTTGGAATAAAAAAAATCGAGCCAACATTCCTCGTCTCATTTAATACATCCCCAACCCCGATAAAAAGCCCGGTTACCTGGTTTATCAGCAAGTTCTTCGGATAATTTTATCATCAAGGTATATACTTAAATTATCTGTAGAAACACAGCAAGCTTTTTAATTGAAAGGTTCTTAAATTCTAAACTTTATATCTTTCTAAACAATATATTATATGGATATAATTACCGACCATGGCGCTAAGGTAAGTTTCGCAATATTTTGAATAAGAATAAAAACAGAAAAAAATATTTTCGGTTAAATTAGGTTACTGTACCCGCAGAGACCTTGCATTGATGAATAATGTTCTTACAAAGAGAGAGGGATAGAAATGAGCATTAGAAATAGCGGCCAGTTTGGATAAATCAGCCTTCTATTTTGGGTGTAGGCCTATATTCTGACAAGTCGGACGACCGGCTTCATGAATGAAGCTGCGGGCCTGAGGCTTTGCGTACTTGACCGGTACTATGTTCGATAAGTGACCGATGGGTCATGACACTCAGCCGACTGAAATGTCGGCCATATGTCCTTGTACAGGCAACAAATTAAGATAATGTAGGTGGTATCATCGTTCATGCATTTAAGCTTTATTTCATCAAACCCACAAGCACACCTAATTCAATAACAAGCCGTCCCGCCGTTCCTGAGGAATCTGGTAATTTATCCGTATTTTGCATTCTTTCTGTGGTGCTCAAACATGCCCCGTAACTCAAAGTGACCTGATTTCAGGTTTCTTAGGAGAACCTTTAGAGAACTGTCAGAAAAGAGAGGTCTATGGTTCTAGCCTTTACGGGTACGATTTGTGCTTTATTAACAGATCTAGTGTTTCAAATATACAGGTATAAATCGTAAAAATAAAGATAATGCAGGTGGCGCAACCATTCATGCCCAGTGGCTAAGGTTCATTAAGACCCACAACACACCATGTTTGACTATTAAAAACCCTCTAACCGTTTCTGATGCAAATGTGTGTATTTTACTTTAATTTTGGGGTGCTCAAACCCCTCCGTAACTTAGAGAATATAGGTCACAGTTATCTAATTCCAGGATTTTAAGAAGATTTTCCATGGACCTACCTGGATGTCAAGTGAGAATATTCTATATCTAATGGTTACGATTCGTGCCCTGTTAACGGACGACCGCATCTTTGAAGGTCTCGAAATACAGAGAAAAAATGCGGAAACATTGGAAAAAATCAGGTTGCGCCACCAGTCTGCAGGAACTGATAAAACACTCCATGATGAATATGCGTTCAAAGAATCATGGTGATCAAGGCAAAAGTTGTTTATATATACTTGGGCTTTTGTTAGGTATTCTTGGGCTGATTCCAGGATAATGGTATATTTGTCGGTGAATTTGCCCACACACAGAAAAAAAAATTCAGTGTGATAATGCAAGTACAAAATGGGCCCATCAGCTGATTAATGATTAGTACTTGTATCACCTGGCCCCTCACGGTTAAAACACATTGTATTACACAAGTGCATAGGCCTACATGTGAGGTTGTGGCTACACAGGGCAGTTGATATCAACTTGCGCAGCAGAACACCGCCCGACTCCTTGACTGTGACCTATAAACATGATAAACTGTTCATCACACAAGGCTTCATGGTCAAGCATGAACGGGAGCCAATTTCTCTCGGAAGGCACACAAAAGTGTAAGTTATCTACTTTCTTAGTTCTCACCATGTCTGTTATTTCCGAATTTAGGCAGAGCTGTATTTGTACCCATTTTATTTCTG
Organism: Sipunculus nudus; assembly: GCA_026874595.1. Lineage (NCBI taxonomy): Eukaryota > Metazoa > Annelida > Sipuncula > Golfingiida > Sipunculidae > Sipunculus > Sipunculus nudus. The sequence continues at coordinate 22,751,036 of CM049315.1, read as the reverse complement.
ATAATGTCAGTATTAGCCTAAGTAGGTAGACGGGGTATAGAGGTAAAATAGATTGAATTCAAAGTAAAAGTGTTATGTTGGAACTAGATGGGTTATTTAAGGTGTTAAATCTGAATTCTAAATAAAGGCCGGTGTGGCCGGAGTCCTATTTTCCTCTAATTATCGCCCGGGCTTATGTTAACATTGTGTCAGGCGCATGTGGGCAGAACTTTATTTTTATTTTAAAAGGGCCACAGGGCTTACCATTCTTAACATTATTCAGCATCAAAGTCTGGTATTACAGATTATTAAAAAAAGCTGTGATCTGAATTATGCAATCTGGCGGTTAAAAAACAAGGCTTTCTTTTTGTTTGCACAAAAGAAAAGCAAGGCTAGAAACGTAAAATATGCAGGCATACTTTTTATGCTTTATCGAACAAGTTTGAAGGCACAAATTAAGGCTATTTAGAGCCAAACTTTTTTTTCTAACTTGTGTCCATCCTGATATCCAGAGGGATGATATCCTGTTTTGTGTGCAATACCAACTTCTTCCTTTTCAAATATAGATTAAACATCTAATTAAATTATTTAAACAGTATTTATGTCATACAACATTAGTGGCGAAGCAAGATATTTATTGGGGGGGGGGGGGGGTCCCAATAGTATATATTTATATGTACACACTGATGAGATTGATATGGGAAATCAGGTAATCTTGTAGAGGAGAATATATTACCTGTACATTGAGGAATACTGGTACTCCTTTTTCCATCATATTATTGGGGGCCGAATTCGGGGGCCCCCTAAACATGTCCCCGATGACCCCCGGTTTCACCACCTATATATGTTCAAAATACCAGTATTGAAAATATCTTAAAAAAAGTTGTGTCCTTGGCACTTGTCTGTTGACACTTCTTTTAAGAATAATTTAAGAATAATTTAAGAATAATTTAAACTTATTTTACTCAAAATGATGTGTCCTTGGCACTTATCGTCCAGGACCTAATAATAATTTAATGGTTCTTCATTTGATCTAACTGTTATTTTACTCTTTTTTTCCAGGTTTCCGTTTCATGCATGGCAGTGGAACACCTGGAAGAGTGAAAAATGACATGACGTGTATCCTCACCTCACCAAGGGCATTTTTTTTTACCAATTTTAAGTGTACATTATACTGTTACACATTGAAATGTTTGTGTTTTTTTTTATTCCTTCAGACAGTGGTGTAAAGAGAATGCTGATGTGTGGAAAATATTAAAGAAAATACACAAAAAAGAAAATAGAGTGAATATGATGTGAAAGACTATAGCATGGGTGTGCTCTAGGACAGCACTGCTCCAGGTGAGCACACAGGTCTGCTCAAGAAGAGCACAATGATCTGCTCTAGGAGAACACACAGCACTACTCCAAGAGAGCACTGTTGCAGGAGAGCACACAGGCCTACTCCAGGAGAGCACACATCACTGCTCCAGGAGAGCACTGCTGCAGAAGAGCACACTGGTCTGCTCTATAGGAGAGCACTGATCTGGGAGAGCACACAGTTATGCTCCAGGAGAGAACTGCTGCAGAAGACCACACTGGTCTGCCTTATAGGAGAGCACTGCTCCAAGGAAGCACACCGGTCTGCTCCAGGAGAGCATACTGCTCAGGTTCTGCTGAAGAACTGCTGAAATCCTGCTTCTAATATGCAAATGAGCCTGCTGCGTTGGAGAAATTATTTAAATAATTGGAACCGCTCATTTTGTGCTGCATCACTGCTCCAAATCTGCTGCGCAATACAGGACTATACATGGTCAGTTGGGGAGCAGACTTTCAGCATATAATCCAAAGGTCTTGGAGAAAATATACAGCATCTGTTGTATATATACTGAATAACTGCTGCAGATCTGCTGGAAACAATGCTCTGGTTATCTGCTGCAAATCTGCTTCAGATGTGCTGCAATACTGCTGAATTTTTGTAGGGAGGAGGATATGCGTGACAGAGACCTAATTACAGGTTTCCAAGGAGATTTTCATGGTCCTCCCTGGATGTCAAGTTAGTAGATTCCAGGTCAAGCGTTTACGATTGGTACCTGGCTAACAGACAGACAGACGGACGACGGACAAAGAGTGATCGCAGATTACTTTCAGTCAGCTGAATTAAAGACTGACAATTTAGAGTATAGCACTGTCGAGAGGCTTACTCAGGCTAACTGGGCCTTCTGAACACAGTGACCTCTGAACAAACTTTTCATAACATATTTGGATTCGGTAAATTTTCCGAGACCCCCGTGACGTCACGGTTACCTCATTCCATTATGACGGCTATGGTTTTTACATACAGCCATACAGTTAGTCTGTGATAGCCATGCAACTCGTACAAAGAAAAGCACCCCTTCGGCCTCGTAAAGTAAGTTTTTTTCGGTTACAACATACAAGACAAGTTCGTTTTCTTAATATTTATTATATAGTCCAGCGTTTATACTCCCATATTTAGAGGAATTGTGCAAAAAATTGAAAGAAGCATAAAAGTTGACTAAAGTATTCTTTGGAGCTTGTTGATGAATTTCAGATATAGGGCCAAGCTGAAAATAAATTATCTTGGCCAAAATCTAAGATGGCGGTCGAAAAATTCATGTATGAGGGTTTCAGGTCTGTATCATGAATGTTTGAAGGAAGTTTGATTATGATGGTATTGAAATTGTGCTAAAATTGCCTTTTTACTAGCATATCTAACGGTATAACGTATTTGTTTATTACCCTGCTGAAATATAATATATTTGTTAATTTTAAGTATTTGAACATCATGTCCCTTCCAATGTAATGAAAAAGACAGTCGCTTGGTAAAACACTCGGCTTTCTTCACCGGCGACCAAGTTTCTGTCCCCGATGTTGCTATGAGAGTGGGTTGTAGTGGTTGTAGTCTTCGTGTCCTCTGATTCCATCCACCACTTCGACATCCGAGCCATGGAAAGTGCCTTGTAGTAGTTATTATTACCAGTTGTACAATTCATGTAAAAGAAATATTGTATATAAGTAAATGGCATTTAGCCTAGAGATTCAAGACTGTTTGCTTGCATGAAGACAGGATCAGTAAATATTTAGAGGCTTATAACATATGCTGTATACTACGGCTCAGGTTCGTCGTCTGGATCCTCTTTGTGGTAGGGGGCCGCATTGAATTCATTCTCGGTCAGTTTGCCATCGCCTGATAATGCAATCACAGAACAAGACTGAATAAGTGGGAATTACTGAATAAAGAAAACGAAACATAAGCAAAATCTAATAATAACTCCCGATCTGCTGCATACAGCATTTCGGTATAGAAAAAAAAAACTTTGTTAGCTAAACGGCATTAGCGATTCATTTTCTAGAAATTCTATATGCACAGGTGTTTAGTACATAATATGAGTATATACGTACGAACATCAAGTTCCAAAGGTACACCATCCATGGACAAACCATGAAAGCATATTATAAAACATGAACATGCAACGACCTAAACCCATTTCCGACCATTTTTTTTTTAATTTGAAAACTAACTAAAATAATTGAACGTCCTGTAATATTTTGCATTTCCAGTTATATCATGCTATGACTTTCTTATTATGTTTTGAGTTCTGCATCATAAAACAAAACAAAAATTACCGTTATTGTCAGTGACTTTTAGTGCCGCGGCGCTTGATTCCTGGTCGGCATTTAGAGTCTTAGCGAATTTCGGCACAGTGATGAACCCGTCTTTGTTGTGGTCGTATGTTTTGAACTCGTGTGGGAATGGTTTAAGATGCTGAAAAAGGTATTGTACAAGATAGCATAATAATCTTTTTCAATACCTTATTTATCAGTACTCCAAGCAAACGCAGAATTGCTCTGGTAATTTAAGTCTTGCTAGCTATATAAATTACATTTTTATTTATTACGAGACGTGTAAGAATAGCAACCTGCTTCTTTGTATAAAGACATGGAATATGAAGTGGGTTCACTTAAGATCGGAATGTCATAGGTTCGATTCCGTCCGGCAGTAAGCCGGCTTTTCTCTGAATGCATGTTCCTATTAATTATTATGAAGCACATGAAATATGTTAAACAGATAGAATTTCTACTTACTTCATCCCCTTTGTCCTTGAGTGTGCACTCATTCGCACACACCACGAAGCAAGAGTCTGTCGGACAGTAGCGCTTACAAGTAAACGGGCAGTTTGGGATGTTAGCCTTAGGCAGTGCCCTTTTACTCTTACATCGCACCCCCCACATCCAGCACCCGGCGAAAACCATGTTGTCGCAAACAATGCAAGAAGAAGGCACCAAATGGTGTTAAACTTCATTCTTTTTTTCTGGAAACAAAGTTTAAAATGTAAAAATTTAGTATATTGTACATTAATACGAAAGGACGATGTAGGCATGTAGGATAAAATGTTGTACATGAGATACACATGAGAAAGACTTATTATCCAAATGTAAACCTTCTTGAGATGTAACGTCACATACATACAAAGTTGTATAATTGTTCCTATAGTACAGCAACTTAAAAATAGTCGCAAAAAGAGACAAGAAATACCGGTACTTTGAAATCCGACAGAATTATACTACAGAAAAGATAAAAAGGCAAACGAATGTATTGCCTACCCCAATTTAATTTTCAATGAATAAACTGAGGCAAGTATTGAAACAAGATATTACTTTCCGCACTGTGGTGCAGGCCTACAGGATTACATGAAAATTTATTGAAATCAATTGAGAAATTGGTGAGATATCCTACTAAGCTCAACGTCCATGGGCTATAGCGAGCGATTTACGTGGTATCACCGCTATGAAGATAGGCATCATGGAGGTTAGGTGCAAAAATATTATAATGACAATGTCTCTCTGTCCTGGAAATCTTCTGTTTTTGGCTGTTGCAGCTTTGGTAAGGGAATAACGAGATCGTGCTACCTACTGCCATCTTACCACTTCTTGGATAGACTTAGTCCCGACGGTGCCGCAACAGTACTTTAAAATATCATAAAAAGCCACTGAATTTTTAAAAACACGAAAGAAAGAACTTTTTTTCCTGTTTAATTTACTCAATTTTTGCCACTGGATAATGGTATGGGCAATATAAAATATAAATATTACTGACACATTTTTTCATTTTGTGTACACGCATCTAGGCATTTTGACCTGGAAGGGCAAATATTACCCGTTTGGTGAAATCAAATAGACCATAATAATACTTGCAAGCAGGTGTCTTAACTATACACAATAAGGTATTGTTTAAGAAAATATTTGGACGTTACTTTGAAGTCTTCGGTTTTAAATTGTGATAAATAAAGCCATCTGAGTTTGAGTTGTAGGTGGTGCCTCCTATATTGAGTTACCTTTGCAAGGAGAAATAATTTCCCACCTCCAAAAAGTTAAACAAGAAAAACAAAACAAACATTTTAGCCGTCATCACAAAACTTCTTATCAAAGTGAATAAACATATTTATGCATGCCTATAATTGTATAATATTAAGCCGGCATGCATTTGAGAAACGCGTTCAAAAATTAACAGTCAGTCTAACATTTGTTCTTCAAAATATATCCTTACATTGAAATACACCTATTTCTCCCAATAATACGAAAGATAAGATCAACTGCAAATATCCTGCGATGAAGAAAAATTGCAAGGACCAGCCTATATAGCATAGCTGACAAAATATTCTAAACAATTGCTTATCAATAATAAATATAAAATATTGATTAAACAAGTCTTAAACAAATTACCTCTGAAATAACAAACAGATGTCGACCTTGGACTGCAGCAAGTATACTTGTCACGTCCCAGACAAGGGGGGGGGGGGGGCAGCTGTCGTTATCAAGAGGGGTGGTCGGATATTGACGGCAACACTGATTATAAAGGCTGCTGTTATTAAGTATAATATCCATTCGGATCTATGGAGACGAGATAGATCTTCTATTCTTTAGAACAAGGAAACCGATTCTAAGGTTATAATTAAGAAAACAAATTCCCATTAAAAAGAAAATAATGCATGTATCAGCCGAATCGCAGGGACATGGACTAAGAGAGCCCAGGGCCATCAACATTTCTGGCATGGTGATTCCAAAGTATCCCCTGACTTTTGCCAGACCAACTTTTGAACAGGTCTTATCTTGTGACCCCAATTTATTAGCGCTGAATACTGATCACCAAAATGTATGAGAATTAGATATGTGTAATTTTCACTGAAAATAGAGGCACGAAATGATTGTACAAGAGACTGTACAAGAGATACAATGGCATAACAAATGTATTGTTCGCGTCCATATAAATTATAATGCAAAGACTGATCATGTATTGAAACTAGATGTGGTCGGACAATGGTCCTCAGAGGGCCCCGCATTTCTGGTAGTGCTGGACTAGTTTACATATGGGTGAACAGTTTAAGTTTAAAGTTGAAAAATATGACAAAAAGAATTAGGTTTTTATCCATATATGCATGAAGGAAAAAATCCTACTTGTTCAAATAATATTAAAGAAGATTTGTCTGAAATAATGTTTGCAATAGAAAATCATCCATTGGACTCTGTTGCCCATATTTGATTTTGAGCAAGTCTGTATTTCAATAGGTCAAATGCCCCCATATAGGCACTAATGAACCCTGTGATTTTGAGAAAGATCAAACAAATACTTGTTGAGATATCGGGTGCGAAAGAAAATCAAAGATTGTGCTCTAGCAGCTATATTGGAATTTCAACAGGTCTGTAATTCGATAAAGATGGAGCCCTTATAGGTACCAATCATCTCTGTGAATCTGGGAAAGCTGAAGTATGTTGTTTTTGAGCTAACCCGCTCGAAAGAAAATCAGCAATTGGGCTGTAGCAGCCATATTGAAATTCCGACAGGTATGTAATTCAATAGATTTGTAGCCCTCCTAGGTACCAATCATCCGAGTGAATTTGGGAAAGCTGCAGTATGTTGCTGTTCAGATATCGTGCGCGAAAGAAAATCAGCGATTGGGCTGTGGCGGCCATATTGGAATTCCGACAAGTCTGTAATTCGATAGGTCTGGAGCCCTCCTAGGTACCAATCATCCCAGTGAATTTGGGAAAGCTGCAGTATGGTGTTGTTGAGTTATCGTGCTCGAAAGAAAATCAGCGATTTGGCTATAGTGGCCATATTTGAATTCTGACAAGTCTGTTATTCGATAGGTCTGGAGCCCTCATAGGTACCAATCATCCCTGTGAATTGAGAAAGCTGCACTTTGTTGTTGTAGAGTTATCGCGCGCGAAAGAAAGTGTCACTGACGGATGGACGGAAGGACGGACTGACTCGGTGATCACTATAGGGCCCCGCTTGACAAGCGGGGCCCTAACAAGGCCTACAGGATTTTCTGTTGACAGGCTACCATTCACTCCATAATTCAAACTTTATATACACACATCGGGCATGTGGACATATGTTGCCAGAATCGTTGCCAAGAGTCGAGTATCTCACTTGGCTTCTGTTTATACTAAGTAAAAATGACGGTAGTCTGTGCCAAAATGACCCCTGGATGTCGTTTTTATTAACAAGGAAACCTAAAACACCCACCATTATTTTACAGGTTCATCCTTGTTCAGTTGGCCAAAACCCACACGCGTGTTTATTACTAGGCCCTATGGGGGCAAGGGGGACCCAGATCGACCAGGATAACCCAATATAGCAGAATAATATGTTTGGAAACTGTAGGTTTATCTGCTTTCATCTACCCAGAGGGCCATCGAAAGCATACAGTATCGCTCCAGCAGAAAATCCCGTTTGTTTGCAATTTATTCATTTAGGTAAAAATTTAAAGTCTGCTGGGTTTTTACACCCGAGCCGAATGGCTCATCAGGCTGGAGCTTATCCCGGTTTCGGTATCGTGAAGCGACTTAGGAGTTAAACTCCTCCTGGATAGGACGCTAGTCCATCGCAGGTTACCTTCCCAGTATTTACAGGTACCCATTTCTACTGCTGGGTGGACAGAGGCACGTTTGCGGTTGGGACCTTGCCTAAGGGTCTTGGCACGGTGGGGTCTGACCGGGATTCGAACTCACGACCTCTCGATCATGAGCCCGGCACCTTAACTATTACACCACCGCCCCAAAAATATTTATTCATTACTCTGTTGTAAATATTCACTCAAATATGAATATCATATTTATGTTGTAGTTTAGTTGCTTTTATTAATATAAATGTTTGTTAACAGAATTATTCAAGGGACCATATTTATGTATTGATTATCGCTCTGTTTAATTTACTATGAGGGTGGCCTTACCCTTGGATATTTCCATATTTTGGGAAAATTACACAAAATCTTAAATATTTCAATAAGGGATGCATTGATTTGTATTAAAAAAACACACATTGACCGAAGATCTTGGATAGTTTTGTCTTCTGTGGGAGACAGATGGCGCCATTTTTGTTTTGTTTTTTTCTTGTGTTTGTCCTTTTTAATACCCCGCCATTGCCACGTGACAGTACAGTGAGCATTGTAAGTAAAAAATTAATGGAAATATTTCTTTCATGTTATGCTAATAAATAGATATGGGTAATGGGATGGGGTATATTAAATTCGGGATCATAGCCGTTCCTATGAAAGTGGCCTTGACCTTGAATATTCCATATTTGATTACAAATATTGTTTCTCAAGTCGATGGATGTATCTATCTGAAAACCAAAATGACAAGTTGTTGAAAGAGTTTGAGAACCTGTGCCCTTGACCTTCACTGTCAAGGTCAGTTCTGCTGATATATAGGACACTTTCTTTCATGACTAGCGACCTTGACCTTGGTTTTAAAGGTCACACTTGAAGAAACCATGGTGGCTTGCTAAGTGTCATTATATGTTTCTGAAGATTGGGGTCTATTTTTGAAGGGGGAATTAATTGTCTGGGGATATTATGGCAACTGTGATGCCAAGAAATTTCCAGTTTATCTGTGCTTTTTCTTTGTGTGCGTAGGAGTAGGTGGGGGGGGGGGGGGGGGGAGTGATATGTTTCATTTAAATTTAAATCCCACGCTCTCTATATATACATGCTTTATATAATATCGACTATCAACTTTTCACGAATCAATATATAGCTGCTTATTCTTGTGACAACCTAGAAAAAGATACGTTTGAGATTACATGCAGAAAAAATGCATCCCTCTCTTATAGATCATCCTTAAGTACCGCTTCAACAAACCGAATAAACAGTTTACAGAAGCCATAAAAATGAATGGTTACAACTAGAGAAAAAGTGAGGGGCCCTGGAAACCCTTTTGTACCGCTTCTCTTGGAGGCATTGTTTACTACGTTCCATTTACCTCATTTGTACACAGCTTATCCACGAGGTTATATGCTGGGGTCGTCCTAGATCTTTTTTTTTGTGTGTAACCGCTTTTTCGTGTGTCAAGGGTGTCTTGTTCTGGACACCAGGTGCATAGAGCATAGAATTGTTAACAAGCCAATTAGAGCATTGTATTACATTGTGCATCCAGCACATAATTTTAAACATGCGACACCTGCTCTCCCTGGTTTGATTACACCGAGACACTCGCTCATATAAGCAATAGATAATATCTTGTGTAGACAGGGAATGTTTCCCGGATGAAAATTAATTAATTAATACATTGATTACCTGGTGATTATAAAGGAGGCATTTTACGGACTTCATTCGGGAACATTGTGTGGGAAATTCACGAAAAGCAGGAAACTTTGATGATGAATGAATATTGATATGTATGTGTTTAGTGATTGTATCATATTATGATCAAAGAATAACCCCTTTTAAATATGAGCGTACTTGACTATTAAACTAGCCTGTACACTAGATGTGTGGGTTCAAATGTGACAGAGGTAGGTGTCAGCCGGTGCAGATTTTTAAATTGCTGCATGGGGAGATTATAGAATGCCTTACCTTCAGTTATTTAGCTTGTTCCAGCGTAAGTGGGAATTTTGTGGTCCCGTCTGGAGATAGAAATCTATGTAATTTTACAATATTAAACATCTGACCTGAAGGTACCAGAGTGGCCCATCCCGCAGATATCCTCAACCGATCTTCGTATGTAAGCAACGATACATTATCTCAGGATACGACACCACAATCCCATATGTGTATATATATATATATATATATATATATATATATATATATATATATATATATATATATATATAGTGTGAAAGTTTAGATTGAGTGTCCATTTTGGTTTTTTAAGCGATAACAAATTTTCGTAGAAGCCTCTAAGTACGAGTTGTTCCCAAATTAAACAGTTGAAATTTATTTCCATACAATTAACCAAATGCCATGCCACTTATTTGGCCGATGCGTTTCACATTATGGCTACTATAGAAACATGAATAATCTTATGTCGGATGTCGCTTTCTATCTATCAGGTGATCGAATATCATACACGTTTCGACACGGGGACATCTTTTGATACTAGTTTATTAAGCTTTGTATCTTGATGTTTCGGTAGTTTAGTGTATCGTATAAGGGTGTGGTGTTAGAATAAAGCGCTGTCACTCTGACGTCCTCGGTAAATCTTTTTTAGGGGCAAAAATTACCGTTTCTATTTGTCAAATGTATTTACCATAAACAGATATTCTGGATGTCACAACTCACTAGAGTCGCCGAGATAACAAAAGTAAGATTTATGTAGTTTTCTAGCGGCTTTTTTTCCTTTAAACAAATGCCCTTGTTTTGTCATTTATCAACAATTTTCCCAGTTTTTTTTTTGGTCGTATACCTGTTGTATATGCGTTGTGCGATTAATGTGATATAGGCGAAAGACAAACCCACGGCGGTCGCAGGAATGAACATTCGTAGGACATTCACAGGTAGACTGTGCGACAATCGGTTGGCTGGAAAGTCCTACGATTCGTAGTTCCTCAGATTAACAAAAAAAAATCGTATGTAATTTGTAGGTTTATCGTAAAACAGTAGTAAGGCATCGTACAACAGACCTACGAGACCGGCCTGAAGTAACGACTGACATAATTTAAGGCGGTCGCTAAACTGCGGTGGTCTTTACACGAGGTTTTACTCTATATGAGAAAGCTATCCCTACTGGACTCGAAATGGACTCGGTATGATTTTTTCTGGTGTGTTAAAGGGCCTTCTCGGCATTTCAGGTGTTCTTCTACTACAGAGAGAGAGAGAGGGGGAGAGAGAGAGAGAGAGAGAGAGAGAGAGAGAGAGAGAGAGAGAAAGTGGATATGTATTGATCCATGATGCAAGATATATGATCTCACTTTTTTTCAGAACGTACTACCAGAGTGAACAGGTGAAAAAATATTAAACATGGGATGATGCATTTGTGTTCATTTGTGTTGTTAATTACGGAGGTCAATAAATTTTTAAGAATTATGTATGCAGCCTTGATTTACTTGATCTTAATTTTGTGGTAGATGGGAATGAAAAGATTATGAAAATCTGAAAGTGCAAAAGAAATAAAGTTATTAATTTCCTGGTAACGAGAGAACGCAAGGTATATCGACGTGAGATGGTATCCTGGTACTTGTCTCTTCCACGGACACAAGGTCGCGCTCCCTTCCGCTCTTAAAACTGATATGCTTCGAACCAAATTAACGTAAGAAGTTGTCATAAACTTCATTACAGACACACGCTGGCGCTCCGACACGATGTCTTTTCTGCTGCGTAACCAGACATTTTTTGTTCATCACATTTACAGGCCTAAAATATATAATTAGCTACTCATTTTTTTTAATTTGACACAGCTATCATACAGAAATCTAATGAAGAGTAACTTAGGGTGCTTTCCAGTAGTTTCTGCCGCGCACATGGAGCACCCTTAAGCCTGTATCTAACTGGGCTGCGACAGCTTTGCGACGAATTGCGAAAGTGTCTCAGAACATTCGCGGCGGTTCTCAATTTCCTCGCGTGATTTGCAAAGAGTCGCTAAGTTGTCGCACAAATTTTGAACATGTTGAAAAAATTCGCAAAACAAACTTTCTCGCAAAATAGTCGACGCTGGTGTCTCAAAACCGTCTCAAACATGTCTCGAACTATTCTCAAGTCAGTTTCCGCAAGTCAGGAAGTGCGACAATTGCGAGACATCTGTGAGAGGGGTTTGCGACCTATGCAACTACATTGCGAATATTTGGAGATATAATGAGAATCTGACATTCTGGTCGCGAATTGTCTTGCGAATATTTCACAAATGTTGTGCGAATGTCTTGTACACATCGGACGGCATTCGCACGACGGGTATACGAACTCCAGCCGAATTTTAGGCAAAACACTCGTACAATGTTCGCAAACGTGTCGTAAGTACGATTCAGTGTGATTGCAAGTGAAAATTGTCGCTAATTCGTGTATTTTCTCGAAATTGTCTTGTCTCCAACTAGTCGCAAGCTATCGCAGCCCAGTGAGATACTTCCTTTAGCTTTCCAAAAAATGTTAATACAATTTGCAACATACTGATACTGAAGTTCCAATATTAAACACCTAACCCATGGACTAATTCCAAATAAAAAGATTTTAATATAATAGTTATACCCTTCAAGTGAGTTAAGAATTAAAATGATTTTAAATAATGGGGACCCGTTTTACCCGTTGCAGAAGAAGGGTATATTGCAGCGTAGTGCGTTCAAATACCCTAAAGGCAGCAGTTCTTAGTTCGGGTAATGAGGCGACTCTGGTCCTCGATACGGAACCAAGTAGTTATTTCTGTGTGATAATGGGCCAAGTTGAAGGTCAGCAAAGGCGAGGTAGAGAGCAGTGTGGTGATGTGCAAAAAAAACCTGTGTTGTGACACTGCCGGGAATTCAATTGTGTGCAAGTGGAAGGGCCAAATTTGTGTCCATGCTGTTGGGGTATCTGACTGACGCTGATAGCAAAACTGGCCTACTGTCATTGTCATTGGTTTTTCTTGAACAAACAAACAGGAGAATTTGAGTGGTATATATATTCTGACGGACAGGTGGCATGGTCTGGGGAGTTTGTTTACCTCCGGAAACGAAGGTGGCGGGGCTATGTGATCGGCGTGTGTGTGTTTTTTTCCATATTTTTTTTTGGGGGGGGGGGGGGAGGAAGTGGGGTATAGGTCTCAGAGCCCTATCGTTGATGTATAACAATCGATTATTGCAATGAACTTTGGCAGTAAGATGGACAAAAGACGGACTTAGAAAAATGTAATTTGTTACACATCAGTAAAATTAAATGCAGATCTGGATAATAGTCCATCCGACTGTACCATTGTTTGCCGACTGTCTCTTTTTTTGTACAGTATATAAATTTGATCACGTATTCTTATCCTTGTGGGTCTGGACACTCTCAACATCAAATCAGAAGTGTTTTTACGTTCTATGGACGAATTAAATGCCTTTAATGTTTATGGAGTCTAGTGAGACTTTATATGCTTTATAGCATGGTGACATTGGCTTCATAGAAGTCGGCGAAGTAACAATAATGAGTTCATAATAAAATCTTGTCGTTCTGACAGACCTATTTGTTTTCGTTAAGTGTACTGTCCCCGCCCACCCTCTTCTTGGCTAGGCTTTGCTAATGGATGGCGAGGCTGCTTTACCGCAGAACTCGCTCACCTTAGTAATTTTAATCGAGTGAAGCGAGTTGGGCAGATGGCGAGCTTACAATCCCCCCTCCCCTTAACGTCACGTTAAGCGTCGTTAAATTCATCATCAACCATTCAGAGCTTATAAAATCGACATGCACTATAAATCTTTATCAGTTTTTTATTAAAAAAATAATATACGATCTTTAAGTTTTTCATTGAACTTTTGTGGAAGAGTGGGCATATAGGCATTTGTTTTAAATTAATACTCCGGCTTAGAAACGGGTACAGTTACTGGCGGATATTTGCGCTCATTGAGTGCTTTCTACTTATCGCTAGTTATCAATTTAACCTCTTGCTTATAGGTGAAAAATGTGACTAAGTTACATAAAATGACGTCATTGTACATTTTCCGCAGTAAATCTGAAATCGTTGGTCCAACCGGGATAATTCAAATAGACCGAACTATTGTACAACCTTTCAGATGAAAATACAGAAAAGTCATTACTCTGATGTTGAAATTTAGGAATAAACTCTTCAGCATAAACATTTAAATTTGGAATAAATTATTTGGCATGAACATTAAATGATTTTGAAGAATGGCATAGTCATTTGTCAGTTGAGTCAAATTTTACATGGGAATTTCCTTGTTTTTGTTTGTTAGGACAATTTCTTTGAATATGAGCTAATTCACCATAGAGAAAACATGCCAAGGAGAATATTCCTCTGCCTATTGATTTATACTGAAAAGCATTTTTTGGAATAGCCCCGGAGTTTTTGTTATCAAAATCATCCTGATCAGATTGTTTAGGCTTACTCTCCTTGTTAACATAGCCTGTCTGAGGTCTTTTGAATGTCTTTTCCTCTCTCATCAATTTTTCTTCTGCAGAACATGATCATCTGCAATGCCAGCTAATTCTCTGACTGCTAATCCTTCCTTTTCCACAAACTTAAATTTCAAACTGTCATCAGCTACAGAATGTAATATTTAATCTATAACCAGCTTATCAAATATAACTTTCTTATCTTCCATTAATCTATCACTGGGTTGTACCCATCTAAAGAAATATTCTTTCAACCTTGAAATATATGAAATAAAGGTTGCATCAGATTTCTCTGCCTCATTCCTAAATCTAAGGCGATAATAACTAGAAGTTAATCGATAACTGTGCAAGATAGTATAGATCACCTTATCATGATCCCTTTGTATTTTCTGGGAAAGTGAATGAAAGGCCTGCTAAGAATTTCCAGTAAGATGTGGTTCTAAATAATGACTCCATTCACTTTTAGGAATTTGATATCTATCAACCGATTCTCAAATATTTTGATCAAATAGTGGATATCAATCTCTTTCTGTCAGTTTAGTCATTTCTTTAATCTTAAAGGGGCCAAATCACCTATAAAGCATGTTCAATTAACACAAAAATAGCGTCTTTCCTTTAAAATAAATGTATACCTGCCAAAATATTGCCCCGAAACCGTTTGCTTGCTCTTGTAAAATATTGTTTAAAACAGTGGATCGGGCGCGATCACAGGTGTCAACATAAACAAAGCGCGTATATCGCCCGGCCACAACACGTGTCAATCAGAATATGCCCTGACTGACTTGGCCAAAAACGTAATACATGTTCCCCCTGGCTGAAACATCGCGTGTTGCGCCTCACAATCTGACCTCTGGTCACGCTGCCTTGTTATGGTAAATACACACATGTGGACTGTGCATGTTTACCAACATGCAGAGCCATAACAAGGTATTAAACGGTCGTATGCGAGATACTGAGACTGTGTGTTGGGAAATTTTTGTATAAAGCAAACCTGAACCGATAATGTGAAAGAATAGGCATAATATTGCTCCTGATTATGTCCCTTTAACATGGGATGGACTACCTGATTGTTTATCCATCATCTTCACAAGAATATTCATAAATATAATTATCCTCTTTCCTATATTTTTCTATCTCACTAAGGACAGACTGGAGAGAAATATCTGACATACCCTTAAGCGATACTCCGGGCTCTTTCTTGTCAGGAATCTCTACTATTGCATCGATATGCGCTTTCTTAGTATTAAAACCAGACAAATGTAAATGATTGTTTAGTATATCTACACAAGATAGCTTTCTTTTTTTCTATTGAAGCCATGGTGACATCTGAATGAATTTGTCAACTACTATAAGTACGGAATTGCCTTTTTTATTTCTAAGGATATATGGCTCCCTACCTCTTATCTGCGAAATGCCGCACAGAAGGCAGTTCACCAGAACTACATGAGCTATAGCTGCAGAAGACCAGAAAACATCCCAGAAGACCAAAAAAAGCCAGCGAGAGAAACTAACCAAAAACAAAGCGAGAAAACATGCCGGGAAAAGGCCGGAACGGAACAGGTGTTACCTCGGAAGTACATGGCAGCTCCCCGTGAGTCGGCTGCCGGTGTCGTTGGGCGCCATTCTGTAGTGCTATTCTTTCTGACACAGACACTCCGAATACGGACTCCAGCAACGATTCAATAGATGTTTATTCCGTCCCAGCTCAAATAGGAACTGACTAGAATTCCCAAGAATACTTGAGACAAGAACTACGCGCAAGCGGCCCTGCCTTCTACATTATATGAATAGAACGTGCAGCAATTAATCCCGATATTACCCCTGTTCTACAAGTTTTCTGAATACATATTAAGTTATTCTCCTGCCTGTAGATGTCGATACCAGGGTTTACACGTTAATACAAATATTTAACACTAGATGTCGCCATGGTCATTACAACACACAGAGGTAAGTACAGATGAGAACTGGAGGTCAATAAAATTTTAGAAATTATCAATTGTCCTTGCTTGGTCAAAGGTTGACAGTATTATTTCGACATAACACTCCCGTATCTTTAAATAATATAACTGACAAGGTACCCCTCCTTATAATTGACAGAATATGATAAATGGTGACCGTCAAATATGCACAGTCGGATTACTGACCTATCACTATTACCTATCACCTAATTACGGAGTATTTACGACAACACAGGGACACAATTATCTACAGTATAACGACCATCTGAGTACCTAGATATACATACAAGGAAGTGTCTAGGCAGGCGACAATGTCGGCTGCGGAGTGTCAGGCCCCTGGACTGTCTAGGCAGCCGACAATATCGACACTGTCGCAGCCTGCACAGCCGACAATGCTTTAACTGATATCACCAAGTGTCAGCTGGTATAGTATTGTCTGGTTAGATATTATTAACTGTACATTAAGGTAGTGCTCAGGACTGGTTAAATTCCTAAAAATTTATGTTTTTGCAAAAAAATGGTATACTAAATATTCAAATTAAATTTTAAAGCTTATAAATTCAAACGTGTTCCTCTAAAACAAAGCTTATATTTATCAAAATGTAGAAAATCTTCTTAGCTTTCAGAAATGGTATACTTTAAGGGATCCTAAGGCATTAGATTGTTCAATGCAAAGGGAAAAAACTGAAACAAAGTCAGGTAATGTGGGAGGGACCAGTCTTGTTACCTTAAATCAGAATGGACAATATATATTGTAATATAAATATTTTTATATTTGCGGCCAACATGGACACATGCATACGTGTACATGGGATGTGTATTTTTTTTCAGGGTTAAATGACTTATTGGAACAACGCTTCTTATACCCGGCAATGGTTTTAGTATCCCATAAACACAATTAACCGACATGATGGGACTTTTGTTACAGATTTCACTTTGAGGTGGATAGGTCAAACCACTGCTGAGATATGAGTTATTTTCAGCCTAGGTAGATGAGCAGACGGACACAACCTAAAAATGGATGTAGGTTGGGCCACCAAATTTGTAGAAGTTGTAGAGGTATGTATAAGATCTATACTCATGCAAAATTTCAGACCGATGCGTCAACCCAGTCCTGAGATATAAACATGAATTTCTGCCGTGTTATCATGTTTATAGGTGTCGCCGACTACCAGCTTAACAAAAAAATAACCAAGATGTATAAACAATACAAAAAATTTCAGGCGAATAATTCAAACCACTGCCGAGATACGAGTGATTTTAACCAAAGACAGACAAACAGGTTGACACTATTCACAAAATAATTGCAGGTGGTGCCACCAGTGTGTATGATAAATAGCTATGTAAGATCTATAAATATGCAAAATTTCAGGCCGATACGTCAAACCATTCTTGGGATAATAGCATTGGTATGTGCACATGTAGCGTAAATGTTATTGAAGGTGGCGCAATTCGTCATATAAATGAGAAAAAAAAACAATCCGAGATGTATACACATATAAAATTTAAGGCGGATAATTCACCACTGCCGAGATACGAGTAATTTTAACCCAAGGCAGATGAACAGATGGACGCTTTGCAAAAAAAAGTTGCAGGTGGCCTCACCAGTTTTATGTATGATAAAGGGATATGTAAGATCTATAGACGTGCAAATTTTTATGTCTACATGTCAAACCGGTCCTGAAATATAGCATGGATGTCTGTAGCGTTCAATGTGAATGAAGGTAACGCTACCTGTCAATTGTGATAGAACTATTATAGTTCTAGAATTATTCGATTCTAATGCAAGTAATCTTGTGCCACTGCAAAGTTGGTATATTAAGGGTAGCATTAATGGCGCCACTGGCGGCAGTCCGGGTACTTATTGGTGTGATAAGTCAAAAGTGGTCTGTATGGCATTTGGCGGATCGCAGTTTCTACCGAGAGAGCTTCGATCCGCACTTTAAGGGTCTTTTCCCCTTTATATCTGCCAGTATCACGATGCATGTTTTATCCCTGTTATTGTAGTTTAGGATGATCGTATGTGACGCTCTTTATAAAAGTTGCACACAAGCATGTGATATACCCTTGCATCGAAGGATTGATAGTGTCATGTCTCAAAAAGTGCATATTATTATGCACAAACTGTGAAAAATAGCCCATCTTGTAATATTATTCACCAAAGTGGCTGTTTTTTTTTTTTTTTTGTTTTTTTTTGTGTAACTTTAGTTTACAATAGGTGAAATCCTGTCGGCATGCGGCGACACCTGTCGGCTGCTTAGTGCACTTATGTATAGCTATCATGATAACGTTCGCATTTCATTTTTACTCCGCTCCAGGCACCAATGAATGTTTGTTTGATGATGTTCGATTGTAAATGTATTGTATATTTGGATCATGCCTTAGTCAGAGCACCATATATTTTATATCAAGGCTCTGTAGTTGTCAGATGAACGGTGTAAGATAACATGGTAAAGTAATTCGCATGATGCCTTATTAATTCAGAAAAAGGATTACTCTTAAGAAGCGTAAGACTGACCATGTCACGCCGCTGCTCAAGCAGCTCCATTGGCTTCCTGTCAATTACCGCCTACAATACAAAATTGCTGCTTTGTTTACCGCCATTTTGATGGCTCACTTCCATCATATTTATTTCTGAAAAATTAATTACCTATCGGCCTTTGCGTACACTGCGCTCGGCTTGCGGAAATCTTCTTAAGTACCAAAGTGTAATATGAAAGTTGATGAATGTTCCTTTCGTTTCATGACCCCAAAAGTCTGGAATTGACTGCCTAATACACTTAGAAAATCTCTTGTATCATTTAAAACTAATTTAAAAACGTATCTCTTTCAGAGAGCTTTTGGTAATTAATATGCATCATTTCTTTGTGGGTCAGGCACAGGGAGTAGATTTCAATAAAATTGTAAGTGGGTATGTGTGTGTGTGTGTGTGTATGAACTGCGCTGTGAGTCCCACCATCGGAGAATTAGCGCTATACAAAAAGTAAATATTATTATTATATATAATTATAATTATTATGTAAATTTATATAACCAGGAGGATGCATTTGAAATAAACAGATTGGCCGCCTATACATAGTTTCCTTTTCTTAAAAAACAGAGAAGTTTTAGATGAAATATATAACTTTGTAGCATTTAACTTATTGTTTTCTGTGTAAATATGTAAAATATTAATGTTGATTGTTTGTCACGGAATTTATTTATTTATTCTATACTTTATCTTTCATTTCAAAACTTGGTTCCTTGTTTGTTTCCTTTTCCTTATCTCATTTGCTGAACATGTACCTGACTTGCCTGAGTGACAACAATGAACACATTTATTTTTTTTTTAGATAATTGTATTTCATTTTTCAAATGTAAATGCTCTTGTTTCACTATTTTGCATGTAATTATCAGATATCTAATGAGCTTATGACATGTTTCGAACTAATAACCTGTGGTCTTTTATTCCAGAATAAAGTATTCTTCTTTTCTACGCTGCATATTCAATACCCGCTTGCACTGTAATCACTTATGTATATTCTGAACAGTACAGGTAATATAAAACCCTGGGGGTGTTGATGGAAAAATACGACCCAGATGCAATATATCCGCATTCTCAAAAAGCTTAAGACCTGTTGAATTCAAGTTAACGCCTTACACTTCACCCAACTAGTTAATATTTATTTCCTTGTGAATCGTGTTGCCTTGGGATAAAAAGCTGATTTCATCCTTGACCGGGTGAGTTTTATTACCCTGTAGGATGATTTGGTTCACATAAACTAGTTCCACACCACATGGGCTACCAGAGCGCGGAAAGTAAACGTCTGTAACTATGAAAACAACCATTATGGGAGTGCTATTTATTATGACTTTGTCAATTATGGCACTGGTTAGTTAAAGTCAGCTATACAGGCAAGGGGGGGGGGGGACTTGTAAGAGGGGAATGGAATAAGAATTGTAATAGCACGGTCCGATCCCTAAATGTGTATGTTTGGCCATATTGCGAGCATCTTTTTATTTATCACTATATAATCACGTGCAAAATAACTTGTGACGCACTTCTGATAAGGCTGCCCGGTAAAACACTTTATGATATTGACGCATGCATGCCACAGAGCTGCTGATTCACCCAGGGTCCAAAGCCTTGTCTGGCGCCGAACAAGTTGTTAAAATATTTCCTTACTGTGTTAAAAAACACTTCAATTGACTCCTTGATATATGACCTTAATAAAAGACTGGAAACATTCTGAATTTTTAAGTTCATTTTACACTTGGACTTTGTTGCGTGCCGGAAATTTCCGATGCACTTTTATGATGAAGGAGATATGTGACGCCCTTGTCAGACATGAAATATTATTTTTTTTTTCAAATTCCGCAATGCAGTTAACTTTTTTTCGGAATAATAGAATAAACGAAATTTATTTACATTGAAAAAGAAAATGTTACTCTGTTCCACTTACATTAAACACGTTCTTTTCTTCGAGATGCATTTTCTAAATAGCTTTTTATAAAAGAAAACTACATTATATTGCACTCACAAATAAAAAAGTAAATCCCAAGTTCAAGTGTTACACATGTTCTAGCATGTGACCACTGGTCTCGAATGTAATGAATAAGTCTGAATGTTGTGTACACTGATTTTTCTGATTTTATTAATTTATATTAATCTATTTCTTAAATATTTTTTTGGTTGGTATTTCTCTGCCTTGTTCTAGGGTTCTTGTCTCAGTGTTCCCTTGCCATATGAATTTTACACTGGTAACCATTCCGTTAAACAGGTGTTCACACTTGGTGGGACAAAGTACAGTAGGTAATGACTGTTGGTGACACATGTTTAATCGGGCCTTCGCCGAGGCTTGGTGTAGTGACTGACAGGTTTATGGGCCTTAAGTGACTAACATGTCTTTTTTATCATTACCCGACAACGACGTCGATACATGTACACATATATAAAGACATTTTTCATCCTAGGACAAAAAAAGAGAGATTTGTTACAATGGTGAATCTTGTATATGGTACTAACTGGTTATTGGGTCTTAGTATCGTCTATAAAATCATAAAATGTTCATTTTTTTCTGAATGTTTGCTAATTAAAAGCTTATTGGTATTTCCATCATTAAGTGAAAGTAAAATTTTCATTGACTTATCAACCCCACATTGGGTGTAAACAAAACAACTATTATATACCTTGGGGAAAATAACCCATTCCTTTCTTGCTAATTATTTAATTACATAAATATGGCCCTTGATTGATAACTATTAGTGTGACCAGAGGTCGTTCGGCTGTGCAATGCTTACCTTGACTATTGGTCTCAGTTTATTCACACGAATTAATTAGCACAAGCCCTGGTATAATAAGCGCCATCCTTTTTATGAGTTCGACGCATGCATGCAGACTTGACATTTGGCTATAAATAACTTTCTAACATGATGAATTTTCAATACCAGTATTGAAGAAGAGAACAATATCTGAGCATAATATGGATTAAGGTTTCCCGCTCGAACCTTGCATTCACAAATCAGTTTGTCAACCAGAATGAAACTCAGTATATAGGAAAAGGTGGGGGGTTCCAATCCAGGAGGACTGATGACAAAGCCAAAAAAAGTGCCCAGGTCCGGAAAGGGGGAGCGGGGGTGGGGGGTGGTTCTAGGCAAAAAGGTTGCGGCCTAAATAAAACCCCCAATACCACCCCCGGACCCGCCTCGGAAACTATACTTTCTTAACAGTTTTTTATTTTTTTTTTTCTCAAAAGGGGTAATCCAGCTGAAGGAAATTATCTGAAATGCGTTTTTTTTTCTCTTTGTGACACCAGTTTTTATTAAGAACTTACAGGCTAAATCTAAACAAGATATATGTGCTAAAACATTCAAAATTAAAAAAAAAATAAGAAAACGAAAGAAGCTAACTATGCGAATGTAGACCAGCAGTGGAGTTCCAGGTAGGACTGGTCGGTCTGCACGTTGGTGGTGGGGGTGATGTGGTTATCCGAAGTTCTTCGGACCCTTTCGTCTTCTCATTTATAGCTTGTGCTGGACTAAAAATTTTTTTCAATATTTTATTGTATAAATCTATTCGTACATGCATTATCCACACAGGATATCACCATATAATTTGCCATAATACAAAGAAAAAGATGGAAAGGCTAAGTAGAAAATATAACAAATAATTTGTGTATAAATCATAAGATTGCTATAAAAATGTGCATGAGAGACTATATGTATATACATTTTACAGAGAACATATACAAATATCCTAGTTTAAAAATGTTGAGAATTGTCCCCATAATTACAAAAAAAAATCTTCCTTTTGTTCTCTATGTGTTATCTATGTTCAATTTTAATATATGCTCGCACCTTTGAAATGAAAATATTCAAATCTGGAATTTTCCCACTTATTCTATTAGAATAGAAATACTGCTTCCGTAATAATATTATTACATTGACCACATCCCCTTAATTTGCATAAATACTTCCTATATTTACGATTTTTTTTACTCAACTGAATAAAGGTTTCGGACCGAGTGTTTATCCAAACTTCTAATTGTTCAAAAAATGATTTACTTACTTTACACTGATACATCAGATGTTCTATTGCCTCATTGTTGTCTGTGCAAAAAGAACATAAATCATCTTGTTTTATGCTACACTTATAGAGCCATTTATTTACTGTAAGAGATCTAGTCAGTATTTTATACTGCAATTTTTTATAGCTCTTCTGCATAACTGGTATCATTTTTTTAATTATGAAAATTTGCCCTAACTCCAGCTAAAATACCCCTCCAAACATTAAATAAGTACATGGTGCCCCTTTTTGAACCCACACTACAAACGGAATAATGCGACCTTCAGTATTAAAAAGACCTGAGACATATGTTATACCTATATTTTACAAAATGTTGTTGTAAATTGAATTTCCTCCTCCCAGTATATTTTTATTGTTCCATATAATGTCCGAATGTTTAATTTCTCGAATATTTTTCCACACTAACATCATATCTTTATAAAATGGTGGTATTTTCTGTAAAGTCTTTTCAGAGTAAGAACATTTCATTAGAAGTGCCAGATCACCAAAGGACATACATAAATTGTCAATTAACCTCACAAAATCTTTGTTTTTACCTGATATATATCTCTTTAACCATTCAATTTTCTGTGCATCAACTATACATTGGACCTTTTGATCCCTTCTTCATATAACATTAATTCAAATATCTCTTTTTATCGTAATCTTTGAGTTACCCTTCCAAATAAAGGAATATAAAAGATTATTGGTTTCTTTTATATAACATCTTAAAAATCTATAACCGATATTACATACTGAAATTTTGAGTAACCCAAATTTTTGGCCAGAAGTATTCTACCATTTAAAGTCAGGTTTCTTGTTTTCCAGAATTCAGAAGTGTGTTAGTAACTTAAGTTTTTTTTCAATTATTTTATGCTTAATGTTATGATTAAAGGTAATACCTAACATTTTTAAATTAGAGGTCCATATACATGTTAGAGGTTTATCTTTACTGTTTTGGTTTGATCCAATCCACATTATTTGTATTTAATTTTGGTTGATTTTTAGGCCAGATACCACACTTTTAGGAGTGATATACTTTCTGTCCTGAGATTACGTCCTTCAGTAAGAGTGTTAAATCATCTGCATACTGAACAAGTTTGATTTCATAGTTATTGTCTTATTTTATATCTTTTAATACTGTATTATGTCTTATAGCTATTGACAACATTTCGGCGGCAATTATAAAAAGATATGGTGATAGAGGTTCTCCTTGGCGTACCCCTCTTGTGATTTCAAAATACCCCCAAGTGACACCCTGATTAATTACACATAAAAGATGTTATTGTAGAATGCCTTGACCCATCTGATTGCATCATTGCCAAAATTGAAAAGTTTCTAAAGATTTTATAATAAACTCCCATTCCAAAGTGTCAAATGCTTTTTTTCAAAATCTGTATAAGCAATTAATCAAGTCAGGTTTATTTATTTTTTCAGAAGATCCAATTATTCTTACTCCTTTTCCATATATCTTCCTTTCAGAATCAAAATTGATTAAAATGAATTATAAAGGGCACAATTGGACTGAGCTTCTTATATTTCGTTTGTGTAGCATCTTGTGTCCAAGGAGCACATAATCATTGCAAAATTAAGTTTAAGAACAATTTATACTGCTCGAGAACAGCTAATTTCTACACATACACACACACACACACACACACACACACACATATATATATATATATATATATATATAGAGAGAGAGAGAGAGAGAGAGAGAGAGAGAAAGAGAGAGAGATAGAGAGAGACAGACAGACAGAGGGAGAGATAGATAGACTGATGGCTCAGATATATTAAACAAATGGGGGGGGGGGGGGATACGCTTCCCTCTCTCCGGCCCTCTCCTTGGCGTGGCTGAGAGTGGGCTATAGTTTGCCTTGGACATGTTTTTATCCCGTTTCCTCCGGATTCCTAAGCCCCTCTAGACTGCTAAACACCACCATCTGAGCCATGAAAAAGGCCTCGCATCAGCTGTACAGTCCATATTAAATTAATAAAAATAATAACATTTAATAGGTCAACATTGTATCCGATGTCTAGCAGTCTGTTTTCAAATGGCGTAGACCCATCTACCCCACGATGCACAGACACAGTTCATAATATTATACATTAAAATATAGTTTTACAAATATATATTATATATTACTCAATATAAAAAGAACCAAGGATCTCAATTGTTTAATTTAACCATGCATAAAAACTTTTTAGACTTTAAAGTATTCACCAAGAAACATTTTTTTTCAGAATAATAAAAACACAGGAATCAAATTTTATCTGATATTTTTACTACTGACAAAATTTGATTTCTCTGTTTGTACAATTAAAATGATTAAGCTCCGATGTCATACCATCGAGCACGCTATCAGGTTTATATTACAGTAAACCATTAGGTTAGATTTATATATATTTAATATATATATATATAAATATATATATATATATATTATACATTCCACTTCTCTCTATATATATATTAATATATATATATATACTATTTGTATTAAAACCGTATTTTATTTATGAAAACATTAACAATTAAAATATTATCACTGGCTAATAAATAAGCTGAACAATGTCCGCTGACAAGGGATCTCTCATTGATCAGGAACCCATCTCCCTTAAACAATAGACTTGCAAATAAATATAATAACAAAAACAGTGTTATATGTTGTTAATAAGATCATTTCATCACATTTTAAGGGATTCTTCTAGGAGACTTTGGCCTGATACATGCACTAAACATAAATTTATGAAAAGTCTTAACTGGCTTAACAAGCTTATGGGCCCGGACAGCTTATATATATAACACCCATCGTGTTATATTAGATTAATATATTAATATATTTGAAAAGAATCATTCTGAATACATCACATTAAATTCAAAAGTAATATTTCCAGGTAACAAATAATATTACAGGTAGCATGTTTAAATATACATTATGCATTTAAGTTACGTGTTATTTGAGAAATAAATGTCTATAAGACGTTTATAATTACTCTTGCTAACTGCCTCTGCGTAAGCGATATGGTGAATATAATTGCATCGCTCTCAATGATGTGAAGCTGCTCTCTCTTTTTAGTGAGTTTACAGGTGTGTAAACCATCGCGCTTGATGAGTAAGATCCTTGCCGGAATTAATTATATAATTGGTTATTACGGCCGTAATTGATTAATAGAGCGTGCACAACTGTTATCCAAACATTCAAGCGACATGACTTTGAGTTAAACGATATAAATCCTAGCTGCGGACCAACAAAACACTTCGAAATATCAGGTATTTCGACACATCGGAGTTCGAAACAAAAGGAGTTAAGTTGGTAAGGTTTTAACTGGTTTTTTTTTTTGCAGGGACTCCACATTCGACCTCGACACATGCGGGAATTCGACTTATCCGAGTTCGACACAACGAGGTTTCCCTGTGTATATATATATATATATATATATATATATATATATATATATATATATATATATATATATATAAATTCAATACATCACAGTCGACAAATTAGCCACAACCTCAGCAAACCAAGATTAATCCAGCCTTAATTATTCAAGGAATTCAATACACATATGATCATAAAAGTTTGAACCTGATGATAAGCTGTACTAACGAAACAGTTCTGTTACACATAAATTTATATAATATATATATATATATATATATATGCATTCTGTAACCAGTGGGTGTGCTGCAACCCAAGGCCCCCTACGGAACCCCTGCAGTAAATCACACCTACGCCCATGGATTTTGGTCTCAACTCCTTATCTTATTATCTTATTACCTACCCCCGACGGATAGTTTATGTGATCGGCCGGGCCTGTGTATGTGTGTGTCGAGGCGGCATTGTCGAAAGTTCTAGATGGATTTCGATAAAAATGTTGGAGGGATGGGCCATGGTTGAAAGAAAAATAAAACAGTTACGGATTAATATGTCGCCCTTTCCTCCTGCTCTCCCTTGTTCTCCAGTGGGCTGCACGTCCACAAATTTTCAGTAAAATTAAACTCTTTTTTAGATATTCTGCGGATAGTTATGGCATCTTTAACGTTCATGAGCTTAAGTGAGAATAACGGACTATGTCTCTTACCCATGGTTACGTGAACGTCAATGAATTTGGCAATTGACGATGACGTCATGATAATATAATACTTTATTTCACATGGCAGCTAAGAACAACATTCCCCTCCAGTAACGTCATATGCATCAGACTCGCTCGTTTTCTAAATTGGTCGTTCAGAGCCTTTTCAAAATGACATACAATTTACAGCATTAGATGTTCACAACACAGTCTTCAAACGTTCTGAACGATTTTCATTGAAGTTTTGTATAAAGATGGGCAATTACTGGGCGTTTGTTTGAAATAATGTTAATGTACGACATCACCGAATGTTTCAACGAATTTCAGTGAATTAATGCGGGATGTCGGGCTTGAGTTTGATAAAAAAGATTGAGGCGGAATTGATGCAGTTCTGATGGCGGAGGCATGCGCTCTGTGAGACTTTTCTAGCTCATTTATGAATCTGCCAGTAATGTATTTTTTTTTTACAAAATTCCTGGAATAATTCTCAGCAAAACAAAGAAATTATGCTTAGGAATCATGCTAATTGGCTTTAAAATCATAATCACGTTACGATAATTAATTTTACGTTAATCAATTTTAAGTTTCAGATTGTAAAATGTTTTCGTTAAATTGGCATAGATGATCAAATATTTACATATCGTACGTTTGCTACTTTCAACAAAACACAAATGAACACAAGAGCATATTTGTATTTTGAACATTTGAAAGATATCTTATAAAATATAATATAAACGAGTTTGAATTATATCGGTTTAGACTAAAAAATAGCTCGGCATACATTGTAATCTAGTTTGCATTCTAGATATATGGCAAATATATTTTTTTATATAAACATAATATTTTCAGGTATTTGAAATGTCTACAACCCAAATATCCACAAAAAAAGTAAATACCGGATGTATATTAATATTTATACTAATATACATGTATGTTTATATATTGGCCGATTTAATTTTTAATGAAATGGCGCCAATCGTTTATTAATTAGCCAATAATATGCAACACCAATATTTACTGTAGCCATTTACATTATCTGTATGCTTGTATACAAGGTAAAAACTCTATCGAGCTCTATTGAATAAAGTAAAGTTTTATAAAGATCAGAGGAGGCCCACGTGTCTTCTGGTACAATTTATTGTTGTATGACCTGCTAGGCCAGTTGCGAAAAATTTGACTGGGATTCAACTGCATGCAGGAAGTGTATGGACAAGATTTATAGTCTAAAAGACGTCTCACTAGTCTTCTCATTTGTAATACATCAGTCCTGTCAACTCATGGCTCTAATTGAAGGAGAAATAAGTCACACTTGAACACTTAGTAACACTTAAACGGATTCAAGAATACTTAACATCAATAACAGTAAATCTTTTTCCATACTTGGCAAGTGCTATATGCGGTAATTTTAACCCTGTACTTTTGGTGCGGCATTGGTGTACTGATAAAGCACGTGACGAACAACCCCAAGAACAGTCGAGTGGTCACATGATCGGCTCTCTCCGCTGAGGAGCCCGGTTTCATTCACTGAACAGAGGTTGTATTGACACATACGGGGCCAATTGTTTTTTTTTTCGAGGTCCTCTGTTTCCTCTCTCTGAAAAAACTACCGTATGCCCAAAATTGAGCCTCGGAACATGCCTGGTTTTAATTATCTATATAATTAATACGTAGCTGGTTTTTTCTAGACCATCGTGTACCTACTTCCGATTTCAATGCGAGGGCTTTTCAGTGTGGTTTGCACTTGGGATTGAGACCAGTCACGGAGCCACCGTTTGATAAACTTTGTATGGGTCGCAGGTATGTTGACTTCTATACATTCGCACGTATGTTTCCATGATATATTGTTTCATACAATCATCAGTTCATGTGGTTTTTTTAAGTTTGTTCAAGAAGAAGCCCTGTTATGATTCTAATTACTCCAAAACTGGAATGGGCTATTGATTACCCTAATCCTGTACAAATGTAAAACCGTACATAATATTTTGCTTTTATTTGCTTAGAGGCAGAGCAACGAACCAAGACTTGAGCTGTTTCTTTGCCATTGACAGATCTTTCCCAGGAGAATTTCGGGGATTTTCACTTGCCTGTTAAGACCGTGGCCAGCGCGCATGTCCCGCCCAAAAGGCATTTCCGTGCAAAACGCGGTAACGCGGGTCCACTATAATCCCCATTGATCCCCATATCCATTGTAACTCCTCTAAAGGAATTTTCTCTCTCAAAGGAAGTAAAGGTTTTTAATCCAAAGACCACATGATTGCGCTTTCAGTGCGAGGGCTTTTCAGTTTGGTCAACACTGGGCACTGAGTTTATGGGTTACAGATATGTTGTTTTTTATATACATTCAGAAATTTCTTTTCATGATAATCATGGATTGATAGTTCGGCCAGATCATGTGTTTTATGAAGTTTTTTTTTAAAGAAGCCCCGCAACTTCATTACCATTATGGTTGGGTGGGGATGGGGTCTGGTTGTGTGTGTGTGGCGGGGGGGGGGGGGGGGATGTTCACATATATTTCTTCATCTTGCAAGTGGCAGAACAAATAAATACGAAAGGACGTCTTCCACAAGGGGACAAAGGAATGGTCCTTTGTCATAATGGTTTGAAAATATAGATTGTGGTGATTCGTATTACCTCAAAAATGAAATGGACTATTGATATGTTTTAACCCTAACCCTCTACAAATGTTCAACAAAACATTTTTCGCCTGTCACGCTTTTCCAGGAGGCGACCTGTAATCCCAACTGAACCCCGTTTCCATTATATCATCTGTTAAGGAATTTTACTCTGTCAAAAGGAAGTAAAGATTTTATATTCAAGCGCAGAACACATGTCCACATGAATCTTTTAATAGGGACCACTGTTTTGTTGAATGGACCCTTAACACGATCACCATTTTATAGGTTTACATGTATGTTGATTTTTATACATTCAGAAGTATCTTTCCATGATAACCATGGTTTTAATAGTTCAGCTGATTTATGGGTTCTTTGAAAAAAAGTTTTTTTTTCAAAAGGAAGCCCGGGGGGATCCTTTGGATTAAAATATGCGTCGCTTAGTTCCTTTCAGCTCACTACAACAATATGCATCAGATAGAGCCGTGGATTTTCCACGGGTGCAGCTAGTTATAATTATTCGCACGAAGCATGTTTAATGATTAAAGTTTGATTGGTTATGGCACAGGCCCAGTTTTTAAGGGCTGTGTCCAAGGACAAATGACCACGGTCTTATTCTGTGTTCGCGGGGCAAGACTGCTGACCAGGACGTGCACAGCTGGTTACACACAAACTGTTATCAACATCTAATTTTATCCCTGACTTTTTGAAGCTGGATCCAGGTAACGTGTATGCCCTTTAGAAAAATCTTAGCACAAGTCATTACTTGATACACACATTTTACAAAGAGAAAAGCGGCACTAGTCTCCTGTTAGAACCAAAATACAGAACTGAACAATATGGTGCTCGTAGTTTTTAGCGCCCCCCATACTGGAATGAATTACCTGCTAATCTAAGACTGTGTGTTCGAAAATCCTTTACTTGTCACTTGAAACTCACCTTTTAATGAAATATTATTTTAAATCAAGACGCTATAAGCATCAACAACCCCATTATTTTACCCCAGTGACTGTTTTATTTTACTTGCATTTACTTCTTTTAATTGTACAGCGCATTCGATCTTTTATGCAAAGGAATTTGCGCTTTATAAATAAAGATTATTATTATTATTATTATTATTATTATTATTATTATTATTAGCTAAAACGGCAATAAATTCCCATATTTAAGAGGATTTTAACATAAAGGCTCTTATAGCAAGCGGCAGAACCAGGGTATCTCCCTCACATTACAAGGGTTAAATTTATTTTGCAAATTTACACTTAATGGTGCAGTCTGTGATACTTTTTAAAGCGACATGATGCTGTTCTTGTTTGCTGGATGTCTCTAATATGCGAACGCCCCTGTGCCCCCATATCCACTCCTGCTCATTTGTGGATAGGCTAGACTTGACTGATTTGAGTAAATTTATAGAGAGAATTGGGCACACTTAAAATGGTAACTCACAATTTATTAAAAAAAATAAATTTGTTAGAGTAAATTGTTGTTAGTTAAGTGAAATGGTTCGATCGTTTTAAGGTTATTCTGATCGCTTTAGAGTGACAACTGGCACCCAGAATAAGATTACGTAGAATACGTATAACCCACAGTTCCGCTACCCAGAGAACGAACAGTTTAAGGGGTAATTTAAAGTAACAAAGGCTAATGTATCTTAAAAAATATCATAGAGTTCATCAGGTAAATCATTAAATCAGTTACCACATCGGGGGTAATGGTTCTAGGGACAGGTATCATGGGAGCTAATGTCGGGGGATGTTATTTTCCCATGGGGCATTTGTCCGGCGGCAGGTTACAGCGAAAGGAAAAACTTTTTAATTGATTAAGTGCAACACTGTTTACATGTTCAAAACGGTTTCAATTCCGCAACAACACAATTTTACATATTCATCTGGAAGTCATGGCTGTCTATTATTCATTCAATCAACTGGACATACAGGTATAGATACATGACATAGTTCTTTATACATTAATAGCGAGTTAATAATATATATATATACATACTTTATATATTTTCATATATATCATTTTCTTGAATAATTTATTCAATTTTTACTATAAGTCTATTAGCTGATCATTCTACTATTTATCATTGGAGCTTCCTTTCATTTACTATTTTAATAGTTGCTTTAAAACTGATAATTTAACTTTAGAAAGGAATGCATAGAAGGAAATTCTAGTAAAATGGTTTTACATTTTCATATTTCGTATCCTTACAAGAGCAACTTGTGTGTGAATAGGGCTCTGTGTCATGTTATCAAAACATATTCAGTTTAAAAAGTCCCATTTTTTCTATCAAATTTGTACATTTTAGATATACTTTTATCATTGCTATAATTTTACAGCTATTTTCTTTTATTTAAGTCTAAATGTAATAGATCCTATTAAAAAATTCAAAGGAAATAGTATGTCAAGGCCATATATGCATCAGACTAACATGAAAACGAGGAAGTGAAATTAACGGGGATATATATTTTTAGCAATAAACAATTTGACCAAGACACGTGATTTTGCAAGATGACCCTAGCGGAGAGTTCGAAAAATATGGCATTTGTCTTAACAGAAAACATGCCTTCTGTATTTAAAAGTCCATTATGTTGCAATCATATCGTGGTAAACACCCTTAATGGTTAATCTATTGATAAGTAAACACGGAACTTTTCTCGTTCATGACTGGTGTTGTTTTAAAGTACACTTAAAATTCTTACGATTAGTCTGGTTTCTGTCAATTGATAATGTAACTGAAGGCCATGAGGCGTCAAAACTGACGAAAATATTTGCATCCTCATGAGCCTTATAATGCATTCCTTAGACCTAGATGTAAAGACACTCTGGCAGCCAGTTATCTGGAGGGCGAATATGGCGTTACTTGCTCTTATGTGTAGTCCTGTTTAAAAAGTGTCTATAATGCTGTGAACTTCCTTATAAATATTGTTTTTAACCTTTAAAATCTTTGTGAATATTTTTCTCCGAATGCTGCGTCGGTAGATCACGACTAATCTCAATACTGGTTATAATCATTTTACCATATTAAGGTAACGTTTTCTTTTCAGAAGTGTCACTTGCATGGTCATAGACACATAACGGGTATTGGAACAGTTGAATCTCTTGTTTTTTTTTCATAATGAAAGCTTATAGCTGACATTTTTGTGTTGTTATAAACATTGTTATTGTTAAGGCATCTATACTGACTCAGTCTCATGACTGTTGTCATTGACAAAAGCACTACCTAAGAGACATATTGAACCTGTGTACTAAGTACCTGAAAGAAAAATAAAGTTGTAAGAATTTTGTGGCTATCAAACATTTTTCATATGTGGACAAGCTTTCTAATGGGTTTAAATATACGAACTTGCAAATTCGTTCAAAGTGCTTTTACAAAACATGTTATATTGGGTAATTACCAAACGGAGGAACCTATTCTTTACAAAGACAGAAATATTTCTTGAAACACTTTTCCACACTTTTCATCAAATGTGACGCTGAACATGTTCTGTTTTTTTTTTTCAATAAATGCACGTTAACATTGGATGTAACATTTTTGTCTTGTTTAGCTGCCTCCTTTGAATGAACGAAGGAGCGTTCCCTCGTCGTTGGTCTTTGTATTTCTTCAAATCACCGTTTGTCTGTTCCTAACGTCTGGCTAGGCATGGTATTTCCACTGAATTTACTTTGCTCTTTAACTCAGAAAAATGACAATAAAGTGGAATTCTGGGTACATATACTTTTTATAAGGCAGCGGGAAATGACTAGGAAAGAGTTTGTGTTCTCTGTATCTGTGTATATGTCCACATTCCTGACAATTTAAATGATTCAGGTGTGGCAGGGGTACAAAACACTCCAATCTTAATCAAGAACAATAAACATATATACCGCAAGCTCTGATACACCGTGACAACTCAGTTTATACCCCTAAATATAGTAAAATTAGTGAGTCCACTGTGTCAATAAACTATTTATTTTCTTAGAATCCATTTAAGAAAATTATTTACTTTCTTTTTTTCCATGGATTTCCTTTAATTAAAAAAAACAATGGCATATTGACACAAATAGTTCCCTGTCATGTGTTTAACTAGCAAAGCGTGTCCCCTTGTTAATACAAAATACATGCAACATACAAAACTGTATTTTTTATTTATTTATTTTTTTTAATTGTAAACTACCAAGATTGGAACAATGGATCCAAAGACCTTACCATTCATATCCGAAATATATATATATATATATATATATATATATATATATATATATATATATAGTCATGGGGTGCCTATGAAAGCGAACAGAACTGTCTTCCTATTGAAGCTTCAAGTACAAGCGAAGCGGTTTGAAGGGGGGCTCGTTCAACTTTGAGGCAAGGGGAATAGTGTTTTGATGTATTTAGGTAATTATCACCAAAAGTGTAATTTCTGGGTTAATTACACCTTGTTCTGAAAGCAGAACGTTCTTGAGAGGGGTGTGTGTTACGGGGTGCATATAAAAGCAGACCGTACTGTGTCGTTAGTGCAGCTTGCTTTATTAGCGAAACGGTTGGAACGACAGACATGTACGCCACCGACGTGGGTTCGAATCCGGGATTTGCCGAATATTTCTCCTAAACACAATGTGTTCGTAACTATATATATATGCATATATATATATATATATATATATATATATATATATATTTATGCAGGTGTCTGTTTTGTGTGCGCAGGAGTGTTACATGTGTCTGTTGACATTCTGATTCGTGTAGCGCAGGCATAGTTCGTTGCTCATTTCATTCCTGCGAGGAATTTAATAAAGCACGGTTCCTTTCAAGACTCCTGCGAGGAGTATCCTCCAAATAAGGCTAGGTCCTTTTATGAATCTTGCGAAAGTATTTCAAATGAGGCTAGGTCCTCTTGTGACAACCAGAAGTTTGTATCTGCTGAGGAAAATTCCTCTGTTGACTCCCATTAGGAGTTTGATTGTAATAAGGATGTAGATTCCTTTTGTGACTCTGAAAAAAGAGTTTATGACTGACAGTGTCAGTGTCAGTTCTTTGTTTGATGAAATTGAGGTAGAAGATTCCTCTCCTGACTCTGAAATAGAGTTATTTGAGCCTTTCATACATGATGGTTTTGTATCACTTTCAAGGGATTTTTTCAGATTCAACCCATAATAGAATTTTTAGGGACAATGGTTCAGAGCAAACTCTCATGTTAGCAAACATTTTGCCATTTTCTAACAAGTCTTTTACTGGTGCACATGCACTTGTTAATGGTGTGTTTTCAGACAAGCACACTTCAGATTTGATTTCTGGGAATTTACCCTTAAAGGGAATTCAGTTGCTCCTAAGCAATAATGCTACAGGTCAAAAAGTACAGCCTGTACCAAAAGTAACAGAAAAACAGTCACTTGATCAGGAGACTGATCCTGAAAACCAGGAAATTCCTACGCTCCAGAGGCAGCGGAAATCTTGCGCTTCTAAAGAAGCAACTGATTTTCACGCTGCTAGCTTTGACCGTTAATGATATATTTAGACACCAGATGGTGGTTTGTTATCCACTGAAATAAACGTACGTACAAGCAGCTTGATGAGACAAGCAGCCAATCAGATGCCAATAAACAAACACTCGACAGGCATCCTGGCTCCGCCCATTGCCGCGCTTCAAGCGCCGTTTGATGAGTTTCCGGTCGAATTTAAATTGCTCCCTCTGCATTCTCGCATCATCGACCGATTCGATTATGACATTATGACTGTTTTAGCGTAGCCATGTATCTGTTGTCTGCAGAACTGAAACTAGCCAGCGAGGTGTGAACGCAGCCTTTGTTGTTACGTTTCGTTTGAATTACAGCTCACCGGCCGAGCATCCTATGTGCCCAAGGCCCTAAGCAAACCACGTCAGGGGCCATTCTCTCTGAGCCTGTGGCCTGTTTAGACGGTTACGCTGGGGGATGAGCTGTCACTCAAAAAGAAATGAATATGATTGGCTCCGTGTATTCCTCGCTTGGCTTTGTCTTCCAGCACAAAGTTTCATCTGATTGGACAAAAAAACAGTGCTCCCCTCTGGTGTTGCAAAGCAGGATACGAAGTCATAACAAACAGCGCCTTACGATATAGGAAGTAGCCCTATAGGTAAAGCGCTGTGTAAAGAGCGTAGGAAATTCCTGGTTTGTATCCATTATGTGCTGTAACTAGATCTATGGACAAGAAAAACACATGAGGATAATGGTCCGGATAATGACACTCTGGAAGTCACTGGTGACTCGTCTAACGACTCGCCCGTACAGAATGTAGCATTTCTAAAGATGAACTGTCACAAAACCCAGTTTGTTTCTATGTTAAAAATGGAGTGCTTATGCGTAAATGGCGACCACCTGATGTATGCGCTGATGATGAGTGAGCCATCAAACATCAAATAGTAGCGCCCAAAAGCTATCGCAATGAAATTCTAAGCATGGCACATGAACCTTTGTCTGGCCATTTAGGTATAAACAAAACTTATCAAAAAGTTAGTACACACTTCTATTTGCCTAATCTCAGGACAGATGCTGCACAATACTGTAAATCATGCCACACATGCCAGATGGTAGGCAAGCCCAATCAGAATCCTCCTAAAGCCCAAATTAGGCCTATTCCTTCTTTCAAGGAACCATTTAGTAGGAATATTGTTGATTGTGTTGGTCCACTGCCCAAAACAAAATCTGGACATGAATACTTGCTGACAATTATGTGCGCATCTACCAGGTTCCCTGAGGCAATACCATTGCGCGAAATTAATGCCAAAGGGTTGTCAAGGCTCTGACAAAGTTTTATTTACAATTTTTGGATTACCAAAATCCGTCTAGTCAGACCAAGGGTCTAATTTTATGTCTGGCTTATTCCAGCAAGTTATGCTTAAGCTAGGTTTAGAACACAGTACAGCTCTTCGCCATTCCATCCTGAAAGTCAGGGCGCCCTCGAGCGTTTTCACCAGACATTAATTAATATGATTCGGACCTATTTTTATGGCACACAGAAAGACTGGGATGAAGGAATCCACCTATTGCTGTTTGCTGTCAGAGAATCATTTCAAGAGTCCTTTGGTTTCAGTTCCTTTGAACTTATTTTCGGACACTCAGTTCGAGGTCCATTAAAACTGCTTACAGAGAAACTCTTGTGTGAAAATCCTGAATCTCTTAGTTTATTGCAGTTTCGCACTAAACTACATAATGCATAATTGTGAGATTGCAAAGTCTAATTTAAAATCAGCTCAAAGTAATTGGAAACAAAGTATGACAAGTACAGTGTAAGTAGGACGTTTGAGCCTGGAGAAAAGGTCCTTGCCTAACTATCCATCCCTGGGAGACCTCTGCAAGCTAGGTATTTCGGTTCTTAGGTTGTTGACAAGAAAGTCAGCGAATTAAATTACATACTTTTAACACCGGATAGGCGTAAGAAAAAAACAGCTGTGCCATGTTAACATGCTGAAACCATATTATGACAGAAATAGCACATAAGATGTTGTACATAATGTTACTACTGTTAATTGCGTAAATACTAACCCTGACCCAGTTAAAGCAAATACTGATTGTAAGTGTGATGTAGACATTCAGTGTGGAACAGTACCACAAAAAAACTCAGACGTGCTTAACAACCTGGATGCCAAATTGTCACACCTAACCGCACAACAACAACAAGACCTCAAGAACCTGCTGCAGAATTATGAACATTTGTTTAGTGACATTCCAACGCGAACTAACATATTGTGCCTTGACGTCGATGTTGGCGAGGCAAGCGCAGTCAAGCAGCATCCTTATAGACTGAATCCAGGAAAGCAAAAGTATCTACAAGATGAGGTTCAATATTTGCTGGACAATGATTTTATTGAACCTAGTAACAGTAACTGGAGTTCACCATGTATTCTTGTGCCCAAACCTGATGAAAGTTACCGTATGTTAACAGATTATCGAAAACTGAACTCTGTCACAAAGACTGACACGTTCCCGATTCCGAGGATCGATGGTTGTATTGACAGAGTCGGTAGCTCCAGATATCTCTTCAAGTTTGACTTTTTAAACGGATTCTGGTACGTTCCGCTGACAGAACGAGCGAAAGAAGTGTCCGCATTTGTGACGCCGCAAGGACTGTACCAGTATAAAGTTATGCCATTTGACATGAAGAACTCGCCAGCCACATTTCAGCGCCTCATCCATATGGTTGTCAAGGGCATTCAGGGATGCTACGCATATATTTATGACCTTATCGTGAACAGCGACACCTGGGAGAAACATCTGCAGATTCTTCGCGACTTCTTCGAAAGACTCAGCGAAGTACGTCTGACCGTCAACATAGTCAAATTTAAGTTTTGTCATGCACAAGTAACAATTTTGGGTCATATTGTATGGCAGGGTCAAGTAAAACCTGTTGATGCTTAAATAAGTGCTATTTCTGCATTTACTAGACCAGAAAACAAAAAGCAAATAATGCATTTATTAATATGGTTGGATACTACAGGAAAATTTTGTCCAAATTTTGCTGCTGTAGCTGAACATTGGACTAATTTGTTAAAGAAGAAACAAAAGTTCGTATGGAATGTTCAGTGTGAAAATGCATTTAAGAATTTGAAAGCAGTTCTGCAAAGTTCAACAGTTTTGGCAGCTCCAGACTTTTCTGTACCCTTTAAGTTAGCTGTAGATGCTAGTGATACTTCTGCTGGTGCTGTGTTGTTACAAGAAGGCAGTGATGGCATAGATCATCTAATTTGTCATTTTCAAAAAGGTTTAATGCAAACCAAACAAACTAATCCACTATTGAAAAAGAATGTTTGGCTTTGATTTTGGCATTGCAACGTTTTGAAGTTTATGTTGCTTCATCAACATATATATATATATATATATTTGCCGCCATCAAAACAAATTCACCCTGAAATATTTTAAAACCCAGCATTCGTACTAATTTTCAGCGTGCCCCCCCCCCCCCCCCACGAGGATCCGCTGGGCAGACTTACCTGGTCAGGTAGTTGTTCTCTCACTGCTCTGCAGTGATGAGGGACATGGCGTTACCACTACATCATGGTGAGGTTACTGAGAGGATTGCATTTGGTATGAGTATAGTATGGTATATTTGCCTTTTATATTTTATATTTGTACATTTGCCTTGTATATTGTGTATTTTCATAGTATATGTGTATTTTTATCATATCATATTTTATCATATTATATGTATACTACTGATATGTTCACTGCTTCCAAGACCCTATTAGAAATCAGTTCAATATGCTAATTGAGCATCCTGGTAATTATCTTTGTATTATATATAAAATTTGCAACTTAAATAACCTCTTTGCCCTGCCCTGTTATGTTCCAGTATCGCACGTGTACCCCGACCAATCTTATTGTGCATCCGAGGACAATAGGATCAGTGTCAGTCTTTCACATGCCCCCCCCCCCCCCCGTATCGCACAAAGCATAATCTCGTAAAGTCTCGGCTTTTCAAACCACGCCGTTAGCTTCGTTCTAACCACATTCACCTGATGATCGGGTCGCACCCCGTGAAACAGACTGTTGTGAATTAACAGTGTTGTTTTTCTCCAGAGTTATATATATATATATATATATATATATATATATATATATATATATATATATATATATATACATATATATATATATGTATATTTATATAAATATATATATATATATATATATATATATATATATATATATATAAATATATATATATATATATATACACGTTGCGCGCCATCCTACAATCTTGCCTATCCTTTAAAGGGTCAGACACAATAACATATCCCTGATGTCTTGGAAGCATGTTCGAAATGGCGAGACGGGTCAGACCAAATGGCCGGTATCGGATATTGGTTTAGAGCCCGTTTACCGATCCGAAATGTCCGGGCGTTAGGTTTCAACTTGGCACAAGCCCATTGTTCATATACTAATACATAATAATTATATATTCATATATTATAAATATATTAAACATAACTGCATTATAAACTAATATATTTTATAATTTTATTATATCAAGAGTAGAAAAGTAAAAAATAAATGTATTAATTTGAAAAAGAAACAAGAATAAAGTGAATGCTCAAAGTATTAAACAATTTAAGGTTTCAGATGTCCCACCCATCAGTTTCTTTCTACAGATAATACAACATCTGACCATTAACATGAACTTTAATAACGAAAGATATTAACACCCTAGTCTAGGTGAAAATAAGTAACTTACAAGTAGATGCAAGAATAAATACAAATTTTCATTTTCAATTGTTTTTATTTATTGACCCTTTGGTTGGGGGACTTGGTGTTACAATTGAAAACCATCTAATAACGTTGTAGGTGCTTATCTTCAGATGATATATCTTTAAGGGTGGGGAGGGATGGGTGGTGACCCGCATTCGTGGGAGGGTAATCAAAGTTGGCAGGTTTAAATAAGTAAGGGATTTTGTTTCAAAAACATGGTTTAGATATTTAATATGTCAAATAGTAAATCCAGAAATGGAAACAAAGACTATTTTTCTAATTATAAATTCCCCCTCCCTCCCCCTTGCTAAAAATGGGGAGCTGATGATACCCCAGGCCCCCTGTTTTATGCCTCTGATGAAAAAAAAAATAGATAGCCGGCCCCTGTGTTTTTAAGTTTGTTTTAAGCGAATTCCCCAGGCAATCCCAGGGTACCTCTGCGATTATACAGTGACGCCTTTTAGATGCAGGTTTAATAAACTAGTTAGTCTATCTAAAAGGCGTCACTGTTTATCTTAACTTTCGCTTTATATATATATATATATATATATATATATATATATATATATATAGAGAGAGAGAGAGAGAGAGAGAGAGAGAGAGACAGCTAGTATATCTGCCAGTTTATATACATAAACCCTTGGTTTCTGAAACCCAATCACTGCCAACACTACTGCTTCGTCCTTTTAAGGACATTTCATTGCAACATATCATAAGTATCAATTTTACAACATAAACCCTCACTTATCTTTCATTTTTCATTTAAACAGATACTCAAGGCATTATTTCATGCGCAAGTGCTTTTATTAAAAGAATATTGTGGCTTGCGTGCACACAGTATTTTGCAATAAATTGAATAAAGAATATTAAGACAATGAGGCTAGAATATATTGTGTTTCACTCATATCTTTTTTAATGGCAATAAATCTGTGAATTCAAGCGAGAACTCATGCCCAATAGAAGTTGTATCTGCCTCGGACTTCCAACTCAGGATTATTCCTGTAAGGAAGGAAAAAATGGTGTAGAGTTAATATTTGACCGAAGATATTTTGCAAGCGCTCATACAACTTTTTATTCATGAAATACTCTTTTCCTTTACTTTCGCTTTCAACTTTGTTTTAAAAATTATAGCTTTCCTAAAAAAAATATTTGCTTCACTTGTTGCATGGAAAAAAAACACGGACTATATTACGGATGAAGAAATGTTTAAAATATGTATTAATATCATAACATACCTAGTGTACCGCCATGTTAGATTTCTCTCTCCGCCTCCTGTTTCTCCTCCTCCTCCTTAATTTTGTGGTAAGGAGCAACGTTGAACTCGGCTTCACTCAGTCTCCCGTCACCTGATTTAATATTTATTAAGTATATTTTTATCTATAGGGCTGTTTGGTGCATCCAATATTACTAAAGATCACATTAGAGCTATAATCCGGGAGGCAAAATACCTATCCTGCTACCACCTTTACAAGAAGGCAAATGTTGCATTTACCAATTTGTTTATTGCTTATCCTGGACGAGGCAGCTACATAATTCGCAAAAGCAATAACATGAATGAAATAAATGAAAATAATAAAATGCCACCGTTCCCTTGCAAGATTGCATTTGTTACAGGTGTTTTAATATTTGTCTTCAACTAAATAGACACATTCGCAAGTAAATTTTTCACCAACAACCGTGTTTTTCTCTGCATCACACTTATTAAATATATGCCAATCAGGAAACGTGGTTTGAGACACATATTCTTATATATAGAAAAGCTAATGTTTCGTTTCGTAAATTTACATTAATAATCAAAGACGTATGGCCGTTTCAGAAGATCATTTAACCTTGGCTGGGCTATTATTCTTTCAAAATCTCAGCCTATGGCTTACGGCGCGTTTACATACCGTTATCGTCAGTGAGTTTCAGAGCAGCCGAGCTGGTTTCTTTGTCAGCCTGAAGTGTGTCGGCAAGCTCTTTCAAAGTGATAAATCCGTCATTATCATGGTCGTACGTTTTGAACTCCCGAGGAAATGGTTTCACTCTCTGGAAAATACGAGGCCTACAGATTAACTGTCATTGCTTTAACGCCACCACACATATATATATATATGTAGTGAAACCTCGTTGTGTCGAACTCGCTTAAGTCGAATGTCCCGCTTATGTCGAAGTTACAGACTCGATATTCAGGACAACTCTAGTTAAATAATTGTCCCAATGAAACCCTTGTGCCGAACCTGGGATGTGTCGAAGTTTTCTGAGAGTTCCTTCGACTTCGACACAATGAGGTTTCATCAGGTGTTATGAAATCACCTCTCTCAGGCTTACACTCGATAATAGTATCAGGTAATCAGCAACTTGTACGTAAACGTTCTTAAACCGACTAATTAATAGATCATTTAATAAACTATTTATATATGGATTCTCTCTATTCATAATCATGGACTTGCACAACCATATCGCCACCATACTAGTCGCCAATTATCATCAGCATTAAGCCGATGAGCATTTTAAACATCACATCATTAATGTGTCAGATGACATGAACTCAGCATAACCGGGAAACTCATAACCTAGCATTATGGGTAAAATAACAATGACAAACTGGGAACCTTGTCAACTTGGTACAAATTCAGAGTAGCCAATCACAGATCCATCACACTATACCATGCATTATGGTCATTAGAAATTGTTTATCACACATATATATATACACAGCCGATTTCTATACCTTTCCACTTAACACCTGATGAAGGAGCTATAAGCTTCGGAAGCTCGTGAATGAAAAAATAAGTCA
Organism: Sipunculus nudus; assembly: GCA_026874595.1. Lineage (NCBI taxonomy): Eukaryota > Metazoa > Annelida > Sipuncula > Golfingiida > Sipunculidae > Sipunculus > Sipunculus nudus. Next base: position 22,708,575 of record CM049315.1, on the reverse strand, counting down.
TCACTAAGGCGTCCTCATCCTGTTATGTTTACACTAAGAGACTAACACGGCTACACGCATTCTCTCTCTCTCTCTCTCTCTCTCTCTCTCTCTCTATATATATATATATATATATATATATATATATATATATTTATTACACATATAATATACACAGCACAAGTCTTGAACAAATGACCTACCCATATTGTGTACATATTGGTGCAAGCATTATGAATCGAAAGGAATTTTAATGACTGGCATAAAGGTCGCTACAAAACATTTTCGTTTATTTTATCATCTAATCGTTAGCTGCACTTGGTTGTGTTCTACGAAAAAAATATTCATTTTGTAACTAAGACTCTACACTATCATTTATTCAAGTGAAAATGGATATTCTATTTGAATCGGCGATATAGTGTTCATGAAAACATCTCCTGTTATATACAAAACCACTTGTCTTCGTTACACCGATACATTCTTTTCAAAAAACGGCTGCAGTTAAAACTTTATATGTGTGTGTGTTTGTGTGTGTTTACTTACATTTCCAAGGTCAGCTTCAGCCTGGAGAAGACATGCGCTGGTACACACTACATTGCAGGAGTCACCCGGACAGTACCGACCACAGGTGACTGGACAGCTTCGGGTGTTATCCAGGTTGTTTCGCTTCCCGATGATGATTGGACCACAGAGGAAAATACATTTCTTCCTGCCCTCCACTGCTTGGAACAGGACTGTCGCCAAGAGTGTAAAGAAAAGTCCACACAACACAAACTTCATATTTTCTGATTCTGAAATACATAATGTATTCAAATAACATATATAATTTATTTATGAACAATACTTAAAATAGTGCATGGGTAAAACATTTAATTCTTAACGTGCTGATAACACATGCTTTGTAACATACTGTATCCATGTAACCATTATTGATTTTAACTAGTATCCGGGGCGGATCCAGGATTTTTTAAGGGGGGGGGGAGTACTGAATGTAGGTATGAGGTATATAACATGCATATATATATATATCTATATCTATATATATATATATATATCAAATAAAGGAGAAACAAAAGGATATTACTCTTTTTATAATATGACTAACAGAGAGTGGAAATCTGATCTAGGAGGAAAACTAGGTTCTTTCTACAATTACAGTATTTCTGAATTTTGATTAACTGACTCATTTTACAGTATTACTGAATTTGCATTAACTGACTCATTTCAGGATTTTCATTACATTTCAGATATGAACACTAGGAAAAAAAAGAGAAACCACAGACGTAAACAAATGCTTTTATATGTCTTGTATAATTTAATTAAAACATTCTGCTTTAAACCAAAATACACATGTCAAAACCTCCATTTAATTATGCACTTCGCAAATGGTGTCGTAATGACATTCTGACGACTGAAATTATTTCGTTGTATAAATTCTTAATTTTTTTTTCACTACGGCTCCTCGTAGCCCATGATGGTGTATGTCTTCTGTTGTTTCTTTCTAATACATAACTTTTTAATAAATAAAGTAGTTTTAATTCAAAATTATCAAACATTCGGCATGTAAATGAAGGCCAAGACCTGTATATTAGGAACACATTGCCTCTGGATTTTTACTATCAAGAATTGTCACATGTCAGCCCAGTTATACATTAAACCTGTACAGCAAAATATTTTCAGCTTTAGCTGTGGAGCGACAATTGTGCGAAATAATTTCATATGCTTTACTCTGGTACTTCCTCCTAACGAACATCTGACTAAACAGATGCCGGATGTATTAGTGTAATCGCCGAACCTCCGATGATCATCAGTCAGATGAGCTAAAAAATCATAAAATGAAATTAAATTAATGGTTTATCTTAATAAAGACTGTTAGGAACACTATATATAATTTTACCTAACTTGGTCACTGGCTAAATCATAAGATTCTGTAAGAAATGGAGAAATCTTTTGCTTTTTGCTGATTTGACTGCAACTGCCAGCAAGCCAGTTCATGAATAACAAAGACGGGCCCACTTAAAAATCTGAGCATTGTCACAAAAATGGGTGTCAAAAGTCTCAGGGCCCGGCTGGCCTCAGCATCACAGGCTCAAAACCTGGCAGGTCCTGGCCTGACCAGTGACACGCTGATTTATAAAAATATACCCACGAAAGAGATTTAGATACTAATTGTTGGTCAGTGAAGGGAACACTGGAATACTCCCAGCTTGTCTAATTGATACAGTATAATGTATCCCACAGAGTTCACAATATCAAATTCTAGTGATGTGTGGTCTTATGATGGTTAATTCTTAGATTCTGTGCTAAATAGGGGGATGGGCGGGCCGGCTGCCCCCCCCCCCCTTGGATCCGCCACTGAAATTCATGCGTTGCATTAGTACTTTACATTCATTCGGTGTTTTATGTTTAATATTTATCGTTCGAACTTTCACATCACGCCGTAAAGCTTATTCACATAATATTAACCATAATATCCCTTCGAAAATTGGCATTATCCTTGCTTTTTCCCCTCATTGCTAATTGATTTATTCTTTTAATATTACAATTGTTAAAACATAAAGTTATCTATCATCATATAACCAGTTGCCATAAACATTTCTGCGCGATAAATAGAACTATTTTTGCAGGCTCCTGTGAATAGCAATAGAAGAATTATTATTTTCTTACCAGGTAATAATATGCTCTTGCCTTGGGATCGAGGATGTCGCCTTCTGATGGGACCCGTCATGAGAGTGAGGTTTAAATACAATTCTAGAGGAAGTATTGTATCAACTAAAACATTGTAATATTAACTCAATGTACACGTGGCCCACGTCGTGGTATAACACGTGACAAATAAAAAGAAAATCGCTTTTTTGATCAAGGATATATTACATATGCCAGCCAGGGTTGTAAATATGCCATGGTTGTCTACAAGCCAGACAACTGATATTTCACTTGAATATAACTAAACTGAATTCACATGACTCGTAGCCAAACCTGTTTGGGGGCACGCAGTTTAACACGTCTGTATATAATCATTCTTTAATCAAGGTAACACTGCACCTGCCTATAAGCGTTATAAACCTGGCGCTATCGTTTGTCAGTCATTAAACTGCATTTCAAATTACTACTTGATAAAAGTCCCTTACACTTAGCCAAAATCATATGCCAACACGTTTATTGGCTTCCCGAAAAAGTGTCACAGTAGGACCAGTCCTATACATGACTGGGTAACCGTCAGCCCATTCTGACACAATATTACCTATTAAAATACACTTAAGATGATATTACTCTTATTAAATTATAGGTCGAATTTTGCAAATTTATTAAGATTTCTCTACCTGATGTTTCTCCAATAGGTATTAACTATGTAGGTAACACATATTTCTTTGCTCGTTACTATCCTGCCCGTGAAAAATCATACAAGAATCGATACTTCACTATCAATAGAGTCACAACTCCTGCTGTGGCAATTACATCTTTCCTATTTTATGGCATCATCGCCTTGATTACGGCAGGTACCTGGGTATGGTTCGTTGTTGTGAAATAAATGCTTATTGACTTTTTTGTCCATGACAACCCTAGTCTACATAATAAAATAAAGAAATATAATCGTTAAAAATATAGTTTAATCTCAATTTTTACCATGCAATCTACGACAAGGTCAGTTTTTAAGATGATAAATGGACTAAACTCGCAAATAGCAGTACAAGTCAGCAATGATGATATCCAATGCAAAATGTACCGAGGTAATCACTAACAAAACTTTCAGACACTTTTTATAGATAACACTCTCTGGCAAAATTGAATCAAGGCGCGAATGATAGAGTGAAGATGTAACTCCTTCCCACAGGGAATAGTTCAATTTGCAATGTAACAGTTGCCTTGTTGTAAAGGTGGTAGCAGGATAGGTATCGGTCAAATATTAACCTCTGCACCATTTTATTCCCTCCTTAAAGGAATACTCCTAAGTGGGAAGTCTGAGGCAGATACAACTTCTATTGGGCATTATTTCTCGCTTGAATTCGCAGATTTATTGCCATTAACAAAACGATATGAGTAAAACACAATATATTCTAGCCTCATTGTCTTAATATTCTTTTTCAATTTATTGCGAAATACTGTATGCACGCAAGCCACAATATTCTTTTAATACAAGCACCTGCGCATGAAATAATGCCTTGAGTATCTGTTTGAATGAAAAGTGGGTGATAAGTGAGGATATATGTTGTATAACCGATACTAATGATATGTTGCGTTGAAATGTCCTTTTAATGGACGAAGCTGAAGTGTAAGACATAATATATACCAATTTTAAGACGATTCCTGCAAATGTGTGGCCTCTAGAGCATCCAAAATGAAATCTTACAAAATCACGTTCGACGAGATATATTGTTCGAGATATTGCGTGACATGTAATCCAATCTTGTAATACTAATTAAATGCTACCCGATGCAAAAGTCTGCACCTCTCTAGCTTTAAAGAGTTTTACCCAAAAATGGGCAACCACGGTTACATCAGCCTGTGACAGCAACACATCAGTAAAAAGGCAACAATATGACGAATAAAATGAGCTATAGTTTTGTGGCTATACCAAACACAATGGGCTTCTAGAATTTTCGATTGTCAATCAACTATAAGTTTGAAAGCGATTGCTGCAAAAGTGTGGCGTGTAGAGCGGCGACAGACAAACAGACAGACAAAAAGACATACTCAACGGACCAATATGCTTGCCAAAATCGAAAATTTCCGGCATGCAACAAAGACCAAGTGTAAAATGAACGTAAACTTTCAGAATGTTTCCCGTCTTTTATTGAAGTCATATATCAAGGAGTCGAAGTGTGATTCAGCACAGTGAGGAAATATCATAACAAATTTTTCGGCGCCAGACAGAGATTTGGACCCTGGGTAAATCAGCAGCCCAGTGTCATGCAGGCGTCACTATCATACAGTGTTTTATCGGAAAGCCTCATCGGAAGTGCGTCACAAATTATTTTACGTTGAGATAAATCAAAGATGCACGCCATATGGCCAACAAAAACAATAAGTGATCGGACCATGATATTTTATTTCTTATTCTATTCCCCTCTTAAAAGTCCTGCCCCCCCCCCCTCATATGAATAGCTGACTTTATCTAACCAGTGCTTTGATTACGTCGTAATAAATTAGGATTCCCATAACGATTGTTTTCATATTTACAGACGTTTACTTTCCGCGCTCTTGTCGCCTATGTGGTGTGGAGCTAGTTTATATGTGGACCTTAAACTTTTTGACAATGCGGATATATTGCATCTGGGTCGTACTTTGCCACCAACACCCACAGGGTTTTATATAGCCTGTTATACTATCTAGAAAATATATCAGTGATTACTGGGCAAGCAGGTAGTTGTGATAAACGGAATATGCACTGTAGAAGAAGAATACTTTATTCTGGAATATCTATTTTATGCATATACACAGAAAACAATCAGTTTAATGCTACAAATTTATATATTTCATCTAAAACTTCACTGTCTTTTTAAAAAAAATGTAAACTATGTATAGGCGGCCAACCTGTTTATTTCAAATCCATACTTTTTTATATAAATTTATAAAAAAAAATGTTTGGTTGGTATTTGCAGACTTTTTATATATATATATATATATATATATATATATATATATATATATGTGTGTGTGTGTGTGTGTGTGTGTGTGTGTGTTACGAACGTTTCTGTATATAAGCAGTCAAATACAATGTGAAATTCGTCAACAATACTGACACACACTATCCTCTCTTTCCAAATCATGTGTCTCCCCTTTCCTATATTTGAAATATGCTTGGTACATCTCAGCTTAGATAATGCTTGATTGTTTATTTTTATTTTTGGAAAACATAATAAATATATCTCAACTGTCATCATTGATATGAACTGTGCCAGTTTTGAATAGAAATCACTCATATCTCGGCAGCGGTCAGAATTATCCATCTGAAATTTTGCATGTTTGTACACCTCGGATATATCTCTTGTATATATCACGATCCAGAGGGCCGCTCTAAAGAGAAAAACGGAAGCTAATTGACCATCGATACTGTTTTTTGCCGACCTTAATGGTAAAGAAATTATTTTATTCACATCCTGTAACACAGAAAACACCAAACTTGTAAAACAGCGGTGTTTAATTTAACTAAATACATGTAACTACACTAGTTAGTACAAAATGTATGTATATAAGTACACATGTACTTATGCAGCAATCACAAAATATCTCAGATTGTTTATGAAATCATGATATGCAAAATATATCCATATAACCACTGTTTACTGAAGGATAAATGTATAAACAACACCTTATGACAGCAAAGCTTGTCCATAAACGGTATTACATCATTTTCTTTAAATAAAAACCTTAACAGACTTTTCATCCTCTCATAGGAATCAAATCTGTAGTAAAAGAAAGCTAAACATAACTGAAATAGGTTATAATCCATCAGCAAATTACTTGTGCTGACCCCTATTGGTCATTTGCAATACTTAGGAGACCAGTTTACAATATACATGTATCAATTACATTATTAACGTAATAATGACATGAATAAGTCATAATCTGTAGTAACAATTACATTGGTAGTCTCCATCAAAACTGAAGTGACCAGGCTACTTCATTCAACGTCAGGTATCATGAGAAATACTATTAAAACTGAATGACATACCACTGTTGCACCTGCACAGAGGGTAAGTAGAGGTCCGTTCAGGACTCGCCTCTTTCTGTGTGGTTTTCCCTGATCACAAAAGTACATAAGCAATGTTTGAAGAGAAATCCTTTCCTGAATTAACAAGGCATCAAATGAATTACTTTACCATATTATCTTACACTGTTCATCTGACAACTACAGAGCTTTGATATAAAATATATGGTGATCTGACTAGGACATGATCCAAATATGCAATATATTTACAAATGAACATCATCAAACAAACATTCATTGGTGCCTGGAGCGGAGTAAAAATGAAATGTGAACGTTATCATGACAGCTATACATCAGTGCACTAATAGTCGACAGGTGTCGCCGCATGCCGGCATGATTTCACTCATTGTACACTAAAGTTACACGAGAAACCCAGCGACTTTAGTACATAACATCACTAGATGAGCTATCTTTCAAAGTTTGCTCATCTTAATATGCGCTTCATGAGACATGACACTATCAATCCTTCGATGCAATGGCATATCACATTCTTGTGTCCTACCATGGAGGCATAACTCTAATTATACCTGCAAGGTCCTACTTTATAAGGCGCGTCACATATGAATATCCTAAACTAAAATAACAGGGATAAAACATGCAATAAAAATTGTTAAATGTTGTTCTTCACCTACCAGCTATAGTGATACTGGCAGAAATAAAGGGGAAAAGACCCTTAAAGTGCGATCGAAGCTCTCTCGGTAGGAATTTCGATCCGCCAAATACCATACAGACAAAATGGCTGTTAGTACCAGGACTGCCGCCAGTGGCGCCACTTGTACTTACCTGAATTAGAACCGAATAATTTTACAACTATAGTGGTTCCGTAACACTATGACAAGAAGCGCCACCTACAATCACATTGAACGCTACTGACATCCATGCTAATATTTCAGGACTGGTTTGACATGTAGGCCTGAAAATTTGCATGTCTGTAGATCTTACAAAGCTTTTTATCATACACACTGGTGGCACCATCTGCAACTATTTTTTGCACGCTGTCAACCTGTTTGTCTGAGCCATGCTTGTGTTCATGCGGTAATGAATTCAACAAACATGCCGAGGGGTTTACCAATGTGATGGGTTAAAACGGAATTTTTCTCGCTCATGTTTGGTATTATTAGAAAGTTTACAAAAAATGCTAACGATTGGTCTTGTTTACGTTGATTGACAGTGTACCTCTAGGCCATGAAGCGTTGTCAGAAATGACGAAAATATTTGCATCTTCATAAGGCCTTATAATGCGTTCCTCAGACTTGGATGTAATGACACTCTGGCGCCAGTAATCTGGTCGAAATGCAAGAGGGCCGATATGACGCTACCGAATACTCATCATTGTCCCAGTAAATACCTATCACTGTTTTAATACATTGTGTATTTTATCTTCACAGTCCTTCCATGCTTCTTTCCTTGGTGAGTGACAGGAAACTCATTCTAGGGTGTGATGACTAAATTATGATGTAATGAGATGTGTGCAGATGTATATCTTACATCGGTATAAATGGAAAACCTGAGGCGGAAAGGACTAGTGAAAAACACAGAGTTATGCAGATAATTATCTGTTATGGCTGTCTGTGTGAGGCAGAGCTGGATTTTGCAGATGTAGGTGTATTGTTCCTAGAGCATAGGCTGCGAAACCGGGGGAGGGGGCAAGGGGGGGTGGGGGGGGGGGGGCGGGCCCGCCCAATACAATTGTTGGGGGTGGGGGGGTCTGAGCTCCCCCCCCCCCCCCTCCAACAAAATGATGAGTATAAAAACATACCCTATTTATTATTGAGTATTTGCACTCTCACATACATATATCCTCCTCCCCTCGGGCGCTTCGCGCCCTCCGTAATTGGAGTACCATATAAACAGGACCGCAGTCTCCGGGATTGAGGTGCAAAAAAAAATATTGCCAAGTTGATATTCTGTATGACAATGCATCCATTGCCAGACAAATAACAATCTCTATAAAAGGAGGTACTGTTTTACTAATTAAGCATTGGCCAATAAATTACAGCAAAAATGCACCAGAATGCAGTAGTATACAAACAGTTTTTCAAAATTTTCCACACCGTGGGAGGGGGACACCGTGGGAGGGGGACACCCTCTCTCACACCCTCCCCTGCTAATTGCCCCCCCCCACCGCCAATAAGGTCAGGCTACGGCCCATACATATATATATATATATATATATATATATATATATATATATATATATATATATATTATATATATATATATATATATATATATTATATATATATATATATATATATATATATATATATGGAAAGGGTATACGAACCGACTTTTCTGTGTATACCCTTTCCATCTATAAACAATGAACCAACCTAGCTATTCATACATCTATGTATATATATATATATATATATATATATATATATAAATATATATGTATATATATGTATACACTGGTCTACTATTAGGCCCCCAAATGAAAATTTGTTTTCGGCGCCAATGTAGAGATACGGCTATCGGCATGTACTTTTTTGGAGGATGGACATTGCTACGGAAGCTGTTCGAGTGAAGCTGGGAAAATCATGCCCAGTCTCATTATTTAACTCTAAGGAACCTGGATGTCACACCGAGCTGGGTTGTGGAAATTAGAAAATTAAAAAAAAAATTGTAGGTACTCAAAGTCATGGAGCTATAGCGATTGTCCTTTGTCCGTCAATTTTGCCTGACTTTGACATGACACATTTTTTCTCTGTAAGCACTGTTGGTTTAATTAACACAGCATATTTTGGATTTTGTTTTGTATACTAGGGATTAAAACATGATTGAAATTCACCATACAGTGATGTATTGCGAAAAGTGTGGATGATAATGTTGTAAGGAATACCTTTCTTCAGAAAGTTTGATCTGTTTTTGCTTTCTTTTAACATGGGTGAAATTGAATATTAAATCTAGTACTTGATTATCATCAAATAGCATTGCCATTTCACCTTAGCTTTTCAAATGGTAATATTAAAAAAAATATATTAATTTAATTAATTCTATTTCGCATTTGTTAAAATTTTACAAAATTTAGCTAAGTGCTGTGAGCCATGCCATCGGTCCCTTTTTTTAAATGTAATTATATCATATATATTTAATATATATTGACTGTATCTTCCTCAGAAAGAAGCAAATTAATTGCAGATTAACCAGCAAGAGCCATTGTCAAGGAAGTGCAAGCTAGTGACAGTGCAAATCCAATGAAAAGCAGACACTTTGAGATGGAATATCACAGCCAAAACCTGAACAATTTTTGTCGACCATGTAAACTTCCAAAGATGACAGGTAGCTTAAGCCCACTAGGCATAGTAATCCAGGAAGAACAAGTATTGATAAACAAACTTTACCAGATTGCCATAACGGAATACTACAGTACACTATAAAAAAATTACCGCAAAGACTCTCGCCTCTAATGTCCGTAAAGTGGCGACACCCTGGCTGATGCGCCCACGTAACAGGGTCATTTGGTCAGTTACCAGTGAAGGTCTTGAACTATCAGACAAAAATTCTTACAGTGCATTATATTAATGTCAGTAAAGACAGATACTGTACATTCGAAAATTCTTTGTGTAAAATGTCGAGCCCAATTTGATTATTTCTTCCAAATGGTCTGGGAAAACGAAGTGTCAAAACGTCGGTTGAGCCAAAAATTGTTGATTTTTTGTTGTGTATTGCTGTGTTCTTTGGATTGTTCGTGAAATAGAAGTTTCTAGGCTTTGGGGTGAGAAGCTATAAATTAGGGGCTGTGGATACGGACAGTGGTACTGTACACTTTATTTATTATACTGTGTAATTGTATTGATTTACTGTTATACTGTTGTTATACTGTGTAATTGTATTGATTAAGTGTATTGTAATGTTGGATTGTTTAAGAATAAAATATAATTATTTGTTAACAAAAAAACACTAACTTTTTTATTCATTCCCCTAGATATTTCAAGCTGCCTAGTGTTACAGAATCTGATTTTATTTTATATCAAAATCAAAATTTATGCTCTCCACGATTACGTGATCTATTGTTATTAGGTTCCGTAACAATACTCAAAACTTGCTTGATTACTAATTTTTTGTAATTTACACCTCTCAGGCGAAATAGCTCGATTTCGGAGTAAAACGATAGACCGTATGTGTGGAGAATGTGATCATCAATGAGGACATTCCCCGGGCGAAAATCAGGGAGAAACAGGGATCCTTCACGCAGGCCATCCATCAAGGTCTCATATACATCATTGGGTCCCTACAAAGCACCTTACCCCTTACTTTGAGTGGTTTCACACCTTAAATACACCATTTAGTCCCTAGATAACACATTTATCAAACGTGTGGTGTCGTCCGTCGTCCGTACGTTAACCCATATTATCTCAAAAACGGTAGGAGATAGCATCACAAATTGTTTATGCAAAAATCAGTCATCTAAAGAACTCTATCGGATTTTGCTTATTTATTGCTATCTACATTACTTAGATTTTATAGTGAAAAAGTTAAAAATCCTTTATAAAGCTTCTTTTCGAAAACTAATCGGCCAAATTGACCAACATTTCACAGAAATCATCCCAAAGAACATTTGTTCAAGGTTACTTAAATGATTTTTGGCAGAATTAACGGACTGTGAGAAACGTTGGTAAACAAAGCTAGTAGATTTATTGAATAAAACAAATTAAGCTCTTTGGATATTTATGCAGAGCTGTACAGGCAACACAAATAATTAGTTCTATATCAAGCTTATGTGTCAGATAAATCCAAGAATAAATAAATATATATATATATATATATATATATATATATATATATATACATTCTGATTTTGCTTTCAAAAGAGATTTGTTTTTATTCTTAACATTTTGTTCAAAACATCTAATGAATATTCAGCTTGAAAAAATCATTGTAGCCAAAGTCTTTCATTATGCATAAACATTCCAAAATATCTTGTCTATATCTATAAATAGCTTGGCAGACTGCCAATTATTTCAGATTTGGCAACAGGCCAAGTTCCAGTCTGGATATATTTATAGCTTTGGCAGACTGCCAATTTTATCAGATTTCACAACACATCAAGAGTTCAGGTCAGGTCCAGATACAGGTCAGGAGTTCACTCAGTACACTCGCTGTAGCGGGCAATAAGCTTTGCTTGACTTAGGGCAATTGCCTGCCACAGCTGAGATTGGTCAGCCCAGTGCACCTGACTCAAGAGAGGTTTGATGTATTGGTCTGAAATTTTAGTCCATGCATCTTTGATGGCTTTCTCCTACACAAGAGTGGTGTCGCCATCTACAATGATTTTTGCACAGTGCAGGTCTCTGCTTATTTCGCAGTAGGGATTTGATAAATCTGACTGAAAAGTGCATATCTATACGTATCGACTAGCTTGGTTGTATACAAGACTGGTGGGGCCACCTACATTAATTTTTGCTTGGTGCATGTCCCTACGTATTTCTCAATAGGGATTCATTATATCAGCCTGAAATTAGGCATATGTATACATCTCGGATAGCCTCGTCATAGACAAGACTGGTAGCGCCGCCTACAATAATTTTTGCACAGTGTATGACCCTAATTATTTCTCAGGAGTGATTTGTCGTTGGCCTGAAATGTTGCACCTCCTTATATCTCAGATTGTTTTGTTGCATAAAATATTTGTGGCGCCACCTACAATTGTTTTTGGGTTAATGCATCTGTGCACATAGCTCAAGAGTGGTTTGGAGTATCTGCCTGAAATTCTGCATGTCCATACATCTTGGATGGCTTTCTCGTACACAGGATTGGTGGCGCCATCTATAATAATTTTGTTTTGTGTTCATCCGTGCCAGTATTTCATAGAGACATTTGTGTAATTGGTGCTTATACTAGGTTTTAGAATGTTTAGTACTTGCATTGTACATATACATGTCACTTATGTACTTGAAAACTAATGGTCCAGCATGGAAGCATTATATACCTGATGTATATTCCATTTAACAGGTTCGCATTAGACCTGTAGGCCTTGTTAGTATTTTCAATCTCTTTTACATCTGCCGTCTATCAACTGACAATAAGTTTCAATAGATGTGTCATCATCGCACCCTGTCAGGAGGATGGGTAGGCCTACTCAGGAGCGGGTCCCGGATGTATGAAAGGAGGGGTCCAATCCATGAGGACTAATGACATAACCTAATGAATCCCCTTGGACTCGCCTCTGCCACGAAGGAGGTCTGCATATTCCTTCTTAAGGAGCACTTCCTTGCCTTGAAACACGTTTTATTCACCTTTGATATCTCACTTACATCAATTTACCTTTTTTTACGTCTGACAATGATAATACATGTAACCATTCCAATATCTTCAAAGATCTGAATGCCCCCGCGTCCCATTCCGGGTCGCAAATGTAAACGTCATCACTGAGCAGGTCTTCAACGTAAATATATACCGATGTATAAATTTCTTGCCTCGAGCATAGCGCCACAAAATAAATCTAAAATTATTTGTACATATCTATTGAGACTTTATTCCACTGAAAATCTATATTTTACTTCAACTTTTGGAATAAAAAAAACGAGCCAATATTCCTCATCTCATTTAAATACATATCCAACCATGACAAAAATGCCTGGTTACCAGGTTTATCAGGTAGTCCAGTTCTTGGGATAATTTAATCTTTAAGTTATAAACTTAAATTATCTGAAGAAACATAGCAAGCCTTTATAATTTTATGGAACTTGAATTCTAAATGTTATATTTTTGCAAAAAAAAATATATCGATATAATTTTATAGTTTGATCCACAGACCGTGTCGCTGTGGATTTTTTTCGCGAAATTATGAAAAAAATTATAACAGAACAAATATTTCGGTACAGGGTTAAATTAGAACGCGACCTGGTTTCCTTGCAGAAAAAAAAAACAAGACAATACCCAAGATGAATAGCCTGTTATTAACAAACAGTTTTTTTAATTAACGTGGTATTTCAATGTCTCCGTCAGCGGATAATATATATATATATATATATATATATATATATATATATATATATATGTGTATATATATATATATATATATATATATATATATATATATATATATATATATATATATAAGAAAGTTGGTCCACCAACATCACTGTCAGGAGGATGGGTAGGCCTACTCAGGAGCGGGTCCCGGATTTAGGAAAGGAGAGGTCCAACCTATGAGGACTAATTACATAACCTAATGAATCCCCTTGGACTCGCCTCTGCCACGAAGGAGGTCTGCATATTCCTTCTTAAGGAGCACTTCCTTGCCTTGAAACACGTTTTATTCACCTTTGATATCTCACTTACATCAATTTACCTTTTTTTACGTCTGACAATGATAATACATGTAACCATTCCAATATCTTCAAAGATCTGAATGCCCCCGCGTCCCATTCCGGGTCGCAAATGTAAACGTCATCACTGAGCAGGTCTTCAACGTAAATATATACCGATGTATAAATTTCTTGCTTCGAGCATAGCGCCACAAATTAAATGTAAAATTATTTGTACATATCTTATTGAGACTTTATTCCACTGAAAATCTTTATTTTACTTTAACTTTTGGAATAAAAAAAAAGAGCCAAAATTCCTCATCTCATTTAAATACAAATCCAACCCAGACAAAAATGCCTGGTTACCAGGTTTATCAGGTAGTCCAGTTCTTGGGATAATTTAATCTTTAAGGTGTAAACTTAAAGAATCTGAAGAAACATAGCAAGCCTTTATAATTTTATGAAACTTGAATTCTAAATGTTATACCCAAGATGAATAGCCTGTTATTAACAAACAGTTTTGTAATTGACATGTGGTATTTCAATGTCACCGTCAGCGGATATTTTATATATATATATATATATATATATATATATATATATATATATATATATATATTGTTGCATGGACGTCGCCCGGACATCGGAGGATGGCGCCACGAAGTGGTGTGGCCGCCCCCGTTTCCACGCGTATGGATCCACCCCGCTATCAGTGACTACTGACGCGCTTTGAGAAACATAAACACTATTCTGGGACCATTCAGAACTGGTTTTGCAGTTCTGACGGCGCTGTCGTTTCTCTCAAGCAAAACCACAAACTTCTGCGGTTTCCACCCATTGTTGAAAGCCTATAAAACGAACTCGCCTGCAGTACGAGGCGGGACTATTGATTTTGCTACGCCACGTTTCTGTTTTCCCCGGGGACCGTGACCGTGGGCTCTTGGTCCCCAAGCCCACGGAATGCCATGAACCACGCTATAAACTTTATTATGTAGGAAGAGGAGAGACTTTACGTTTTCTGGTGCCACATGGATTAATACAGGACTTAAGTTTTGTGTGTGCCCGAACTATGTGTTGATGATGGACTTCAGTGTCTCGTATACCGGATTCAGTTAAGTATTTCGTTGCAGTTCGTTATTTAGAGACTCAGTTATCTTCAGAGACTTTGTTATAAATTACGTTATGTATTGACTATTATATTATTTGTGTACGAATGTAAATATTGTAATATATGAATATAGCACTGTTTTTGCACCCATATTTTGGTTACGTATTCATTTGAAGAGAACGTGTCTGAGCATATGTGTTACGGTTCGGCCTGAGTTGTTTGGTGTGAAAAGGGACCGTAACATAATGGCGACCGCGATGAGACCCTGTATTTCATATTAACGGCTATATTTGGATGTAAAATTTCACAGTGGTCTCTATAACTTCTAGTTATTGAACTAGTATTTAACTACAATTGAACTCATATATTTCTCAGACACGTTATCTTGATACTTTGCAAATATGGGTACGGAATTTAAACCAAATGAAATTATACCACAATTAAGAGAAAATAGGAGCTTATTGTATACGTTAAAGAAAAATGAACTTGAAATTATTGCTCTAATTTTAAATATTGACATCATGGAGGTATACACTGTAGAGGGTTTAAGAAATGTACTTAAGAAATCATTATGTGGTGATGTAGATAGTAAAGAGGAATCTGATTTGGAGGAAAAACCTATTAAGGAACCTCTTGGGGCAACAGCTATTGACCCGATAGAACTAGAATTGAGAAAGTATGAACTTAAATTGAAATATGAAGCTCAAGTTGAAACAGAAATCCGTAGATGTGAAATCGAAAGAAAAACGCAAATTAAGTTGAAAGAGTTAGAGTTACAAAATCCTCAAAATTGTAAAGCACATGAGCCGTCTGAATTCCTATTCAGAAATTCGACAAAAGTACCTCCCTTCAATGAAAATGAAGTGGAGCGTTATTTCAGTAATTTTGAACGGGTGGCCACTTTAATGGCTTGGCCTAAAGGCCAGTGGACCCTGTTGTTACAAAGCGTACTGGTTGGTCGCGCACAGGACGTTTACACTGCGCTCACAGACGAACAATGCAGGGATTACGACACTGTAAAAGAGGTCATTCTGAGAGCCTATGAATTAGTCCCCGAAGCGTATCGCATAAAATTTAGGAATGCCACAAAAAGAGAAAATCAAACTGATGTTGAATATGCTAGAGACAAAGAAAGTGCATTTAATAGATGGTGTCAGTCTATGAAAATTGGTCAGGATTTAGAAAAACTCAAACAACTAATTTTGATAGAAGAGTTCAAAAGGCATATCCGTAGTGACATTAAAATATTTTTGGATGAACATAAAGTAAGAAATGTAAACGAGGCTGGTGTCCTGGCACATGAATTTGCCGTGACGCACCACCCCAGTTATACCAGTCACAGGAGGAGGTATGGTGAGAAAAGAGAGGGTAGCAAAAGCCCAAAACTGGGTCGGAGAAAGGGTAGTCCCTACTATCGGGGTCACTCCGGCTCAGGTAAACCACGGTCCGATCATGGTAAACCCCAGTATAAAAGTCAATCTGACTCTCCTGCTCAACATAAAGAGGGACAACCTAGGACTGGACCCAAATATTGTACATTCTGTGAGTTCAAGGGGCATACAGAATCTGAGTGTTATAGAAAAAGATACGGTCAAAGTAAGCCTAAACCTAATGCATTAACTGTTACGCAGAGCATGAAACCGGTAACAATGGCCAGTAAACTAGAGACTAAAGGTGAAACACAAAGCCCTGTCCACGAGAGCTTTCAGCCCTTTGGAGGGAGGCGGGGAACTGTCGGTTTTCCTGTATTCCCTGTACTTAAGCTTATGGAATTTTTTGGATTTCCGCGGAGACGTTTCCCTGAGAAAAAAAGAGGGAGGTGACAGCAAATTGCTAGCAATTTGCGAACTGTGAGACCAGGGGAGAAGGGGCCTGGCTGTCAAAGTAGCAATTTGCTAGCAATTTGCGGATTTGCCAGCAAAAAAAATTGGCCGGGGGGTATCCGCAAATTGCTAGCAATTTGCGACCTGAGCGACAAGGAGAGAAGGGGCCTGGCTGTCAAAGTAGCAATTTGCTAGCAATTTGCGGATTTACCAGAAAAAAAATTGGCCGGGGGGTATCGGCAAATTGCTTGCAATTTGCGACCTGAGCGACGAGGAGAGAAGGGGCCTGGCTGTCAAAGTAGCAATTTGCTAGCAATTTGCGGATTTACCAGAAAAAAAAAAATTGGCCGGGGGGTATCCGCAAATTGCTAGCAATTTGCAACCTGAGCGACCAGGCCAGAGGGGGCCTGGTTGTCAAAGTAGCAATTTGCTAGCAATTTGCGGAATTACCAGAAAAAAAAATTGGCCGGGGATATCCGCAAATTGCTAGCAATTTGCGATCTAAACGACCAGGAGAGATGGGGCCTGGCTGTCAAAGTAGCAATTTGTTAGCAATTTGCGGATTTACCAGAAAAAAAAAATTGACCGGGGGGTATCCGCAAATTGCTAGCAATTTGCGACCTGAGCGACCAGGAGAGAGGGGGCCTGGTTGTCAAAGTAGCAATTTGCTAGCAATTTGCGGATTTACCAGAAAAAAAAATTGGCCATGGGGTATCCGCAAGTTGCTAGCAATTTGCGACCTCAGCGACCATTAGAGAGGGGGCCTGGTTGTCAAAGTAGCAATTTGCTAGCAATTTGCGGATTTTCCAGAAAAAAAATGGCCGGGAGGTATCGGCAAATTGCTAGCAATTTGCGGGTTTAACAGAAAAAAAAAATTGGCCAGGGGGTATCCGCAAATTGCTAGCAATTTGCGACCTGGGCGCCCAGGAGACGGGGGCCTCGTTGTCAAAGTAGCAATTTGCTAGCAATTTGCGGATTTAACAGAAAAAAAAAAATGGCCGGGGGGTAACCGCAAATTGCTAGCAATTTGCATCCTGAGCGACCAGGCGAGAGGGGGCCTGGTTGTCAAAGTAGCAATTTGCTAGCAATTTGCGGATTTACCAGAAAAAAAAATTGGCCGGGGTGTATCCGCAAATTGCTAGCAATTTGCGACCTGAGTGACAAGGAGAGAAGGCGCCTGGCTGTCAAAGCCTCGTAGCAATAGGGAGGCGGGGAACTGTCGGTTTTCCTGTATTCCCTGTACTTAAGCTTATGGAATTTTTTGGATTTCCGCGGAGACGTTTCCCTGAGAAAAAAAAGAGGGAGGTGACAGCAAATTGCTAGCAATTTGCGAACTGTGAGACCAGGGGAGAAGGGGCCTGGCTGTCAAAGTAGCAATTTGCTAGCAATTTGCGGATTTGCCAGCAAAAAAAATTGGCCGGGGGGTATCCGCAAATTGCTAGCAATTTGCGACCTGAGCGACAAGGAGAGAAGGGGCCTGGCTGTCAAAGTAGCAATTTGCTAGCAATTTGCGGATTTACCAGGAAAAAAATTGGCCGGGGGGTATCGGCAAATTGCTTGCAATTTGCGACCTGAGCGACGAGGAGAGAAGGGGCCTGGCTGTCAAAGTAGCAATTTGCTAGCAATTTGCGGATTTACCAGAAAAAAAAAATTGGCCGGGGGGTATCCGCAAATTGCTAGCAATTTGCAACCTGAGCGACCAGGCCAGAGGGGGCCTGGTTGTCAAAGTAGCAATTTGCTAGCAATTTGCGGAATTACCAGAAAAAAAAATTGGCCGGGGATATCCGCAAATTGCTAGCAATTTGCGATCTAAACGACCAGGAGAGATGGGGCCTGGCTGTCAAAGTAGCAATCTGTTAGCAATTTGCGGATTTACCAGAAAAAAAAAATTGACCGGGGGGTATCCGCAAATTGCTAGCAATTTGCGACCTGAGCGACCAGGAGAGAGGGGGCCTGGTTGTCAAAGTAGCAATTTGCTAGCAATTTGCGGATTTACCAGAAAAAAAAAATTGGCCATGGGGTATCCGCAAGTTGCTAGCAATTTGCGACCTCAGCGACCATTAGAGAGGGGGCCTGGTTGTCAAAGTAGCAATTTGCTAGCAATTTGCGGATTTTCCAGAAAAAAAATGGCCGGGAGGTATCGGCAAATTGCTAGCAATTTGCGGGTTTAACAGAAAAAAAAAATTGGCCAGGGGGTATCCGCAAATTGCTAGCAATTTGCGACCTGGGCGCCCAGGAGACGGGGGCCTCGTTGTCAAAGTAGCAATTTGCTAGCAATTTGCGGATTTAACAGAAAAAAAAAATGGCCGGGGGGTAACCGCAAATTGCTAGCAATTTGCATCCTGAGCGACCAGGCGAGAGGGGGCCTGGTTGTCAAAGTAGCAATTTGCTAGCAATTTGCGGATTTACCAGAAAAAAAAATTGGCCGGGGTGTATCCGCAAATTGCTAGCAATTTGCGACCTGAGTGACAAGGAGAGAAGGCGCCTGGCTGTCAAAGTAGTAATTTGCTAGCAATTTGCGGATTTACCAGAAAAAAAAATTGGCCGGGGGTATCCGCAAATTGCTAGCAATTTGCGACCTGAGCGACAAGGAGAGAGGGGCCTGGCTGTCAAAGCAGCAATTTGCTAGCAATTTGCGGGATTACCAGAAAAAAAAAATGGCCGGGGATATCCGCAAATTGCTAGCAATTTGCGATCTAAACGACCAGGAGAGATGGGGCCTGGCTGTCAAAGTAACAATTTGTTAGCAATTTGCGGATTTACCAGAAAAAAAAAATGGCCGGGGGGTATCCGCAAATTGCTAGCAATTTGCCACCTAAGCGACCAGGCGAGAGGGGGCCTGGTTGTCAAAGTTGCGACCTGAGCGACCAAGAGAGAGGGGGCCTGGTTGACAAAGTAGCAAATTGCGGATTTACCAGAAAAAAAAAAAATTGGCCGGAGGGTATCCGCAAGTTGCTAGCAATTTGCGACCTGAGCGACAAGGAGAGAGGGGGCCTGGTTGTCAAAGTAGCAATTTGCTAGCAATTGGCGGATTTACCAGAAAAAAAAATTGGCCATGGGGTATCCGCAAGTTGCCAGCAATTTGCGACCTCAGCGACCAGGAGAGAGGGGGCCTGGTTGTCAAAGTAGCAATTTGCTAGCAATTTGCGGATTTTCCAGAAAAAAAAATGGCCGGGAGGTATCGGCAAATTGCTAGCAATTTGCGGATTTACCAGAAAAAAAAATTGGCCAGGGGGTATCCGCAAATTGCTAGCAATTTGCGACCTAAGCGCCAAGGAGGGAGGGGCCTGGCTGTCAAAGTAGCAATTTGCTAGCAATTTGCGGATTTACCAGAAAAAAAAAAAATTGGCCGGAGGGTATCCGCAAATTGCTAGCAATTTGAGACCTGAGCGACAAGGAGAGAGGGGGCCTGGTTGTCAAAGTAGCAATTTGCTAGCAATTGGCGGATTTACCAGAAAAAAAAATTGGCCATGGGGTATCCGCAAGTTGCTAGCAATTTGCGACCTGAGCGACCAGGTTAGAGGGGGCCTGGTTGACAAAGTAGCAAATTGCGGATTTACCAGAAAAAAAAAAAAATTGGCCGGAGGGTATCCGCAAATTGCTAGGAATTTGCGACCTGAGCGACAAGGAGAGAGGGGGCCTGGTTGTCAAAGTAGCAATTTGCTAGCAATTTGCGGATTTACCAGAAAAAAAAAAATGGCCATGGGGTATCCGCAAGTTGCTAGCAATTTGCGACCTCAGCGACCATTAGAGAGGGGGCCTGGTTGTCAAAGTAGCAATTTCCTAGCAATTTGCGGATTTTCCAGAAGAAAAATGGCCGGGAGGTATCGGCAAATTGCTAGCAATTTGCGGATTTACCAGAAAAAAAAAATTGGCCACGGGGTATCCGCAAATTGCTAGCAATTTGCGACCTGGGCGCCCAGGAGACAGGGGGCCTCGTTGTCAAAGTAGCAATTTGCTAGCAATTTGCGGATTTAACAGAAAAAAAATTTGGCCGGGGGGTAACCGCAAATTGCTAGCAATTTGCAACCTGAGCGACCAGGCGAGAGGGGGCCTGGTTGTCAAAGTAGCAATTTGCTAGCAATTTGCGGATTTACCAGAAAAAAAAATTGGCCGGGGTGTATCCGCAAATTGCTAGCAATTTGCGACCTGAATGACAAGGAGAGAAGGCGCCTGGCTGTCTAAGTAGCAATTTGCTAGCAATTTGCGGATTTACCAGAAAAAAAAATTGATCGGGGGTATCCGCAAATTGCTAGCAATTTGCGACCTGAGCGACAAGGAGAGAGGGGCCTGGCTGTCAAAGCAGCAATTTGCTAGCAATTTGCGGGATTACCAGAAAAAAAAATGGCCGGGGATATCCGCAAATTGCTAGCAATTTGCGATCTAAACGACCAGGAGAGATGGGGCCTGGCTGTCAAAGTAGCAATTTGTTAGCAATTTGCGGATTTACCAGAAAAAAAAAATGGCCGGGGGGTATCCGCAAATTGCTAGCAATTTGCCACCTAAGCGACCAGGCGAGAGGGGGCCTGGTTGTCAAAGTTGCGACCTGAGCGACCAAGAGAGAGGGGGCCTGGTTGACAAAGTAGAAAATTGCGGATTTACCAGAAAAAAAAAATTGGCCATGGGGTATCCGCAAGTTGCTAGCAATTTGCGACCTGAGCGACAAGGAGAGAGGGGGCCTGGTTGTCAAAGTAGCAATTTGCTAGCAATTTGCGGATTTACCAGAAAAAAAAAAAATTGGCCATGGGGTATCCGCAAGTTGCTAGCAATTTGCGACCTCAGCGACCAGGAGAGAGGGGGCCTGGTTGTCAAAGTAGCAATTTGCTAGCAATTTGCGGATTTTCCAGAAAAAAAAATGGCCGGGAGGTATCGGCAAATTGCTAGCAATTTGCGGATTTACCAGAAAAAAAAATTGGCCGGGGGGTATCCGCAAATTGCTAGCAATTTGCGACCTAAGCGCCAAGGAGGGAGGGGCCTGGCTGTCAAAGTAGCAATTTGATAGCAATTTGCGGATTTACCAGAAAAAAAAAAAATTGGCCATGGGGTATCCCCAAAATGGTAGCAATTTGCGACTTGAGGGACCAGGAGAGAGGGGGCCTGGTTGTCAAAGTAGCAATTTGCTAGCAATTTGCGGATTCACCAGAAAAAAAAAATTGGCCGGGGGGTATCCGCAAATTGCTAGCAATTTGCGACCTGAGCGACCAGGAGAGAGGGGGCCTGGTTGTCAAAGTTGCGACCTGGGCGCCCAGGAGACAGGGGGCCTGGCTGTCAAAGTAGCAATTTGCTAGCAATTTGCGGATTTGCCAGCAAAAAAAATATTGGCCGGGGGGTATCCGCAAATTGCTAGCAATTTGCGACCTAAACGACCAGGAGAGAAGGGGCCTGGCTGTCAAAGTAGCAATTTGCTAGCAATTTGCGGATTTACCAGGAAAAAAAAATGGCCGGGGGGTATCCGCAAATTGCTAGCAATTTGCGACCTAAACGACCAGGAGAGAAGGGGCCTGGTTGTCAAAGTAGCAATTTGCTAGCAATTTGCGGAATTACCAGAAAAAAAAATTGGTAGGGGGGTATCCGCAAATTGCTATCAATTTGCGACCTGAGCGACCAGGAGAGAGGGGGCCAGGTTGTCAAAGTAGCAAATTGCTAGCAATTTGCGGAATTACCAGAAAAAAAATTGGCCGGGGGTATTCGGAAATTGCTAGAAATTTGCTAACTGAGCGATAAGGAGAGAGGGGCCTGTTTGTCAAAGTAGCAATTTGCTAGCAATTTGCGGATTTAACAGAAAAAAAAATTGGCCGGGGGGTAACCGCAAATTGCTAGCAATTTGCGACCTGAGCGACAAGGAGAGAAGGGGCCTGGCTGTCAAAGTAGCAATTTGCTAGCAATTTGTGGATTTACCAGAAAAAAAATTGGCCGGGGGGTATCGGCAAATTGCTTGCAATTTGCGACCTGAGCGACGAGGAGAGAAGGGGCCTGGCTGTCAAAGTAGCAATTTGCTAGCAATTTGCGGATTTACCAAAAAAAAAAAATTGGCCGGGGGGTATCGGCAATTTGCTAGCAATTTGCGGATTCACCAGAAAAAAAAAATGGCCTGGGGGTATCCGCAAATTGCTAGCAATTTGCGACCTGAGCGACCAGGAGAGAGGGGGCCTGGTTGTCAAAGTTGCGACCTGAGCGACCAGGAGAGAGGGGGCCTGGCTGTGAAAGTAGCAATTTGCTAGCAATTTGCGGATTTGCCAGCAAAAATAAATTGGCCGGGGGGTATCTGCAAATTGCTAGCAATTTGCTACCTAAACGACCAGGAGAGAAGGGGCCTGGTTGTCAAAGTAGCAATTTGCTAGCAATTTGCGGATTTACCAGAAAAAAAAATTGGTACGGGGGTATCCGCAAATTGCTAGCAATTTGCGACCTTAGCGACCAGGAGAGAGGGGGCCAGGTTGTCAAAGTAGCAAATTGCTAGCAATTTGCGGATTTACCAGAAAAAAAATTGGCCGGGGGTATCCGCAAATTGCTAGAAATTTGCGAACTGAGCGACAAGGAGAGAGGGGCCTGGCTGTCAAAGAAGCAATTTGCTAGCAATTTGCGGATTTACCAGAAGAAAAAAAATTGGCAAGGGGGTTACGCAAATTGCTAGCAATTTGCGACCTGGGCGCCCAGGAAACAGGGGTCCTGGTTGTCAAAGTAGCAATTTGCTAGCAATTTGCGGATTTAACAGAAAAAAAATTGGCCGGGGGTTAACCGCAAATTGCTAGCAATTTGCGACCTGAGCGACAAGGAAAAAAGGGGTCTGGCTGTCAAAGTAGCAATTTGCTAGCAATTTGTGGATTTACCAGAAAAAAAAAATTGGCCGGGGGGTATCCGCAAATTGCTAGCAATTTGCAACCTGAGCGACCAGGCGAGAGGGGGCCTGGTTGTCAAAGTAGCAATTTGCTAGCAATTTGCGGATTTACCAGAAAAAAAAATTGGCCGTGGGGTATCCGCAAATTGCTAGCAATTTGCGACCTAAGCGCCAAGGAGGGAGGGGCCTCGCTGTCAAAGTAGCAATTTGCTAGCAATTTGCGGATTTACCAGAAAAAAAAATTGGCCGTGGGGTATCCGCAAATTGCTAGCAATTTGCGACCTAAGCGCCAAGGAGGGAGGGGCCTCGCTGTCAAAGTAGCAATTTGCTATCAATTTGCGGATCTACCAGAAAAAAAATGGCCGGGGGGTATCCGCAAATTGCTAGCAATTTGCCACCTAAGCGACCAGGCGAGAGGGGGCCTGGTTGTCAAAGTTGCGACCTGAGCGACCTAGAGAGAGGGGGCCTGGTTGACAAAGTAGCAAATTGCGGATTTACCAGAAAAAAAAAAAATTGGCCGGAGGGTATCCGCAAATTGCTAGCAATTTGAGACCTGAGCGACAAGGAGAGAGGGGGCCTGGTTGTAAAAGTAGCAATTTGCTAGCAATTGGCGGATTTACCAGAAAAAAAAAAATTGGCCATGGGGTATCCGCAAGTTGCTAGCAATTTGCGACCTGAGCGACAAGGAGAGAGGGGGCCTGGTTGTCAAAGTAGCAATTTGCTAGCAATTTGCGGATTTACAAGAAAAAAAAAAAATATGCCATGGGGTATCCGCAAGTTGCTAGCAATTTGCGACCTCAGCGACCAGGAGAGAGGGGGCCTGGTTGTCAAAGTAGCAATTTGCTAGCAATTTGCGGATTTTCCAGAAAAAAAAAAGGCCGGGAGGTATCGGCAAATTGCTAGCAATTTGCGGATTTACCAGAAAAAAAAAATTGGCCAAGGGGTATCCGCAAATTGCTAGCAATTTGCGACCTAAGCGCCAAGGAGGGAGGGGCCTGGCTGTCAAAGTAGCAATTTGCTAGCAATTTGTGGATTTACCAGAAAAAAAAAATTGGCCGTGGGGTATCCCCAAAATGGTAGCAATTTGCGACTTGAGGGACCAGGAGAGAGGGGGCCTGGTTGTCAAAGTAGCAATTTGCTAGCAATTTGCGGATTCACCAGAAAAAAAAAATTGGCCGGGGGGTATCCGCAAATTGCTAGCAATTTGCGACCTGAGCGACCAGGAGAGAGGGGGCCTGGTTGTCAAAGTTGCGACCTGAGCGACCAGGTTAGAGGGGGCCTGGTTGACAAAGTAGCAAATTGCGGATTTACCAGAAAAAAAAAAAAATTGGCCGGAGGGTATTCGCAAATTGCTAGCAATTTGCGACCTGAGCGACAAGGAGAGAGGGGGCCTGGTTGTCAAAGTAGCAATTTGCTAGCAATTTGCGGATTTACCAGAAAAAAAAAATTGGCCATGGGGTATCCGCAAATTGCTAGCAATTTGCGACCTCAGCGACCAGGAGAGAGGGGGCCTGGTTGTCAAAGTAGCAATTTGCTAGCAATTTGCGGATTTTCCAGAAAAAAAATGGCCGGGAGGTATCGGCAAATTGCTAGCAATTTGCGGATTTACCAGAAAAAAAAAATTGGCCAGGGGGTATCCGCAAATTGCAAGCAATTTGCGACCTGGGCGCCCAGGAGACAGGGGGCCTCGTTGTCAAAGTAGCAATTTGCTAGCAATTTGCGGATTTAACAGAAAAAAAAATTGGCCGGGGGGTAACCGCAAATTGCTAGCAATTTGCAACCTGAGCGACCAGGCGAGAGGGGGGCTGGTTGTCAAAGTAGCAATTTGCTAGCAATTTGCGGATTTACCAGAAAAAAAAATTGGCCGGGGTGTATCCGCAAATTGCTAGGCATTTGCGACCTGAGTGACAAGGAGAGAAGGCGCCTGGCTGTCAAAGTAGCAATTTGCTAGCAATTTGCGGATTTACCAGAAAAAAAAATTCCCCGGGGGTATCCGCAAATTGCTAGCAATTTGCGACCTGAGCGAAAAGGAGAGAGGGGCCTGGCTGTCAAAGCAGCAATTTGCTAGCAATTTGCGGGATTACCAGAAAAAAAAAATGGCCGGGGATATCCGCAAATTGCTAGCAATTTGCGATCTAAACGACCAGGAGAGAAGGGGCCTGGCTGTCAAAGCAGCAATTTGCTAGCAATTTGCGGATTTACAAGAAAAAAAAAAAATATGCCATGGGGTATCCGCAAGTTGCTAGCAATTTGCGACCTCAGCGACCAGGAGAGAGGGGGCCTGGTTGTCAAAGTAGCAATTTGCTAGCAATTTGCGGATTTTCCAGAAAAAAAATGGCCGGGAGGTATCGGCAAATTGCTAGCAATTTGCGGATTTACCAGAAAAAAAATTGGCCAGGGGGTATCCGCAAATTGCTAGCAATTTGCGACCTAAGCGCCAAGGAGGGAGGGGCCTGGCTGTCAAAGTAGCAATTTGCTAGCAATTTGCGGATTTACCAGAAAAAAAAATTGGCCGTGGGGTATCCCCAAAATGGTAGCAATTTGCGACTTGAGGGACCAGG
This sequence comes from Sipunculus nudus, assembly GCA_026874595.1. Classification (NCBI taxonomy): domain Eukaryota; kingdom Metazoa; phylum Annelida; class Sipuncula; order Golfingiida; family Sipunculidae; genus Sipunculus; species Sipunculus nudus. The sequence goes on along the minus strand of CM049315.1, from coordinate 22,682,298 downwards.
AGAGAGGGGGCCTGGTTGTCAAAGTAGCAATTTGCTAGCAATTTGCGGATTCACCAGAAAAAAAAAATTGGCCGGGGGGTATCCGCAAATTGCTAGCAATTTGCGACCTGAGCGACCAGGAGAGAGGGGGCCTGGTTGTCAAAGTTGCGACCTGAGCGACCAGGAGAGAGGGGGCCTGGCTGTCAAAGTAGCAATTTGCTAGCAATTTGCGGATTTGCCAGCAAAAATAAATTGGCCGGGGGGTATCCGCAAATTGCTAGCAATTTGCGACCTAAACGACCAGGAGAGAAGGGGCCTGGTTGTCAAAGTAGCAATTTGCTAGCAATTTGCGGATTTACCAGAAAAAAAAATTGGTACGGGGGTATCCGCAAATTGCTAGCAATTTGCGACCTTAGCGACCAGGAGAGAGGGGGCCAGGTTGTCAAAGTAGCAAATTGCTAGCAATTTGCGGATTTACCAGAAAAAAAAATTGGCCATGGGGTATCCGCAAGTTGCTAGCAATTTGCGACCTGAGCGACAAGGAGAGAGGGGGCCTGGTTGTCAAAGTAGCAATTTGCTAGCAATTTGCGGATTTACCAGAAAAAAAAATTGGCCGGGGATATCCGCAAATTGCTAGCAATTTGCGATCTAAACGACCAGGAGAGAAGGGGCCTGGCTGTCAAAGCAGCAATTTGCTAGCAATTTGCGGATTTACCAGAAAAAAAATTGGCCATGGGGTATCCGCAAGTTGCTAGCAATTTGCGACCTCAGCGACCAGGAGAGAGGGGGCCTGGTTGTCAAAGTAGCAATTTGCTAGCAATTTGCGGATTTTCCAGAAAAAAAAAATGGCCGGGAGGTATCGGCAAATTGCTAGCAATTTGCGGATTTACCAGAAAAAAAAATTGGCCAGGGGGTATCCGCAAATTGCTAGCAATTTGCGACCTAAGCGCCAAGGAGGGAGGGGCCTCGCTGTCAAAGTAGCAATTTGCTAGCAATTTGCGGATTTACCAGAAAAAAAAATTGGCCGTGGGGTATCCGCAAATTGCTAGCAATTTGCGACCTTAGCGACCAGGAGAGAGGGGGCCAGGTTGTCAAAGTAGCAAATTGCTAGCAATTTGCGGATTTACCAGAAAAAAAATTGGCCGGGGGCATCCGCAAATGGCTAGAAATTTGCGAACAGAGCGACAAGGAGAGAGGGGCCTGGCTGTCAAAGAAGCAATTTGCTAGCAATTTGCGGATTTACCAGAAGAAAAAAAATTGGCAAGGGGGTATACGCAAATTGCTAGCAATTTGCGACCTGAGCGACAAGGAAAAAAGGGGCCTGGCTGTCAAAGTAGCAATTTGCTAGCAATTTGTGGATTTACCAGAAAAAAATTGGCCGGGGGGATTCGGCAAATTGCTTGCAATTTGCGACCTGAGCGACGAGGAGAGAAGGGGCCTGGCTGTCAAAGTAGCAATTTGCTTGCAATTTGCGGATTTACCAGAAAAAAAAAATTGGCCGGGGGGTATCCGCAAATTGCTAGCAATTTGCAACCTGAGCGACCAGGCGAGAGGGGGCCTGGTTGTCAAAGTAGCAATTTGCTAGCAATTTGCGGATTTACCAGAAAAAAAAATTGGCCGTGGGGTATCCGCAAATTGCTAGCAATTTGCGACCTAAGCGCCAAGGAGGGAGGGGCCTCGCTGTCAAAGTAGCAATTTGCTAGCAATTTGCGGATTTACCAGAAAAAAAAATTGGCCGTGGGGTATCCGCAAATTGCTAGCAATTTGCGACCTAAGCGCCAAGGAGGGAGGGCCTCGCTGTCAAAGTAGCAATTTGCTATCAATTTGCGGATTTACCAGAAAAAAAAATTGGCCGTGGGGTATCCCCAAAATGGTAGCAATTTGCGACCTGAGCGACCAGGAGAGAGGGGGCCTGGTTGTCAAAGTTGCGACCTGGGCGCCCAGGAGACAGGGGGCCTGGCTGTCAAAGTAGCAATTTGCTAGCAATTTGCGGATTTGCCAGCCAAAAAAATATTGGCCGGGGGGTATCCGCAAATTGCTAGCAATTTGCGACCTGAGCGAAAAGGAGAGAGGGGCCTGGCTGTCAAAGCAGCAATTTGCTAGCAATTTGCGGGATTACCAGAAAAAAAAAATGGCCGGGGATATCCGCAAATTGCTAGCAATTTGCGATCTAAACGACCAGGAGAGAAGGGGCCTGGCTGTCAAAGCAGCAATTTGCTAGCAATTTGCGGATTTACCAGAAAAAAAAATTGGCCATGGGGTATCCGCAAGTTGCTAGCAATTTGCGACCTCAGCGACCAGGAGAGAGGGGGCCTGGTTGTCAAAGTAGCAATTTGCTAGCAATTTGCGGATTTTCCAGAAAAAAAATGGCCGGGAGGTATCGGCAAATTGCTAGCAATTTGCGGATTTACCAGAAAAAAAATTGGCCAGGGGGTATCCGCAAATTGCTAGCAATTTGCGACCTAAGCGCCAAGGAGGGAGGGGCCTGGCTGTCAAAGTAGCAATTTGCTAGCAATTTGCGGATTTACCAGAAAAAAAAATTGGCCGTGGGGTATCCCCAAAATGGTAGCAATTTGCGACTTGAGGGACCAGGAGAGAGGGGGCCTGGTTGTCAAAGTAGCAATTTGCTAGCAATTTGCGGATTCACCAGAAAAAAAAAATTGGCCGGGGGGTATCCGCAAATTGCTAGCAATTTGCGACCTGAGCGACCAGGAGAGAGGGGGCCTGGTTGTCAAAGTTGCGACCTGAGCGACCAGGAGAGAGGGGGCCTGGCTGTCAAAGTAGCAATTTGCTAGCAATTTGCGGATTTGCCAGCAAAAATAAATTGGCCGGGGGGTATCCGCAAATTGCTAGCAATTTGCGACCTAAACGACCAGGAGAGAAGGGGCCTGGTTGTCAAAGTAGCAATTTGCTAGCAATTTGCGGATTTACCAGAAAAAAAAATTGGTACGGGGGTATCCGCAAATTGCTAGCAATTTGCGACCTTAGCGACCAGGAGAGAGGGGGCCAGGTTGTCAAAGTAGCAAATTGCTAGCAATTTGCGGATTTACCAGAAAAAAAAATTGGCCATGGGGTATCCGCAAGTTGCTAGCAATTTGCGACCTGAGCGACAAGGAGAGAGGGGGCCTGGTTGTCAAAGTAGCAATTTGCTAGCAATTTGCGGATTTACCAGAAAAAAAAATTGGCCGGGGATATCCGCAAATTGCTAGCAATTTGCGATCTAAACGACCAGGAGAGAAGGGGCCTGGCTGTCAAAGCAGCAATTTGCTAGCAATTTGCGGATTTACCAGAAAAAAAATTGGCCATGGGGTATCCGCAAGTTGCTAGCAATTTGCGACCTCAGCGACCAGGAGAGAGGGGGCCTGGTTGTCAAAGTAGCAATTTGCTAGCAATTTGCGGATTTTCCAGAAAAAAAAAATGGCCGGGAGGTATCGGCAAATTGCTAGCAATTTGCGGATTTACCAGAAAAAAAAATTGGCCAGGGGGTATCCGCAAATTGCTAGCAATTTGCGACCTAAGCGCCAAGGAGGGAGGGGCCTCGCTGTCAAAGTAGCAATTTGCTAGCAATTTGCGGATTTACCAGAAAAAAAAATTGGCCGTGGGGTATCCGCAAATTGCTAGCAATTTGCGACCTTAGCGACCAGGAGGGAGGGGGCCAGGTTGTCAAAGTAGCAAATTGCTAGCAATTTGCGGATTTACCAGAAAAAAAATTGGCCGGGGGCATCCGCAAATGGCTAGAAATTTGCGAACAGAGCGACAAGGAGAGAGGGGCCTGGCTGTCAAAGAAGCAATTTGCTAGCAATTTGCGGATTTACCAGAAGAAAAAAAATTGGCAAGGGGGTATACGCAAATTGCTAGCAATTTGCGACCTGAGCGACAAGGAAAAAAGGGGCCTGGCTGTCAAAGTAGCAATTTGCTAGCAATTTGTGGATTTACCAGAAAAAAATTGGCCGGGGGGATTCGGCAAATTGCTTGCAATTTGCGACCTGAGCGACGAGGAGAGAAGGGGCCTGGCTGTCAAAGTAGCAATTTGCTTGCAATTTGCGGATTTACCAGAAAAAAAAAATTGGCCGGGGGGTATCCGCAAATTGCTAGCAATTTGCAACCTGAGCGACCAGGCGAGAGGGGGCCTGGTTGTCAAAGTAGCAATTTGCTAGCAATTTGCGGATTTACCAGAAAAAAAAATTGGCCGTGGGGTATCCGCAAATTGCTAGCAATTTGCGACCTAAGCGCCAAGGAGGGAGGGGCCTCGCTGTCAAAGTAGCAATTTGCTAGCAATTTGCGGATTTACCAGAAAAAAAAATTGGCCGTGGGGTATCCGCAAATTGCTAGCAATTTGCGACCTAAGCGCCAAGGAGGGAGGGCCTCGCTGTCAAAGTAGCAATTTGCTATCAATTTGCGGATTTACCAGAAAAAAAAATTGGCCGTGGGGTATCCCCAAAATGGTAGCAATTTGCGACCTGAGCGACCAGGAGAGAGGGGGCCTGGTTGTCAAAGTTGCGACCTGGGCGCCCAGGAGACAGGGGGCCTGGCTGTCAAAGTAGCAATTTGCTAGCAATTTGCGGATTTGCCAGCCAAAAAAATATTGGCCGGGGGGTATCCGCAAATTGCTAGCAATTTGCGACCTAAGCGCCAAGGAGGGAGGGGCCTGGCTGTCAAAGTAGCAATTTGCTAGCAATTTGCGGATTTACCAGAAAAAAAAATTGGCCGTGGGGTATCCCCAAAATGGTAGCAATTTGCGACTTGAGGGACCAGGAGAGAGGGGGGCCTGGTTGTCAAAGTAGCAATTTGCTAGCAATTTGCGGATTCACCAGAAAAAAAAAATTGGCCGGGGGGTATCCGCAAATTGCCAGCAATTTGCGACCTGAGCGACCAGGAGAGAGGGGGCCTGGTTGTCAAAGTTGCGACCTGGGCGCCCAGGAGACAGGGGGCCTGGCTGTCAAAATAGCAATTTGCTAGCAATTTGCGGATTTGCCAGCAAAAAAAAATTGGCCGGGGGGTATCCGCAAATTGCTAGCAATTTGCGACCTAAACGACCATGAGAGAAGGGGCCAGGTTGTCTAAGTAGCAAATTGCTAGCAATTTGCGGATTTACCAGAAAAAAAATTGGCCGGGGGTATCCGCAAATTGCTAAAAATTTGCGAACTGAGCGAGAAGGAGAGAGGGGCCTGGTTGTCAAAGTAGCAATTTGCTAGCAATTTGCGGATTTAACAGAAAAAAAAATTGGCCGGGGGGTAACCGCAAATTGCTAGCAATTTGCGACCTGAGCGAAAAGGAGAGAAGGGGCCTGGCTGTCAAAGTAGCAATTTGCTAGCAATTTGTGGATTTACCAGAAAAAAAATTGGCCGGGGGGTATCGGCAAATTGCTTGCAATTTGCGACCTGAGGGACGAGGAGAGAAGGGGCCTGGCTGTCAAAGTAGCAATTTGCTAGCAATTTGCGGATTTACCAAAAAAAAAAATTGGCCGGGGGGTATCCGCAAATTGGTAGCAATTTGCAACCTGAGCGACCAGGCGAGAGGGGCCTGGTTGTCAAAGTAGCAATTTGCTAGCAATTTGCGGATTTACCAGAAAAAAATTTGGCCGGGGGGTATCCGCAAATTGCTAGCAATTTGCCACCTAAACGACCAGGAGAGAGGGGGCCTGGTTGTCAAAGTTGCGACCTGAGCGACCAGGAGAGAGGGGGCCTGGTTGACAAAGTAGCAAATTGCGGATTTACCAGAAAAAAAAAAATTGGCCGGAGAGTATCCGCAAATTGCTAGCAATTTGCGACCTGAGCGACAAGGAGAGAGGGGGCCTGGTTGTCAAAGTAGCAATTTGCTAGCAATTTGCGGATTTACCAGAAAAAAAAATTGGCCGGGGATATCCGCAAATTGCTAGCAATTTGCGATCTAAACGACCAGGAGAGAAGGGGCCTGGCTGTCAAAGCAGCAATTTGCTAGCAATTTGCGGATTTACCAGAAAAAAAATTGGCCATGGGGTATCCGCAAGTTGCTAGCAATTTGCGACCTCAGCGACCAGGAGAGAGGGGGCCTGGTTGTCAAAGTAGCAATTTGCTAGCAATTTGCGGATTTTCCAGAAAAAAAAATGGCCGGGAGGTATCGGCAAGTTGCTAGCAATTTGCGGATTTACCAGAAAAAAAAATTGGCCAGGGGGTATCCGCAAATTGCTAGCAATTTGCGACCTAAGCGCCAAGGAGGGAGGGGCCTCGCTGTCAAAGTAGCAATTTGCTAGCAATTTGCGGATTTACCAGAAAAAAAAATTGGCCGTGGGGTATCCGCAAATTGCTAGCAATTTGCGACCTTAGCGACCAGGAGAGAGGGAGCCAGGTTGTCAAAGTAGCAAATTGCTAGCAATTTGCGGATTTACCAGAAAAAAAATTGGCCGGGGGCATCCGCAAATGGCTAGAAATTTGCGAACTGAGCGACAAGGAGAGAGGGGGCCTGGTTGTCAAAGTAGCAATTTGCTAGCAATTTGCGGATTTACCAGAAAAAAAAATTGGCCATGGGTTATTCGCAAGTTGCTAGCAATTTGCGACCTGAGCGACAAAGAGAGAGAGAGGGCCTGGTTGTCAAAGTAGCAATTTGCGAGCAATTTGCGGATTTACCAGAAAAAAAAAATTGGCCGGGGGGTATCCGCAAATTGCTAGCAATTTGCGACCTAAACGACCAGGAGAGAAGGGGCCTGGTTGTCAAAGTAGCAATTTGCTAGCAATTTGCGGATTTACCAGAAAAAAAAATTGGTAGGGGGGTATCCACAAATTGCTAGCAATTTGCTACCTAAACGACCAGGAGAGAAGGGGCCTGGTTGTCAAAGTAGCAATTTGCTAGCAATTTGCGGATTTACCAGAAAAAAAAATTGGTACGGGGGTATCCGCAAATTGCTAGCAATTTGCGACCTTATCGACCAGGAGAGAGGGGGCCAGGGTGTCAAAGTAGCAAATTGCTAGCAATTTGCGGATTTACCAGAAAAAAAATTGGCCGGGGGCATCCGCAAATGGCTAGAAATTTGCGAACTGAGCGACAAGGAGAGAGGGGCCTGGCTGTCAAAGAAGCAATTTGCTAGCAATTTGCGGATTTACCAGAAGAAAAAAATTGGCAAGGGGGTATACGCAAATTGCTAGCAATTTGCGACCTGGGCGCCCTGGAAACAGGGCCTGGTTGTCAAAGTAGCAATTTGCTAGCAATTTGCGGATTTAACAGAAAAAAAAATTGGCCGGGGGGTAACCGCAAATTGCTAGCAATTTGCGACCTGAGCGACAAGGAAAAAAGGGGCCTGGCTGTCAAAGTAGCAATTTGCTAGCAATTTGTGGATTTACCAGAAAAAAAATTGGCCGGGGGGATTCGGCAAATTGCTTGCAATTTGCGACCTGAGCGACGAGGAGAGAAGGGGCCTGGCTGTCAAAGTAGCAATTTGCTTGCAATTTCCGGATTTACCAGAAAAAAAAATTGGCCGGGGGGTATCCGCAAATTGCTAGCAATTTGCAACCTGAGCGACCAGGCGAGAGGGGGCCTCGTTGTCAAAGTAGCAATTTGCTAGCAATTTGCGGATTTACCAGAAAAAAAATTGGCCGTGGGGTATCCGCAAATTGCTAGCAATTTGCGACCTAAGCGCCAAGGAGGGAGGGGCCTCGCTGTCAAAGTAGCAATTTGCTAGCAATTTGCGGATTTACCAGAAAAAAAAATTGGCCGTGGGGTATCCGCAAATTGCTAGCAATTTGCGACCTAAGCGCCAAGGAGGGAGGGGCCTCGCTGTCAAAGTAGCAATTTGCTATCAATTTGCGGATTTACCAGAAAAAAAAATTGGCCGTGGGGTATCCCCAAAATGGTAGCAATTTGCGACCTGAGGGACTACAAGAGAGGGGGCCTGGTTGTCAAAGTAGCAATTTGCTAGCAATTTGCGGATTCACCAGAAAAAAAAATAGGCCGGGGGGTATCCGCAAATTGCTAGCAATTTGCGACCTGAGCGACCAGGAGAGAGGGGGCCTGGTTGTCAAAGTTGCGACCTGGGCGCCCAGGAGACAGGGGGCCTGGCTGTCAAAGTAGCAATTTGCGGATTTGCCATCAAAAAAAATATTGGCCGGGGGGTATCCGCAAATTGCTAGCAATTTGCGACCTAAGCGCCAAGGAGGGAGGGGCCTGGCTGTCAAAGTAGCAATTTGCTAGCAATTTGCGGATTTACCAGAAAAAAAAATTGGCCGTGGGGTATCCCCAAAATGGTAGCAATTTGCGACTTGAGGGACCAGGAGAGAGGGGGCCTGGTTGTCAAAGTAGCAATTTGCTAGCAATTTGCGGATTCACCAGAAAAAAAAAAATTGGCCGGGGGGTATCCGCAAATTGCTAGCAATTTGCGACCTGAGCGACCAGGAGAGAGGGGGCCTGGTTGTCAAAGTTGCGACCTGGGCGCCCAGGAGACAGGGGGCCTGGCTGTCAAAATAGCAATTTGATAGCAATTTGCGGATTTGCCAGCAAAAAAAAATTGGCCGGGGGGTATCCGCAAATTGCTAGCAATTTGCGACCTAAACGACCAGGAGAGAAGGGGCCAGGTTGTCTAAGTAGCAAATTGCTAGCAATTTGCGGATTTACCAGAAAAAAAATTGGCCGGGGGTATCCGCAAATTGCTAGAAATTTGCGAACTGAGCGAGAAGGAGAGAGGGGCCTGGTTGTCAAAGTAGCAATTTGCTAGCAATTTGCGGATTTAACAGAAAAAAAAATTGGCCGGGGGGTAACCGCAAATTGCTAGCAATTTGCGACCTGAGCGACAAGGAGAGAAGGGGCCTGGCTGTCAAAGTAGCAATTTGCTAGCAATTTGTGGATTTACCAGAAAAAAAATTGGCCGGGGGGTATCGGCAAATTGCTTGCAATTTGCGACCTGAGGGATGAGGAGAGAAGGGGCCTGGCTGTCAAAGTAGCAATTTGCTAGCAATTTGCGGATTTACCAAAAAAAAAATTGGCCGGGGGGTATCCGCAAATTGGTAGCAATTTGCAACCTGAGCGACCAGGCGAGAGGGGCCTGGTTGTCAAAGTAGCAATTTGCTAGCAATTTGCGGATTTACCAGAAAAAAATTTGGCCGGGGGGTACCGGAAATTGCTAGCAATTTGCCACCTAAACGACCAGGAGAGAGGGGGCCTGGTTGACAAAGTTGCGACCTGAGCGACCAGGAGAGAGGGGGCCTGGTTGACAAAGTAGCAAATTGCGGATTTACCAGAAAAAAAAATTGGCCGGAGAGTATCCGGAAATTGCTAGCAATTTGCGACCTGAGCGACAAGGAGAGAGGGGGCCTGGTTGTCAAAGTAGCAATTTGCTAGCAATTTGCGGATTTACCAGAAAAAAAAATTGGCCATGGGGTATTCGCAAGTTGCTAGCAATTTGCGACCTGAGCGACAAAGAGAGAGAGAGGGCCTGGTTGTCAAAGTAGCAATTTGCGAGCAATTTGCGGATTTACCAGAAAAAAAAATTGGCCGGGGGGTATCCGCAAATTGCTAGCAATTTGCGACCTAAACGACCAGGAGAGAAGGGGCCTGGTTGTCAAAGCAGCAATTTGCTAGCAATTTGCGGATTTACCAGAAAAAAAAATTGGTAGGGGGGTATCCGCAAATTACTAGCAATTTGCTACCTAAACGACCAGGAGAGAAGGGGCCTGGTTGTCAAAGTAGCAATTTGCTAGCAATTTGCGGATTTACCAGAAAAAAAAATTGGTACGGGGGTATCCGCAAATTGCTAGCAATTTGCGACCTTAGCGACCAGGAGAGAGGGGGCCAGGTTGTCAAAGTAGCAAATTGCTAGCAATTTGCGGATTTACCAGAAAAAAAAATTGGCCGGGGGCATCCGCAAATGGCTAGAAATTTGCGAACTGAGCGACAAGGAGAGAGGGGCCTGGCTGTCAAAGAAGCAATTTGCTAGCAATTTGCGGATTTACCAGAAGAAAAAAAATTGGCAAGGGGGTATACGCAAATTGCTAGCAATTTGCGACCTGGGCGCCCAGGAAACAGGGGTCCTGGTTGTCAAAGTAGCAATTTGCTAGCAATTTGCGGATTTAACAGAAAAAAAATTGGCCGGGGGGTAACCGCAAATTGCTAGCAATTTGCGACCTGAGCGACAAGGAAAAAAGGGGCCTGGCTGTCAAAGTAGCAATTTGCTAGCAATTTGTGGATTTACCAGAAAAAAAAATGGCCGGGGGGATTCGGCAAATTGCTTGCAATTTGCGACCTGAGCGACGAGGAGAGAAGGGGCCTGGCTGTCAAAGTAGCAATTTGCTTGCAATTTCCGGATTTACCAGAAAAAAAAATTGGCCCGGGGGGTATCCGCAAATTGCTAGCAATTTGCAACCTGAGCGACCAGGCGAGAGGGGGCCTCGTTGTCAAAGTAGCAATTTGCTAGCAATTTGCGGATTTACCAGAAAAAAAAATTGGCCGTGGGGTATCCGCAAATTGCTAGCAATTTGCGACCTAAGCGCCAAGGAGGGAGGGGCCTCGCTGTCAAAGTAGCAATTTGCTAGCAATTTGCGGATTTACCAGAAAAAAAAATTGGCCGTGGGGTATCCGCAAATTGCTAGCAATTTGCGACCTAAGCGCCAAGGAGGGAGGGGCCTCGCTGTCAAAGTAGCAATTTGCTATCAATTTGCGGATTTACCAGAAAAAAAAATTGGCCGTGGGGTATCCCCAAAATGGTAGCAATTTGCGACCTGAGGGACTACAAGAGAGGGGGCCTGGTTGTCAAAGTAGCAATTTGCTAGCAATTTGCGGATTCACCAGAAAAAATATAGGCCGGGGGGTATCCGCAAATTGCTAGCAATTTGCGACCTGAGCGACCAGGAGAGAGGGGGCCTGGTTGTCAAAGTTGCGACCTGGGCGCCCAGGAGACAGGGGGCCTGGCTGTCAAAATAGCAATTTGCTAGCAATTTGCGGATTTGCCAGCAAAAAAAAATTGGCCGGGGGGTATCCGCAAATTGCTAGCAATTTGCGACCTAAACGACCAGGAGAGAAGGGGCCAGGTTGTCTAAGTAGCAAATTGCTAGCAATTTGCGGATTTTCCAGAAAAAAAATTGGCCGGGGGTATCCGCAAATTGCTAGAAATTTGCGAACTGAGCGAGAAGGAGAGAGGGGCCTGGTTGTCAAAGTAGCAATTTGCTAGCAATTTGCGGATTTAACAGAAAAAAAAATTGGCCGGGGGGTAACCGCAAATTGCTAGCAATTTGCGACCTGAGCGACAAGGAGAGAAGGGGCCTGGCTGTCAAAGTAGCAATTTGCTAGCAATTTGTGGATTTACCAGAAAAAAAAATTGGCCGGGGGGTATCGGCAAATTGCTTGCAATTTGCGACCTGAGGGACGAGGAGAGAAGGGGCCTGGCTGTCAAAGTAGCAATTTGCTAGCAATTTGCGGATTTACCAAAAAAAAAAATTGGCCGGGGGGTATCCGCAAATTGGTAGCAATTTGCAACCTGAGCGACCAGGCGAGAGGGGCCTGGTTGTCAAAGTAGCAATTTGCTAGCAATTTGCGGATTTACCAGAAAAAAATTTGGCCGGGGGGTATCCGCAAATTGCTAGCAATTTGCCACCTAAACGACCAGGAGAGAGGGAGCCTGGTTGACAAAGTAGCAAATTGCGGATTTACCAGAAAAAAAAAATTGGCCGGAGAGTATCCGCAAATTGCTAGCAATTTGCGACCTGAGCGACAAGGAGAGAGGGGGCCTGGTTGTCAAAGTAGCAATTTGCTAGCAATTTGCGGATTTAACAGAAAAAAAAATTGGCCATGGGGTATTCGCAAGTTGCTAGCAATTTGCGACCTGAGCGACAAAGAGAGAGAGAGGGCCTGGTTGTCAAAGTAGCAATTTGCGAGCAATTTGCGGATTTACCAGAAAAAAAATTGGCCGGGGGGTATCCGCAAATTGCTAGCAATTTGCGACCTAAACGACCAGGAGAGAAGGGGCCTGGTTGTCAAAGTAGCAATTTGCTAGCAATTTGCGGATTTACCAGAAAAAAAAATTGGTAGGGGGGTATCCGCAAATTGCTAGCAATTTGCGACCTGAGCGACCAGGAGAGAGGGGGCCTGGTTGTCAAAGTAGCAAATTGCTAGCAATTTGCGGATTTACCAGAAAAAAATTGGCCATGGGGTATCCGCAAGTTGCTAGCAATTTGCGACCTCAGCGACCAGGAGAGAGGGGGCCTGGTTGTCAAAGTAGCAATTTGCTAGCAATTTGCGGATTTTTCAGAAAAAAAAATGGCCGGGAGGTTTTGGCAAATTGCTAGCAATTTGCGGATTTACCAGAAAAAAAATTGGCCATGGGGTATCCGCAAGTTGCTAGCAATTTGCGACCTCAGCGACCAGGAGAGAGGGAGCCTGGTTGTCAAAGTAGCAATTTGCTAGCAATTTGCGGATTTTTCAGAAAAAAAAATGGCCGGGAGGTATTGGCAAATTGCTAGCAATTTGCGGATTTACCAGAAAAAAAAATTGGCCAGGGGGTATCCGCAAATTGCTAGCAATTTGCGACCTAAGCGCCAAGGAGGGAGGGGACTGGCTGTCAAAGTAGCAATTTGGTAGCAATTTGCGGATTTACCAGAAAAAAAAAATCGGCGGTGGGGTATCCCCAAAATGGTAGCAATTTGCGACCTTACCGACCAGGAGAGAGGGGGCCAGGTTGTCAAAGTAGCAAATTGCTAGCAATTTGCGGATTTACCAGAAAAAAAATTGGCCGGGGGTATCCGCAAATTGCTAGAAATTTGCGAACTGAGCGACAAGGAGAGAGGGGCCTGGCTGTCAAAGTAGCAATTTGCTAGCAATTTGCGGATTTAACAGAAAAAAAAATTGGCCGGGGGGTAACCGCAAATTGCTAGCAATTTGCGACCTAAGCGAAAAGGAAAAAAGGGGCCTTGCTGTCAAAGTAGCAATTTGCTAAAAATTTGTGGATTTACCAGAAAAAAAATTGGCCGGGGGTATCGGCAAATTGCTTACAATTTGCGACCTGAGCGACGAGGAGAGAAGGGGCCTGGCTGTCAAAGTAGCAATTTGCTAGCAATTTGCGACCTGAGCGACCAGGAGAGAGGGGGCCTGGTTGTCAAAGTTGCGACCTGAGCGACCAGGAGAGAGGGGGCCTGGTTGACAAAGTAGCAAATTGCGGATTTACCAGAAAAAAAAAAAATTGGCCATGGGGTATCCGCAAGTTGCTAGCAATTTGCGACCTCAGCGACCAGGAGAGAGGGGGCCTGGTTGTAAAAGCAGCAATTTGCTAGCAATTTGCGGATTTTCCAGAAAAAAAATGGCCGGGAGGTATCGGCAAATTGCTAGCAATTTGCGGATTTACCAGAAAAAAAAATTGGCCAGGGGGTATCCGCAAATTGCTAGCAATTTGCGACCTAAGCGCCAAGGAGGGAGGGGCCTCGCTGTCAAAGTAGCAATTTGCTATCAATTTGCGGATTTACCAGAAAAAAAAAATTGGCCGTGGGGTATCCCCAAAATGGTAGCAATTTGCGACCTGAGGGACTAGAAGAGAGGGGGCCTGGTTGTCAAAGTAGCAATTTGCTAGGAATTTGCGGATTTAACAGAAAAAAAAATTGGCCAGGGGGTATCCCCAAAATGGTAGCAATTTGCGACCTGAGGGACTAGGAGAGAGGGGCCTGGCTGTCAAAGTAGCAATTTGCTAGCAATTAGCGGATTCACCAGAAAAAAAATAGGCCTGGGGGTATCCGCAAATTGCTAGCAATTTGCGACCTGAGCGACCAGGAGAGAGGGGGCCTGGTTGTCAAAGTTGCGACCTGAGCGACCAGGAGAGAGGGGGCCTGGTTGTCAATGTAGCAATTTGCTAGCAATTTGCGGATTTACCAGAAAAAAAAAAAAAATTGGCCGGGGGTATCCGCAAATTGCTAGCAATTTGCGACCTGAGCGACCAGGAGAGAGGGGGCCTGGTTTCAAAGTAGCAATTTGCTAGCAATTTGCGGATTTACCAGAAAAAAAAAATTGGCCGTGGGGTATCCGCAAGTTGCTAGCAATTTGCGACCTGAGCGACAAGGAGAGAAGGGGCCTGGCTGTCAAAGTAGCAATTTGCTAGCAATTTGCGGATTTACCAGAAAAGGAAATTGGCCGGGGGATATCCGCAAATTGCTAGCAATTTGCGACCTGAGCGACCAGGAGAGAGGGGGCATGGTTGTCAAAGTTGCGACCTGAGCGACCAGGAGAGACGGGGCCTGGTTGTCATAGTAGCAATTGGCTAGCAATTTTCGGATTTTCCAGAAAAAAAAATGGCCGGGGGGTATCGGCAAATTGCTAGCAATATGCGGATCTACCAGAAAAAACAAGGGACCCATGGGTCACGGCGCTCAGCTGATCGTGATTGGACTATAAAAATTGTGATATATTTGAGCAAATATGAATGCAATGACAGCAGTAATAAGCAGGAGTAGAATGATGATAAGGCTATTTGTTGAAGTATCTAAAGTGTGTGGTAGTCTGCAAGCGTTCAATTTGACAGATATGATGTTATGATTAACTATGCTGATGAAGTGATTTATGAATATGTGACTGTATGACACAATATCTCTTTAGTCTTGACAAGGTACATTATTGTGATGCCCACCATGTCTACATATTATACAATATTGACATAATTTCTGGCATGTACATAGGTACCTATGGACGAATAGTTATACAAAATATTAAAGTATGAATATATCTGATTCATCTTGTTCTTGCTTACTGAGGCTGACTTTGGGATGGGGTTCGGAGAAGGGAAAAGTGAGGGCAGCACGAAGGTGGATGTAGAAATATTCTATTGTAATGTTTTTCATTTATATAAGAATATGAAAAGCTAAGAGGAAAGGGGCCCTCCTACTTGGTTATAGTAAAGTTCTAAATATATGATTGCAAACTAATACTCTGACAAGACTGTCATGAAGAAAAACAGTAAAAGTTTTGAGATACTGTGTTGCATACGAAAATTTACAGATGGACAGGCAAGTGGACAGAATGGACTAATACCTTTATTTCACTTTCAAGAGAATAATGCACTTAAGTTTATATATAATCCTATTTTTTTTAGCAGATCCACTTTTTCCATTAAGAAGTTTTTATCTGAATCATTTATTTTATTTACAGGTTTATAAATTTTTAATTAAAAAACCTGAAAATATAAGTTAAAATATTAGAATTGTTCCAAAGTTGCAATCATTATATATACAGAGTAAAAAACATTGGGTCATATTATGCATACACATATTTTATTATTTTTAAATCATAAATGTTTAAACTGATTTTAAAAGAAAATAATGCCACAACATGGCATCTACAAGAATATTTCTTGAATCACTATTAAAAAGTTTTTCCCATTGGAGTTTTCAGGACATGCTTAATTTTATTCACCAAAATAAAATAAAAGTAAATTTGATAAAATAAAACATCTTTTCAAATAAAGTATACACACTGTTGGTTGAATGAGGGACAAACAATATCATTTTGCTAATTACTATCCCAGTTTCAATTAAAAACTGGAATTAATAGTCAATTTCACACATGGTGAAGTTTTTACTCTTCTGAAGTAAGGAATTACTTATCTCATGAACATCCACACTTTCACAGCAATACACCACTTTGTGGACACAATTAAATGTACACTTTAATCATTGTAATCCTGGTGGTTCAATACAAAATCTAAAATGTAGCATGTCCAAGAATAAAATACTGAAAAATTATAACATTCATCTAGTTTATGCACCAGCTGGGGGGGGGGGGGATGAGTGCAGGGCAGAGGGTAAGCTTGCTAGTAGTGGCCAAGCTGGGCCAAGGTAAGCTGCCTGGGGTGGGTTACATAATGCAAGTGAAGGCTGTACTAATAGGTGGGCTAGATGTAAACAACACTTGACATGGTGTATGAAAACATGAATCAAAGCTATTCATTCCAATCAATTTCTTTTGAAAGTTCAGATTTTAAAAGATTAAATCCTTATGCAGATATGCTGGGAAAATTAAATCAACAGTGCCAAAGTTGGACAAAATTTAAGGTATTGATTTTTTATTTATGCTAATAACTTGAAAAATTTGCAAAATTCAGATCTTATTTTGGGTAAACAATTGAATCTTGATTAAATAAAGTTATATTCCTGAAAAAAAGTCTCTAGGTTCAGCAATTCTCATGTGAGTAAATATATTTCCTGATTTTTTAAAAAATTGCATTATGTTTTGGCCCATAACTTCAAAATAATACACAATACTGACCTAATTTTTGGTATGTTCATAGAAAATGTATATAAGAATGTGAATACTAAATACGATCACTAAATCAGATCAGTGGTTTTGATATTAGGCAGCCTTGAAGTGTAACAGTGGCTTTTTTTTATGGAAAACGGAGTTTTTTTCCTTAATATCTCGAAGGAACAAAGTCCTAATGACCCAATTTTCGGTATGGTAGGAGATTTTGGGGACATCTAAAATTATGTCAACAGCCTGGGGAGCATAGAGATGTGCACTGAATGACCTACAGTCATCAAAGTGGAATGCTTGACAATATAAGGGAATACAACAAGAGCCTCCCAAAAAATTCAATAACTAGCCTAATTTTGCAGCTTTTATTTTCAAATTTCAGATTTTAACAGATTAAATCCTTATGTATACATTGTGTGAAAATTAAATCCACAGTACTTACAGGAAAAAAACGTGCCATGGCCAAAGTTGGGCAAAATTTAAGGTACCAATTTTATATTTTTGCCAATATTTAAAAAAATTTAACAAATTTTGATCTTATTTTTGGTATACAATTAAATTTTGATTAATTAAAGTTGTATTACTGGAATAAAGTCTCTACCTTTTACACTTTTGGTCTTAAGTGACCAAATATCTTCCTGATTTTTTTACAAAGTCCATTATGTTTTGGCCCATAACTTTTTTAAATTATATAATACTGACTTAATATTTAGCATGTACATAGGAACTATATAGAGGAATATTTATGGTAAATATGAAGAAAACCAGATGAGTGGTTTTGATATTAGGCAGTCCTGAAGTGTGAAAATAGATTTCTAATAAAAAATTGAGGTTTTTCCTTAATATCTCAAAGGAATGAAGTCCTATTGACCCAATTTTTGGCTTGGTAGGAGATTATGGGGACATCTAACTGTATGCCGAAATTCAGATTCGTAGGTCCAACAGTGTCGAAACGTGCCAGTCTTACGGACGGACATCCAGACGGACAGACAGACAGACGGACGGACGGACGGACAGACAGACGGACGGACGACGGACAATGGACCATGACTATAGCTCAGATGACTTATAGTTAGCTGAGCTAAAAATTGGCCGGGGGGTATCCGCAAATTGCTAGCAATTTGCGACCTGAGCGACAAGGAGGGAGGGGCCTGGCTGTCAAAGTAGCAATTTGCTAGCAATTTTCGGATTTACCAGAAAAAAAAATGGCCAGGGGGTATCCGTAAATTGCTAGCAATCTTCGACCTGGACGCCCAGGAGACAGGGGGCCTGGTTGTCAAAGTAGCAATTTGCTAGCAATTTGCGGATTTAACAGAAAAAAACAAGGGACCTATGGGTCACGACGCTCAGCTGTTATATATGATAAAAAAATATTATTTAGAAATGAGGCACATGCTGGTTTTGTGTGGTAATAAATATAAGCTGTATTATGAGTTGTTGTTGTTTAGCTTAAGTATGATTTTGATAGTACCGTTGGAGACGGGGAAGAGGATTGATTTCATTTATATTATTAACAAATGGAGTACTATTGTCACACTGATTTTGACTTGGCCATATAACTTATAAGCAGAATATATAATATAAGGGTTTAACTATTAATTTAAAAAAAATTACAAATATTGTCCCAAATTTAATTTTTATTAAAAATAATAAGAGAATCATGTGATTTTTTAAAATGAAATATAACTGAAATGATTATTAAAATAATATTAAAGAATATATTCATGAATGCATTCATGAATACATTTTGAAAGTATTTGCACTGGTATTCATATACTTTCATTTTACCTGAATTCCCATTCTTTATGCAAGAAATTTTATAATGGAGTACATAATCATATTCATATTTAAATACAATTACAAAGTATTCGCACCATGTCTGGTGTTTATTCAGTTTTCACTAAACAATGATGTTGAGAATCCAGAATATACAAAATTCACACATTTAAATAATGATCATAAGTACCTGGTTTTATGGCTTTTATTTATATTAAAAAATAACTGTAATAAATTCATTTTGGACTAATTTCACATCAATGTACACACTAGACACAGTAGGAATCTAGATTAATATTATCAACTGCATCTTTGTCTATCATTAATTTCCTTCATATATTCCCTAATGATTAGTAATGAATGATATGATTTACTTCTTTATCATTAAAATTGAACTGAAAAATACCATAGGTGACTGCATGGTGTTATTTGGAATACGTGACATTCTATCCATCGATACAAGATTCTTATATCATCAGTAACTGCAAGTTAATTTCCTGTAATTATAAACTATCAAATTCCTTTTCTATTTTTCTTTAATTTTTTATTAAAGACCAATAAAAATTTATTAATTTATTGTTTATTGTTATGTAGTTGGTTAAAACTACTAGATGAGTTGTGTTGGACACCTGGATCAACTGTGGCTGGCCATAAGCTGCCTGGATTCTCGTGTATGCCTCGCCTCAAGCATGCATAATTTGCTGAAAGTTCAACAAGGTCAATATACAGATGACTCAAGAGGGGCTGGAGAGAGCCAAAGTCTGACAGGGTCTCATAAAAACATTAATAAAAGCTACAATTTTTGGCCAATTTCTTTCAGCTTTCTAAACTTTAAAGCTGAAATCCTTATGTTTGCATGATATGAAAATTATATCGACAGTGCTCACAGGAAACAAACGTGCCATGGTCAAAATTGGGCAAAATTTAAGTTACTAATTTTTACATTAATACTAATAACTTATAAAATTTGAAAAATTCATAACTAATTTTGGGTATTCAATTGAATCTTGATTAAATAATGTTACATCCCTGACAAAAAATCTCTAGCTTCAGCAATCCCCTTGTTAAGGGAGTAAATATATTTCTTGATTTTTTACAAAGTGCATTATGTTTGGGCCCATAACTTAAAACAATTACGCAATACTGAAATCATTCTGGCATGTGCATAGAGAATGAAAAATATGTATATTATTTATGACTAAAGTCAGATCAGTGGTTTTGATATTAGGCAGTCTTGAAGTGTAACAATGGGTTTTTAATGAAAAATGAAGTTTTTCATTAATATCTTGAAGGTATTAAGTCCTAGTGACCAAATTCTTGGCATGGCAGGGGATTTTGGAGACATCTAACTGTATGCCGAATTTAAGGAACTAAGAGCTGAAGCTGGGGAGCTGAGCTCTTGCAAACTGCATAACACTAGCTTGATGTAAACAATGTTACATGGTGCTTGAAAACTTGAATAAAATCTACAGTATTTTATCAACTGGTTTCAAATTCTTGGTGTTAACAGTTGAAAAGCTAACAAAAACATGCTGTGAAAATTAAATCCACAGTACTTACAGGAAAAAAATATGCCATGGTCAAAGTTGGCCAAAATTTAAGGTACCAATTTTTTATTTTATTAATATTTTAAAAAATTTAAAAGATTTTCATCTAATTTTGGGTATACTATTTAATTTTGATTAATTAAAGTTATATTACTGGAAAAAAGGTCCATAGCTTTAACATGTTTTGTGTTAAGTGATCAAATATCTTTCCTGATTTTTTACAAAATGCATTATGTTTGGGTGCATAACTTTTTTAAATTATATAATACAGACATAATTTCTTGAATGTACATAGGAACTATATAGAGGAATATTTATGGTAAATATGAGGAAAAACAGATGAGTGGTTTTGATATTAGGCAGTCCTGAAGTGTGAAAATAGGTTTTTAATAAAAAATTAAGGTTTTTCCTTAATTTCTCAAAGGAACGAAGTCGTAAAGACCCAGTTTTCGGTTTGGTAGGAGATCTTGGGGACATCTAACATTATGCCGAATTTTGGATTCCTAGGTCCTACGTTTTCAAAACGTGCCACATCTACGGACGGACGGACGGACGGACAGACGATCGGACGACGGACAATGGACCAAGACTATAGCTCAGATGACTTATAGTCAGCTGAGCTAAAAATTGGCCAGGGGGTATCCGCAAATTTCTAGCAATTTGCGACCTGAGCGACAAGGAGAGAGGGGCCTGGCTGTCAAAGTAGCAATTTCCTAGCAATTTGCGGATTTACCAGAAAAAAAATTGGCCGGGGGGTATCGGCAAATTGCTTGCAATTTGCGACCTGGGCGCCCAGGTGAGAGGGGGCCTGGTTGTCAAAGTAGCAATTTGCTAGCAATTTGCGGATTTAACAGAAAAAAAATTGGCCGGGGGGTATCGGGAAATTGCTTGCAATTTGCGACCTGGGCGCCAAGGTGAGAGGGGGCCTGGCTGTCAAAGTAGCAATTTGCTAGCAATTTGCGGATTTACAAGAAAAAAAAATTGGCCGGGGGGTATCCGCAAATTGCTAGCAATTTGCGACCTGAACGACCAGGAGAGAAGGGGCCTGGCTGTCAAAGTAGCAAATTGCTAGCAATTTGCGGATTTACCAGAAAAAAAAATGGCCGGGGGGTGTCCGCAAATTGCTAGTAATTTGCGACCTGAGCGACCAGGAGAGAGGGGGCCTGGTTGTCAAAGTTGCGACCTGAGCGACCAGGAGAGAGGGGGCCTGGTTGTCAAAGTAGCAATTGGCTAGCAATTTGCGGATTTACCAGAAAAAAAAAAATTGGCCGTGGGGTATCCGCAAATTGCTAGCAATTTACGACCTGAGCGACCAGGAGAGAGGGGGCCTGGTTGTCAAAGTAGCAATTTGCTAGCAATTTGCGGATTTACCACACTCTAAGAAGAAAAGGGTTCTTGAGGGTTCTTTGAGGGTTCTTTGAAGAACCACAGGTTTGCGTGAAGAACTCTAGGGTGTTAGGAGGCAAAACAGGGTTCTTTAAATGAAGGTGGGTTCTTTCGGATGATTTAGTGTTCTTTTAGAGGCATGAGGGTTCTTTGGAAGTGCTTCTTGTAAAACAGGGTATATTAAGAGGTGATTCTATATCCTGACTAATTAAACGCTTCCGAGAGAGAAGGCGTTCCTTAGAGATAAAAAGGAGTCTAAATTTAAAGGTTGAACTCAAGTATTAAAATAGTTGTATTGATAATTATTAGTGTAGTCCGAATACAGGTCTACGTGATATTATGATTTAGGAAATTTAAGTTATTTTTTTTCAATTAAATAAGCATGCAGTCACTCTTACTAGAAATTTTGGTCTAGTAAAGTAATTCATAGCTGAATTAGTTTTGACCATTAAAGATTGTATGGTGGTGTATATATTTGTATATATATATATATATATATATATATATATATATATATTATATATTATATATATATATGTAAGTGTATACTTTTCAGCAGTGATATACAATCTGAACCAAAATTGGTACTCTTGTTATTTTTTTTTTATTATTAATAATCATTATCAATACATTTAAAATGGAAATATGACAGACTCTAGCCAGGGTTACACAACACGGCAATCACTTGTCTCTCACAATTTTCAGCATTTCTGTGCGATTGGCGTGTAGTGTAAACAGCATTTTTCAGCTGCATTCATGTAAAAACGATGCGACGACTCTCACTGGCGTTGCTTAATCGTAAATTGATACGCTTTCGCGCCAATCTTACAAGTGCCGGGTATTTAGAACAGTGTGCTGACCAGTGCTGACCAGTGGAGACAGATCAAGGTTCAGCTGAAGTACTGTACAGACTGCAAGCCAGTAACGTCACAAACAGACAGTGAAGACTATAAGGTAAGTTTATGAATGTGTTATTTTACCCACTGAATATTTGTTTACTCTATCTGGAAAGAAATGCTATATATCATCTACATGAGTTATAACACTTAATTGAGCTTTAAAGTTGCAAGTTATATTTCGGGATGCAGCGCTGTAAGAAAAATTCGCAGTATATTTTTTTGACGATACACAATCAGTTTTGATTATTTGTAACACAGATGTTATATTATGTCATTTAAGTGTACAGAGTACTTGTATACAGAGCATGGATAATATACAGGATTTTTATATATATAAGGGGTATATACACAGCTTGTGTCAGCACCATAGTATCGTGGATGTATTACTGTACCCCAGGCAAGTTTCCAACATGGCCCGGGCTTAGATTTCCTTTTGACAGTGTAATTATCAAACCTCTCCAATACGTCGTTTGTAGGCCAATGCTTGGGGATATAGAAGTTGGGTGTATGTATGTGAAGTGTATATTTACATATATTCGTGTGCGCAATTATGTTAATATGTTTGTGCATATATATATAAACATATATATATATATATGTATAATATATATATGTTATAATGTATATAAATACATATGTGTGTGAGTGTGCGTGTATTTGTTCTGTGTATTCAAGAGGTTCTATAACCGATTTTCTATTATACTATTATGGTTAGGGGAAGTACGTTTTAAAATGTGTTCATTTATAAAGGTCAGTTGATATCGATGGTAATACAAGATGTAGGTTGCAATGTGTACACCATGCACATGTGGAATGATAAATGAGTAGCCATTAGGTGGCCATCGGCCCATCAGTGGGAGCTGGTCACAGCATGGGATATACACGTTAGTCTTACAGTGCCTGAGTGCTAGGCTGTATATAGATACGTTCGATTGTGAAATCACAGAAACAGTCACTGGTCACGCGGTGCCCTGAAAGGCAAAACACTGGGCTTCAGCATGCTCAGTTTTTCACTGTTTGGGGTCTTACTGTATATCCAACACCAAACATGTTATTCTTGTAACTCTAAATTCAGTTGTTATTTTTTCAGGTTTGAAGAATAATGCTGCAATATTAACGATTCCGGGTCTTTCTGGGGAAAATGAAGACCACCTGTTCCTCCATAAACGGTAATTATGTTGTTACTTTGTTTTAAATAAGAAATATAAATATTACTAACTTCATGGGGCAGAGGTTGAGTGAAACATGCCTCTTTACATTTGAAATTTAGCTATCAATCAATCTATCTATCTATCTATCTATCTATCTATCTATTGATTGTCGGGATATTTTCCTCTATATTGGCACACCAAACTTTCTGCAATGCTGAGCTAGAAAAACAGGTTTTGTCCGTCTTTATAATGCAAAAAATAAATACTCAGGGCCGCTAACACTGGGACTGTTTTAATATATACGTTTAATATACAAATAACAAAATTAATGTAAATAGACTTACTTTTTCTTCAACCTATAGACAACTTCAGGGTTACTTCAAAATAAACTGTATATAATGGCTGCTTTTATTTATATTGGAATGTGTATTTTCTGTTACAGGAAGAAACGTCGCAATGCCAATACTAAAGTTCACTGTTGGTCAGGATGTACTCCATGATGACGAGTTGCACGTGGTGGCAGTAGCTGTAATCTCACCTGTGTGACGGCTCCGTATACTCTACGATGGGGATTGCCCTTGTGATGGCGGCCTATTGGGCATATGGGTTTTAGTACCCGAAGTCACTGAGAAAGACTTTTTCTTTTTTAGAGGAGTTTGTGTTTGGACTTAAAAGCTCTAGGGCTGTGCCTATATCTGTTGTGAGGCTGCACACAGAGCTAACGCATTAATGGACCTAATACCTATAGTGGTGTGCCGATTAATCGATTAAATCGATGATTGGTCGTTTTCTTTCAAAATCGATTATGTAAGCACATGCAAAGAATATAATCCTGTTAGACATATACAAACACAGGGTAATGAACAGCATTAAAATTGAACCTTACATTTATTGCCAACCATCATCCAGCTTCAAGTTGACCTTAGGTGGTTTCTAATGAAAGATCCTTTTTTTTATCCTGACATTTATGGGTTGGATATATACATGGAGTATGACAGAAAAATAATAATACTAGCCAATATATTAAGCTAAAACTGAAAATAAATCCTTTTTCAAATATAATATATATAGTATTACACCCAGAGATGGGGCATATATTGCTTTAATATGATCATGATACCACCTAACCTGATGACAGTAATATATAATTCTTCCAGTAAAAGTTTCACCACTTATAGAATATTCATATTTGTGTTTTTAAACAATATGTAGACATATGGACCGTCTGTAACTACATCTGAGGCATGTGCCAGAAAACTGATTCCCTCAGTTAGGAGAAATGGTAAGGCAAGTTATCGAAGGGAAGACGCAAAGGCTTTTTTTACACTTGTAGCCAGTGCAGGTCTCGGAAATGTTGTTGAAGATCAGAATGGTGTGAGAACTGTAATTAAAATGAAGCGTGTTGATTTTGTATACCAGTGCGTGAACGCCTGCAACTGGAACGTTACTGAGGCATCTGTGGTTCATGGAATGGGGAAATCTGAACTTTTGTGTATTAAGCATACCTGTGTTTGGCTAATGTTGGGCCCTATTGCATAATGTACTGGAGGTCAGGATGATGAGTTATATTTTGTGCGTGCCAACTTCATGTTTTTTATTTGTGAATATGTTGGATTTGTACTTATATGTCAAATTGTTAATGGAATAGTGTAAAATATTTGTCTTGGTTGTTGGAGAAAAGTTTTTGCATATTATGGTCATTGTGTAGGCATAAAAAAGAACAGATGAATCAGTATGTGTGAAGGTAGTTTAGGCCAATGTTCACAAACAATCAGTTTTGTTAGTGGAAAGCTGAGTAATGAATCAGAAATGATCATGAATAATTACTAATAGGACAGTTGGGAACAAGTTGTATCAAGAAATGCATAGTATTTCATTTGATAATGCCTGAATGGAGTAATTTTACTTTTCATTTAATGACTAGCACTATTGTTGGAAATGCTTTAGTATCCCCCCAATTTGCAGGCAGTGGTATTGTTGGTAATATTTAGTTGACTGACCTGTTCATATGATAAAGAGGCAAGGGAGCCGTAAATGTACTGATCTGTAATAATTAGTTCATGTATAAATTTATATTTTATTCATTGTGCATAATTAAGGTTTCCCTTGATGCTGACAGGTGGCTGTTAGTAGAAAAGCAGTAGAGAAAGTTATACCGAAGCTGCAGCGGGTAAATGTTATTAATATATATTTTAAAAAATCATTCCAGTTAGCAAGCAAGTTAAGAACGAAAATGGACTGTTTGAATTTGACAGAGTAGTGACCAACATTGCATGTTTATATTTCATTTTATGGAGCGCTTATCCATCATGACTAAAAGTTATATGTAATTGACTAAGATGTACCGATGTTTCAAATATGAAAGTGTGGAAAGATGTGACATTTGTTGTGCGTGTTGAAACATGGATGGCCATAATCATTTGTAAAATATCAGCTGCCCCATGATTTCTGATAATTGATAGTGTTATAAATAACAGTGAAAACTGTAACATAACAATTAAGCTGCAGATTGACAAGTACAGGCAATGCTCATTCCTGTTGTATGTACATGTGTGTATAAATACATGTATATAGTGTTTGTGTACATATTTAAGAAAAGAGTTGGATTAGTACATGTTAACAAAGCATGCTAATGGAAGAATAAAAGATCTGTTAATCAATGTCATTGTTACTTTGTTGAGATGCTGTGGATGGTGCGGTGATGTGTTTGCACCTAGGCACAACCAAAGGCTATTTGGACACTTGAATTTAAAAATGTACATGCACGTAGATGAATTAGTCATTTACAATACAACCCTGATGAGAGGAGACGGTTGAGAATGGTGTGAAGCTAAATATTTGTACCCTGACCTGACTAGGCACAATGGAGACTGGAACTGGTAGTTGGCCGGGGCAGTAGTAACGTTTCTAGGTGTGACTGTCAGTGTAGGTGGTATGCATGAGAGGGACCAGTGGCTGATTGATGCCCCCCCCCCCCCAGTGAACTGTTACATGTCTCGTTATTTATATATGTTCCCAGATATTCGTAAGGAATTGTCATTTTTAGATATTTTTCCCCTAACAAGTAAAGTATTTATCCACAATTGATTCATACATTGTAGATCACAGGTTGATGATATTAATGAACAGCCCTGTGATTACGATAGCTTCTGTATGTTTCTACACTGAGGGAGTGAATGAATCTTAAATCTGCTCTGCTTGGTCAAAACACCGAGCTCCCCCCCCCCCCCCCCCATACAAAATGCACCGTTTAAATGCCATTTGATCGAACATGATATTACGGTGAGGAGTACATTTAACTGAAGATATTTTGCAGGTTATAAGCATGGATGGGCATTTTTACCATATACAGATTGAATGTTTAGAATTTCCAGTTAATATCCACATTTTAAAGAAATATTAATGTTATAGCCGTCTACACATGAACACCCACCAGTCTACCCATCACGCATTTTCTCGCAATTTTGCAACTTTCTCACCCTCCCTTTGATGGTCGCCCTCATCACTCAATTCTCTAACAATTTAGCAACTTTGCCATCCTCCTTGTAACGACCGTCGCCATGACGCCTTTTGCTAGCAATTTGCTCATCCTTCCCGAACAACGTTACCGTCTCAATCTCGCAATTTGCCATCAATTTACGTGCAGACCTGGGAGCCGCCGCCGAATTGCGCCAGCCGCCGCCTTTATTTTATAAGCAAGCCGCCGCCGATAGTTTTCTTAAGCCGCCGAATTGCGCCAGCCGCCGCCGATTATTAAACACCGGCTAAGCCGCCGGTGAAATACTGATAAGCTGATGAAAAAAAAGGATATTCGCTTGCATACTTCAGCTTGTAAACAGTTACTACAGTAACATGTTAACACGAACCAGTCTCCAGCAGATTTCACCGAGCTGCATTGCTTCGCAATGGTAATGCATGATTAATTTTGTGAAAGTTGTAAGTCATTATGTTAGACAGTTAACAAGGTTCCCGCAATCCCCTTTTTTCAGACCGGATAACTGGCATAGTCCCCGTTTGATCAAGGGCGTTTCTCTTACCCCGGTTGCTCAGAAATGAAGACAAAAAGTGCCAGAACCCAGATCATTCCCAGGTTTATTCAGTCAGATATGGATGCTTAATCGTTTAAATTAATCGAGGTCGATGTGCAATATTAAAAAAAATGATATACTGCTTAGATAACATTCAGGAATAAATGAAAACCACAGGAAAAAGCTGTTATATGTATGGAAAAAAATATGCATGTATTTTTGTTATCATTGTTTCCAGCCAATTTAAGCCATTTTAGTATACGTTTACCGTGAAACGATATCGGCAGCAAGCGATCGCTCATAACTACCTCATATTATAATCATGCTACAAATGCCATTCGTGTAAACACCTATGGATAAATGTCTTTATATAAAATCCTTGAGCGTAAACTAAACTTTTAAGCGAGTTTGATTGGTTTGCAATTTGAAGTTAAACGCGAGACCAAATCAGTGTCAAACAGCTGCAGACACCGGCTGCTTTAACCACTGATAAACATGTTGCCACATGAACATATCAAGGGTCACAGAGGTCACGGAGATGATTGAGGTTGACAACTGCGAAAATCCTTGACAAAATTCATATTTCAATTAAGACACGTGACAAATTACGTATACAATAATTGCGACCGGGAAAGTTCAGCGCAGGTAAAAAACATGTCGATCTTAGTCCAAGCCAAATGGAATAAGGGATTTCCTGGTTGTGGCAATGAGTTGGTCTGTTCACATTACATCAGAAAGAATTCACAAAATGTGTTTAAAGTAATCAAATTTTCATGATTATTATAAAAAACTGTTTGGTTGGGGTTCGATTTTGTACGATTATGGCACCTCTCTCCCTCCTCAAATGACATTTTTTCCATTATTAATTATTGCCAAATGTTTTAATTTATTAAGAGACACTCGCGGAAGAAGCATGACTTTCTGAACACTATATATATATATAGGCACAAAGGCCATCCTGGTGAACCGGTGGCGTAACATTATATATAGTCACAAAATTTCCTGCCCTTTCACATAACCCCATGTGATACAGTTAAAAATAGAAGTAAACAGTACGTCCAGCCATGACACTTAAAGTTCGGCAAACGAAAAACGATTATCCGGTTGAAAAAGACTACTGAAAAAACACCTTTTCCAATTGGCATATTATTAGCCGTTATCATCCAATTTGTTTGGATTCTCGTATATTCAGTTTTCTGCCTATCTAATTTTTAGTTATTTTTATTGTATTATCTGTCTCTCAAATTCTTTTTTTATCATCTTAATGTATTTTACTGTGTACAGTGCCTTAGAGCTATTGATATCTATATGTCTCAATGGCTGAATTGAAACCTTCGATTTTCCAAGATTCTTTTAGAATGTAACGTTATATCAGTTGAGATCAAATTATTTATGTGTACCCAGCGTCTGTCAAAAGAAATGAGGAAAATCATAGCAATTTTCATCTGATCAAATAAGCGTTTCAGCTTCACCAAAACACGCTATAGGCCTATTGTCAGATCTGAAAACACAATGGGGTAACCCAATCCTTCACATAACCACTCACTGCTCTTTTACACGCCTGGCGTGATATTGAATAAAATTAATTTATCCAAAGGGTAATTACCTTGTTAAAATATTCGTTAAATTTGTTTCATATTATTGTACATATAAATATATTTGCATTAGACTGAGACAACATTTTGTCCATTAAATATTTGCCTCATCTTTACGGCTCATCCGGCTAGCCAGCCACAACGTTGTCCACTCAGCCATCATCATTGTTTTTAGACCTGAGCCGGCTCAGCCGGCTAGCCAGCCATTTTTTCTTCGAGCCAGCCGATTTACAGGTCAACGGCTGGCTCCCAGGTCTGTTTACGTGCAATTTTGCAACTTTGTCCTATTTATTTTATAGGCGAAACCCATCACCTAAATTGCTAGCATTTTAGAAAATTGCCCCACCCCACAGCCGTTCCATCTTACAATTCGCTAGCATTTTTGCAAATTTGTTAACCCCCCCCCCCCCCCCACACACACACACACAGCCGTCCGCATCTGGCAATTTGCTATCAAATTGCCAGCAATTCAGCAACTCTGTCACCCCCCGCGTCACTTTAAATCCCCCGCGTCAAACGTTTTTATTACCCAAGGGTCACATGGTAATCTGGTGACATACTTGATCCCTACTAACAAAAAACCATGACTCTCGCGTCGGCAAGTTTACCAATGAAAATACTTAAAACATTAAAATTTTTACCAAAACTTTTTCACCAATGAGACCCCCACAATCATTTATGTTTCACTCGTATATTTCCGTCTATGTGGACTCTTTTCTTTAACGGCCGCTACGTGGCGCCAGTCTTCATAGCTGACGATGCGTCGCTCGGTTTTCCGTAGAAACGTTTAGGCCTATAAATCTTTAAACAATACCTGGAATTGCTCTAATTTCTGTGTGATAGAATTCGAATGTTAAATTTCTTCCCAAAAAAAAAAAGAAATTATATGCGTATTTCCCCTATTGCCATGCTACGTGACCGTTCGGCCAAATTAAAAACATGGCTGAAACGGGGCCGGTCGGCAAAAATGGATTTTTAATCAAACTCAAGTTGTACTTCTTATGCATTACAATTGAAATAAGAAATATCAACAAAGATTATATTGGACTTAAAGAAATATCTTGTGTCATTTTTTTTTTAAACGATCTCGGATCTTGTTCTGGTAAGGCATAATCATAATGCATTCCGATGGGGAATTCCCCCCATGTAACGGCAAGCTATCGGCGGGCCCCGCATGTTCCGGCTTCCAGTGCGATATTTTAACCCCCATAAATTATGTGTTGTAATATGCTTTGAATATTGATATTACACGTAAAGATATTAAATGTTACATATTTCAAGCATTCTTCCTCAATTTTGACATTATCTCATATTTTAGCGTTACTTGTCATTTCCATGTCAGTGCCTGAGAAATAATGTATGACGTTTTCAGCTGTATTTCCCGAAAAAAAAAAGAAATAAAAAGCGGCATTTTCCAAAACAAAGCACCAAATATCAGCAAATATAATACAATAAAATGTATTGGCTCAACAATGCATGCATTGTATATGGAGCACCAGTGAACATGGCTGCATGAGCATCTTAATAATACATTTGCGACGGAACTTACATACGTGATCACAGTTATACACAACCTGAGTGCACATAGGACTAGAACATTTCATAAAAAAATCAGTATTTGTGCAGCTTGTTACCACTAAAAAATGATGTAAACATTAATAAACATATCCCAGCTGGCCTTCAACTGGTTTGTTGATGCTGATACATTACTATAATAATTATCATGTTACCTGAGGTTCCACAGCTGTCCATACAGAAATTTGAAACCAGGGGCACGTTAATATATAGGGTTACCCTTTCATTAGTATCATGCAGTATATTATACTGTGGATTCAGAAAATATCGTGGTTTTGAAATTTCATGGTTTTGACCTGAAACACTATTCGTTGAGTTAGAATTTATTGGATTAATAGTTCCTAGTCAGGCAATGTATTCAAAATTAATATACCGTGAACAGACGTGAAATTGAGCAAAAGATCAGTGTTTTGCTTATGTTAAAAAAATACGCAGTCCCGACACAAGCGAAAGGCTCAATGACACAAATGACAAATATATCGGCTGACTTATCTGAAATTTGTTGGGCGAAGAAAAAGAGTGTCTACTCTGAAATCAAGGACAGTCCGACAAGCTGTCTTAGGAATTTTATTGCCCAGTCGTATTGTCCCGGCGGTGATCGGCTTTTGATCTCCGCTTCCTAGACTGGTACCCTGCATTATTATGGCCCTTACCAAGCATGGGGTGCCAGACTACTCAACTTCCCCGTAGAAATTAGGCCCCCCCCCCCGGGCAAATTGCCCGGTCCGATTTGGTGTGCGATCGCGAGAACAAATCCTCCGATTAACTGACATACTGGTTGTGATTTTATGAATTATTAGAACAAACGGAAGTCAATATTTATATTCTGCATATTCATTAATGAAAAGAGTTAACACTTCTTGGTATGTCGTTCGTTCAGTTTGAACCCTTAGTTGATTGCAGATCCCGGGAAAGGGACTACAGTTACACTAGGCTCCAGCTCATAACAGTGCTCAACTGACCGTAACTTATCACCAAGCCGGGGCATAATTAGGTTAACTCTGCCGCATGGATGTTCTGCCGCACGGTTATTTTTTTTTAAATAATGACATTCTTATAGACGAACAATCAAAAAAGATTAGCTGGGCAAAATGGCCTTTACCTACGACTTTTAGCGAGAAAATATGAGATAAAGAGCAAGTCCACATATACCAGTGTTGGTGCAGACAAATTGCTAGCAAATTGCGTTATGGGGACGGCTGTTACATGGAGGATGGCAAAGTTGCTAAATTGCTAGCAAATTGCGTGATGGGGACGGTCATTACAGGATGAGTGAGAAAGTTGCAAAATTGCGTGGAAATTGCTAGCAAATTGCGTGATGGGGACGGCCATCACAGGGAGGGCGAGAAAGTTGCAAAATTGCGAGCAAATTGCTAGCAAATTGCGTGATGGGGAGGGCTGTTACATGGAGGATGACAAAGTTGCTAAATTGCTAGCAAATTGCGTGATGGGGACGGCCATCACAGGGAGGGTGAGAAAGTTGCAAAATTGCGAGCAAATTGCTAGCAAATTGCGTGATGGGGATGGCTGTTACAAGAAGGATGGCAAAGTTGCTAAATTGCTAGCAAATTGCGTGATGGGGCCGGCCATCAGAGGGAGGGCGAGAAAGCTGAAAATTGCGAGCAAATTGCTAGCAAATTGCGTTATGGGGACGGCTGTTACATGGAGGATGGCAAAGTTGCTAAATTGCTAGCAAATTGCGTGATGGGGACGGTCAAAACAGGATGAGTGAGTAAGTTGCAAAATTGCTAGCAAATTGCGTTATGGGGCCGGCCATCACAGGGAGGGCGAGAAAGTTGCAAAATTGCGAGCAAATTGCTAGCAAATTGCGTTATGGGTAAGGCTGTTACATGGAGGATGGCAAAGTTGCTAAATTGCTAGCAAATTGCGTGATGGGGACGGTCAAAACAGGATGAGTGAGTAAATTGCAAAATTGCGTGCAAATTGCTAGCAAATTGCGTGATGGGGACGGTCAAAACAGGATGAGTGAGTAAGTTGCAAAAATGCTAGCAAATTGCGTGATGGGGACGGTCAAAACAG
Source organism: Sipunculus nudus (assembly GCA_026874595.1). Taxonomy (NCBI): domain Eukaryota; kingdom Metazoa; phylum Annelida; class Sipuncula; order Golfingiida; family Sipunculidae; genus Sipunculus; species Sipunculus nudus. The sequence goes on along the minus strand of CM049315.1, from coordinate 22,650,137 downwards.
GAGGAGTGAGTAAGTTGCAAAATTGCGTGCAAATTGCTAGCAAATTGCCTGATGGGGCCGGCCATCACAGGTACGGCGAGAAAGTTGCAAAATTGCGAGCAAATTGCTAGCAAATTGCGTTATGGGTACGGCTGTTACATGGAGGATGGCAAAGTTGCTAAATTGCTAGCAAATTGCTTGATGGGGACGGTCAAAACAAGATGATTGAGAAAGTTGCAAAATTGCTAGCAAATTGCGTTATGGGGACGGCTGTTACATGGAGGATGGCAAAGTTGCTAAATTGAGAGCAAATTGCTAGCAAGTTTGCAATAATTGCGTTTAGCAAGTTTTGCAATGAGGATTCAAACTTTGATGGACACTCGCGCAAGTTTGCTAGATACTCATGCTTCAACAGGGAAAAACCGACAGTTCCCCGCCTATATGGCCCTTTGTGTCAGATGGCTTTGTTCAGTTAGAGGGTAACCATGCAAGAAAGGCCCGTGTTAAAATCTTAAGGGATACCGGGGCAACTCAAAGCCTCGTTTTGAAATCTGTTCTTCCCTTCTCTAAAGAGAGTTACGCGGGGTGTTCAGTTCTAGTCCAGGGCGTTAATTCGGAATTTTTAGAAGTTCCATTACACAAGAGTGAAACTAGAATCTGATTTAGTCTCTGAATTTGTAACTGTAGGAGTTTGTTCAAAGTTGCCAGTAGAGGGCGTTTCGCTCCTCCTAGGCAACGATTTAGCTGGTGACAGAGTGAAAATTGATCCCAGAATGACAAAATTGCCGAGCACCGATAGGGACACAGACCTGCTCCAGCAGGAGTTTCCGGGCGTATTTCCAGGCTGCGTATTTCCATCGCATACTCGAGCGATGAGTAAAAAGGCAAGTCTGAAACCCAGAAAGTTCTGTACTTGACCTCTCGCAAACCTTTATGGCGCATTCAAACGATGACGTCAGTGGCTTAAAGCCCGTTACGCGAGTAAATGTCAAATCGCCCGCATGTGACCCAAGTGGCACACCCAGTCCAAAGGACTCGACTACAAATGTAGTACAGGGCAATCAGACCCTGAATAGAAATCTCCAAAGGAGTACAAACGGCGTGAAATCGCCTGATCAAAATGGGCATGAACAGTTAAAGAAGGATAGGAGTGTAAAGAATGTAGAAGTTAGCATGAAAACTGATGATTTGATAGCAATGCAAAAGAAAGATCCTGATATTGCCTCTCTTAGAGAAAATGCCTTGACTAAAGAGAAAGCAGATAAAGTTCTAATTTGTTTCACCTTACAGAATGATGTACTAGTCAGAAAATATAGACCTCCCACCATACCAGCGGACGAAATGTGGAAAACTCTTTATCAAATTGTAGTTCCCCCCCCCGAGTATCGCCCAGAAATCTTAAAACTTGCACATGATCATCCTATGGCAGGACATTTGGGTGTCAGGAAAACCAAACGCAAAATTCTCCAACACTTCTATTGGCCCAAGTTAACACGAGACGTGGCGAAATACTGTAAAACTTGTCATGTGTGTCAAATGATTGGAAAACCAACCCACCAAATTAGTCCTGCGCCACTCTCGCCCATACCAACAACACATGATGCGTTTGAATCAATAATACTTGACTGTGTAGGACCGCTAAGAAAAACTAAACATGGCAATGAATATGTTCTAACAATCATGTGTACTAGCTGCAACTAGATTTCCAGAAGCTATTTCTCTTAGAACTATATCTGCAAAGAAAATTGTTGAAGCTCTGGTTAAATTTTTTACTACTTTTGGCTTACCAAGAACAATACAAACGGATCAAACTTCAAATTTCATGTCAAATATATTTGCCCAGGTTATGGCAGAGCTAGGCATAAAACACTACAAATCCAGTGCCTACCATCCTGAGAGTCAAGGTGCTCTACAGCGATTTCACTAAACTCTCAAAAACATGATTAGAGCTTATTGTCTTGACACTGGGAACCAGTGGGATGAGGGTTTGCCCTTTTTGATATTTGCGGCCCGAGAAGCAGTGCAAGAAAGCTTAGGGTTTAGCCCTTTTGAATTAGTGTATGGGCACTGTGTAAGAGGGCCCCTGGCGGTGTTAAAAGACACTTGGATGGAAAACAGTTGTCAAAGTAGCTTGTTAAAATATGTTCAGGAATTCAAAGAGAAATTAAGTAGGGCAAATGAAATCGCCCAAGAACATTTAAAGAAAGCCCAAAACAAAATGAAAGTATGGTTTGACAAAAAGACGACAAAAAGAGAATTTAAACCTGGTGATTAAAATTCTGGTATTATTCCCAATTCCAGGACATCCCCTGCAAGCAAAATACTCTGGACCATACAAAGTTGTTGAGAAGAAATCAGATTTGAATTATATGATTGATACTCCTGATCGTAGAAAGTCGCAACAACTTTGTCATATAAATATGTTGAAAGAATATCATGACAGGTCAGCGGAAACATGTCAATCTAGTCCTCCCCAAACAAATTTGGTACTCATTAAAGAAACTGAAAAGAATGCCGAGGATGTTCTCATGAAGAAAACTGAACATCCTGTAAAACTGAACAACTCTGATATTTTAAATAATTTAGATCAGAAATTGTCACATTTGGATTTCGATCAGTTATCAGAGTTGAAGGAAATCCTGCTAAATTATGACTCTTTATTTCCTGATGTCCCCAGTAGAACTATGTACTACAGCATGATGTAGACGTAGGAGATGCTTCCCCTATTAAACAGGCACCATATAGAGCTGGTCCCCAAAAGTTACAAGCCATAAAGAATGAAATCAAGTATATGATAAAGAATGATATTATTGAAAACAGCAGTAGTGCCTGGAGTTCCCCATGTTTGTTGATAAAGAAGCCTGATATGACCTACAGATTTTGTACAGACTATCGAAAAGTTAACACTGTAACAATAACAGATACTTACCCTTTGCCCACTGTGGAAGATTGCATTGATAGGATTGGATCTGCTACGTATATTAGCAAGTTAGATCTGTTAAAAGGTTATTGGCAGGTACCTCTTACCGAACGGGCTAAGCAAATATATGCGTTTGTAACGCCAAACGGTTTGTTCCAGTACAAAGTTATGCCCTTCGGAATGGAAAATGTGCCAGCCTGCTTCATGAGACTTATGAATTGTGTATTATCTGGCTTAGATAACTGTACTTGCTATATTGATGATGCTGTTGTATACAATCACATATGGGAAGGTCATAAACAAAGTTTGGTAGAACTCTTTGAGAGACTGAAAAAAGCAGGATTGACAGTTAATCTTGCCAAGAGTGATTTTTGTCGTGCAACTGTAACATATTTAGGGCACGAAGTAGGTCAAGGTTGTGTAAAACCAATTGCCAGTAAAGTATCTGCTATCGTAGAATTTCCAGTTCCTACTAATCGCAAGGAACTAATGCGATTCTTAGGAATGACTGGGTATTACAGGAAATTTTGTCAGAACTTTGCAGAAGTTGTAAATCCGTTAACGGACCTATTGAAAAAGGACAAAAAATTCCATTGGAATAAAAACTGTCAAAATGCTTTTGAAAGAGCCAAAGCTATATTACAAAGTGCACCTGTGTTACAGGCTCCAAATTTTGATAAACCGTTTTCTCTCATGACTGATGCCAGCGATTGCTTTGTAGGCGCTGTGCTCATCCAAGACGATGACTTTAACATAAGTCATCCGGTTTGCTACTATTCAAAGAAATTTTTACCTCATCAAAAGAATTATTCTACTATTGAAAAGGAAACTCTGTCACTATTGATGGCGTTACAGCACTTTGAAGTATATTTAGGCTCTACGCCTTATGATATAACTGTTTATACAAATCATAATCCCATAACATTTCTTCATAAGATGAAGAATAATAATCAGAGATTAATGAGATGGAGTCTAGCCCTGTCAGAGTTTAACCTAGTTATCAAACACATCAAGGGCTCCGATAACATAATCGCTGATACGTTATCAAGACGTCATTTATTTTGATCTGATGATTAACTCTTGTTATAGCCTCGGATATGTTCTGTCCTTTGGAAGAGTTGTATTACATTATTACATGTATTAAGATATTGCTGATTATACTATTTGTGATGATGATAATTAATTAGCTTTGAGAAGCATAAAATAATGCTTTAGATGTCAAACTACTCATACACTCGTCATACAGTGCTAATGCTTTGCTCTCCTTACCTTCTTTCTTTTAAAAGTGGGGGTGTTGCATGGACGTCAACCGGACATCGGAGGATGGCGCCACGAAGTGGTGTGGCCGCCCCCGTTTCCACGCGTATGGATCCACCCCGCTATCAGTGACTACTGACGCGCTTTGAGAAACATAAACACTATTCTGGGACCATTCAGTACTGGTTTTGCAGTTCTGACGGCGCTGTCGTTTCTCTCAAGCAAAACCACAAACTTCTGCGGTTTCCACCCATTGTTGAAAGCCTATAAAACGAACTCGCCTGCAGTACGAGGCGGGACTATTGATTTTGCTACGCCACGTTACTGTTTTCCCCGGGGACCGTGACCGTGGGCTCTTGGTCCCCAAGCCCACGGAATGCCATGAACCACGCTATAAAACTTTATTATGTAGGAAGAGGAGAGACTTTACGTTTTCTGGTGCCACATGGATTAATACAGGACTTAAGTTTTGTGTGTGCCCGAACTATGTGTTGATGATGGACTTCAGTTTCTCGTATACCGGATTCAGTTAAGTATTTCGTTGCAGTTCGTTATTAAGAGACTCAGTTTTCTTCAGAGACTTTGTTATAAATTACGTTATGTATTGACTATTATATTATTTGTGTACGAATGTAAATATTGTAATATATGAATATAGCACTGTTTTTGCACCCATATTTTGGTTACGTATTCATTTGAAGAGAACGTGTCTGAGCATATGTGTTACGGTTCGGCCTGAGTTGTTTGGTGTGAAAAGGGACCGTAACAATATATATATATATATATATTATAAGAAATTTGGTCCACCAATGTTTTGTGAAACCGTGTTGCGTTCGTGACACTGAGCCATATCTAATTTTACAGGTTATGGTTCCCGCAGTGACCTAGCATTGATGAATACTTTTCTTACAAAGAGAAAGGAAAATATGCACAGGCAAATAATAAGATAATGTAGGTGGAATCATCATTCATGCATATAAGCTTAAATTCATCAAGATCCATAAGCACACCAAACCTAATAACAAGCCATCAACCCGTTCATGAGGAATCTGGCAATTTGTGTGTATAATGCGTTATTTCTGGGGTGCTCAAACGTGCCCCGTAACTCGGAGAATATAGGTCACAGTGACCTTATTTCAGGTTTCTGAGCAGAACTTCCTGGGGACCTCTCAGAATACTGAGATTCATACGCTCTTTACACAGCGCTTTACCTATAGGCCTACTACCTATATATATAGTAAGGTGTTGTTTTGACCTCGAATCCTGAGTACTGTATTTTGTCCAATCATATGACCCGTTGCTAGAAGACACGACCTCCATTATTGGCTGAATTCGTCATTGATTATCTATTGAATAATAAATAACAAATATAATTGCTGTTGCCAAAACTTTTTAAGGGTTGAAGAGGCCCTCTGTGTATAATTAGACTACAAACTAATTCCATAAATATTTGTGGTCCTCATGACTGCGTGTAAACTATGCCCGATATGCGACACACAACTGATGCGACACGGAATCTACATAATTATCAGGACGTGTTGCCAGCAAAACTGTTTACCAGCCAAGCAAGGAATACAGGAGTGACAGCTCATCGCCCCGGCAACCGTTTGAATAGGCCACAGGCTCAGAGAGAATGGCCCCGCACGTGGTTTTCACAGGTCCTTGTGCACATAGGATGCCCGGCCGGTGAGCAGTAATTCAAACGAAATGTAAAAACATTGGCTCCGTGCACACTTTCGCTGGCTGCTTCCGTTTTGCTGGCAACGGACACATGGCTATGCTAAACATAGTCGTAGTGTCGTAATCGAATCGGTCGATGATGCGAGAACGCACAGGGACTAATTAAAATTCGATTATTTTTTACTAAGAGTAACCATAAAACTGTCATCAAGCGGCGCTTGAAATGCAGCTATGGGCGGAGCCATGATGCCGTCGAGTGTTTGTTAACTGGAATTTGGTTGGCTGTTAGTCTCATCATACGCACATTTTTTTCAGCAGACAACGACCCGCCACCAGGTTCCTAAGTGTATCATAAACGGTAAAGCCAGGCAGCGGGAAAATCAGTAGTTTCTTTAGAAGCGCAAGATTTCCGCTGCCTCGGGAGCGTATCAGATTCATAGTTCTAGCCTGTACGGGTACAATTTGTGCCTTATTAACAGACATAGTGTTCTCAAAAATACAGATAAAAATTCGTAAGATTCAGAGATAATGAATTTGGGGCAACCATTCATGTCAAGTAGCTAAGTTTCATTAGTACCCATAGCACACCATATTTGATGAAATTCTTCTAACCATTCCTGAGGATGGCAATTGTGTACACTTTACATTATTTCTGGGGTGCCCAAATACCCCCGTCACTTGGAGAATATAGGTCACAGTTACCTAATTTAAGGGTTTCATGGAGATTTTTTATAGACCTCCCTTGATGTCAAGTTAGAAGATACCAGTGCAAATGGTTACGATTTGTGTCCTGTTAACGGACCACAGTCTCAAAAAACAGAGAAAAAGTGCGTTTAAAAAAGGGGGAAAAATTCAGGCGGCGCCACTAGTCTACAGGAACTAATGAAAAAATCCATGGTCAATATGCATACATGCTGATCAATGCATTAGTTGTTTAGACACTGGAGCTTTTGTATAAATTTTTTAATTTTTCGAGGGGAGGAGGGAGACCTAACTTCCAAGGAGATTTACCTCCCTAAATATCAAGATAAAAGATACAAGGTTCAGCGGTTACCATTTGTGCCTGGTTGACGGATTAGGACGCATTAGAAATACTGGTAGAGATGCGAACCCGAAAATACATAGCGACATATGGGTGGTGGAACGAACTATAAAACTTTTCATTTTTAGTGAAAACTGTCATATAAACACATAGCTGCATAACTTATCCAGACCATAAAAAAAACAAAAATATTAAAATACCTCATTCAATGCAAACGTGTTTTATTGATAAAACTGAAAACCCAGTGATATACGTGTACGGCACATAGTTCAAGTATGAAGGACAAAGTTAGAGATGCTAATATGCGTGCGTGTTAAGCGTGATTGTAACAACTTATACCTTTTTTTTAAACAGAAGATTTGAGTATTTAAGCAAGCATTTCGGGCTTTAAGATTTGATTATATACGTTGTTGCACTGTTCAGTTTGTGTAGTCCTCCTAGAAAATAAAAAAAGAATAAGTTAAAAATAAGTGGAAAAAATTTACAAGTTTTCATCCAACAGATTCAGTTCGTTTAATACGCAATGCAATCGCGTTGTTTGAATGGCTCTCATGAGTATGTACATTTTAAAATTAATACAAATGAAATTAAATCTTAATCGCATATGCAGTCTTCACAGAAACGGGTCTATGTCTATGCTTAATTTAGGTAACCTGATATCACCATATTTTAAGACTTACACATTTGTCACATTCTGTTTACCACGGTCTATTTTGTGGTATTTTCTGCTGGCTCTGGTTTGTCATCTGGGTCCTCTTTGTGGTAGGGGGCCGCATTGAATTCATCTTCGGTCAGTTTCACATCCCCTGATAATTCACCACAGAACAAAATTGAATAAATTGGAATTACTGAATAAAGTAAATCTCATAATTTCACCCGATCTGCTACATCTAATAAGCATATACGTTTCGGTATATTAAAAAAAATCTTTGTTCACTTAACGGCATTAGGGGTTCATTTTCTAGTAAATTATATATGCATATAGGCGTTTATTACATAACATGAGTTGTATACGTAAGAACAGCAAGTTACAAAGTATCAGCATCCATGGCCAAACCATGAATTAATATATTACATAAGGAGCACGCGACGAGCTACACCCATTTAGATAATTTCCGACAATTTGTTTTTATTTGATATCCGAATATTTACTAAAATTATTAAAGGCCCTGCATAATTTGAACTTTCTAGTTGCTATGACTTTCTACTGCCGTTCTAAATATCCTGCCTCCTTAAAATTAAAAGGCTTACCGTTATTGTCAGTGACTTTCAGTGCCGCGGCACTTGATTCTAGGTCGGCGTTTAGAGTCTTCGCGAATTCCGGCACAGTGATGAACCCGTCCTTGTCGTGATCGTAGGTTTTGAACTCGTGTGGGAATGCTTTAAGATACTAAGAAAGGAATTGTAAACGATTACATAATAATTCTCAGATATACTTCATCAATTAGCGAACCAAACAAGAGTAGAATGGCACTTGTAATTAGTCTGGAAAGCCAATAAGTTACTATTTTTATTTATTACGAATCACACGAAATACGTTATATAGATGGAATACATTCTGTGTGAATCTACTTACCTTGTCCCCTTTATTATTGAGTGCGCACTCATTCGCACACACCACGAAGCAAAAGTCTTTCGGACAGTAACGCTTGCAGGTAAATGGACAGCCAGGGACGTTAGCCTGAGGCAGTGCCCTCTTTTTTGTATTTATAACTATACGCGGACAACGAGCCCACAATCAGCACCTGGCGTCAACTGGCGGAAACCACGTGGTCGCAAACGTTGCAAGCAGAAGGCACCAAACGATGTTAAACTTCATTGTTCTTGTGTTATCCTTTACTGTTAAAAAGTGAAAAAAGGTAAAAATTTATATAAATTGTACTTTAATACAGAAACATGATGTAGGGATGTAGGAAATAACGCTGCATATGAATTACACATGAGAAAGACTTGTTATCCAACTATTAACCCTCTTAAGACGTAACGTCACAAACATTATCAAAGTTGTATAAATGTTTCGATAATACAGCCATTTATTATAGTTACAAACAAGAGAAATGCAATTCCGGTACTTTGATATCCTAAATTAATATATATTACAACAAAAGAGATAAAATTGCATAACTGGGACGGATTCAGGTTTTAAGAAAAGGAGGGGTCCAACTCTGGAGGAATAATGACAAAACCTAATAAATATCCCCAGGATCAGAAAAAGGGGGTGGGGTCCAGGACGCAAAGAAATGGTTTAGAACCCTTTAATATGGTTGCGGAGGTTGAACAAGGGGGGTCCCCCTCTGGATCCGCTTCTGCATAACGAATGTATTGCTCACGTGAATTTTAATTATCTAAGAATAAACCAAGTCAAATATTGAAACAAAGATAGACTTACCAAACTATGACGCACAGGATTCTCTGCTGACAGGGTACTTTTCACTCTAGCAAGGAATCGTTCAAACTTATATGTATATACACAAATCGGACATGAGGAAACATTTGGCAAAAGCGGTGCCAAGTATTTAACTAGGCTCCCTTTTTGATGCGACTGGTTGTAGTTTAAATAAACAAGGAAAATTACAACACCCACCTATTTCACGTTCTTCCTTGTTTCAGACTGAACACTTGGCTAAAACCCAAAACATGTGGTTTCTACGGATGATTCTCATTCTCAGTTACACTCTCATTTGTATACATTATTTTTATAAATACATGTATCAACTTATCCAGGTGCAATTGATTATGTGGTTAGCGTGTGACTACTCGGGGCGGTTCCAATATATTGGACATGGGAGGGTCCAACCCAGAACGACTACTCAGAGACGTGGATAAAGTTCTTGTGATCAGGAAGGGGGGGGGGGTACTGGTCTGGAACAACATCCGAAAAAGTTTTTTGGGCAGAAAACGGGCATGGGGGGTTCCTGGTCCCTTAGTGAACTGGCAGTTGTGGATTCGAAACTCTAGGTGACAGATGTCGGTCCTTACAGGATTTTCACTCACTCAATAGACGGAAGGATTTCTGAACAGAAATGCTTTTTTCTATCACACTGGCCCCAACCTCAGTGGAGTTTGAGAATGGAGGGGATTTGAAATTTCAGGCTGTGTTTTCACCTGGAATAAGCAATGTCAAACCAATTTTTCTAAACCAAAGCCGGCTACCCAAAGCATGCCCTTACATTCCATTTAACTCAAAGCAAGTATTTTCACATGGACAGGAATTGGAGCTCTTGTCAAGATTGTCTGCTTATTTTTATTTATCGTTAAATTATATTGACAAAAAAGCAAATAAAAATATCTACAGAAGACAAGACCATTTTTAAGACTTCATACAATGGTCTGTTACATTTAACCATATTGGATCACAGGGATATATTTCTGCAGTGTCACCATGTACCAAAGATAGTATAAACAAAATCTTTGCTGTACCATAAAATAAGATTATTTTCCATTTGTAGTAACTCATCTTTATAAAAGAATGTAGATTCCATTGATTTTTCAGCAGTTGTTCGAGGATAATTAGCTGATACATGCAACTTTAAAAGTTTGTAAAAGACTCGTGAATGAATCTATTTGGTATAGCAGCAATGGACCTGTTTATTGATATAATATCAAGATATGAATGCAATAAAATGGTTATGGAGAGGTACATGATGTATATGATTTTGATTTTATGAAAATATATAATAAAACCTACAAGAAAATAGAGAGATATATACTGGTGGCAGAAATTGGTTGTAAAATCATGTTAGATGTTTGAAAAAAATAGCTGATTATTAATATTTTATTATCTGTACTTTCTATAATATCGTGTATTCTGCTGCATAGAATTAAACTTAAATTATTTACACGATTGCCTCATGCACTACGCAGTAAAGGTCACTTTAATCAACGTATATCTGACAACTGAAATTTTTTACATTAATTTTGTTTGCTGTACAAGGTTGGGTTTAAATGTTATTCGCTACTTTGTGGCTGTCTTTCTTGTATCTCAGAGTACAATGTACTTTCCTGGATCTTTTGTACAAGGATACAGATTCTAAGGGTTATAATGATCCTTGCTTTGTTCATAGGTGAGCATTGGGTCCTTGGGTCCTTTTTAATATAACCAGACCTTTCATTCAGTCATACACAAAGGGCATCGCGTAAAGGGCAACTATTCTTGTTGAAATTTCAGTCGAGTGGCTGTCACTGATAGTTAAGTAAGTACTGTATCCTGGGTAATGTGAGGCAGATGATGATTGTACTCCACTATTTCCCGATACAATTCTTATCAATCATTACGTTTTCTCCTGTAACATCAAACGAATTGAGTGTTGGTCTTAGCCAGTAAATCCGTGGCATAGATATTTCCCTCTGTTGTGGAGCGAGCCCAGAGGGGAGGGGGATGAAAGATTTTGTTTCCTTAGCAAACATTTAATTTAACTCACCTCCAACTGCTTTTTCTTTCCATCATTTATTTATACATTTTTTCTGCACTGTTACATTATACTATCTCTAACTATTTGAGATTTTTTCCCAGTGTTATAATTTAGTTATAAGTATTTATAATATCTAAAATAAAATCAACGTTTATCTGATCATAACAGTTATAACAAAACAAACAACACGATGTAAAGAGTTTTATATTTAGCAAAGAGATTTATAGCTTTGGTGTCACCGACAAACTCCAGCGAACCTTACAGTGAAAGAGAGAACATGACCAAAGACAAAATATGTAAGTAGGACAGTATCGTTAAAGTCTGGGACGGACCTTGATGCGTATCTTATATCAGGAAGGCCATTTTCACATGTGCACCGACACATAGCGCTGCAAAGGAAAATATCGTATCGATATCGTCGTAGATGTCCTGATATCGATACGCTGATGATATTTTATCAAACGACGGAAAGAGACGTCCTACAAATAAAAACAGTTTCACTGTACCATATACCATATAATATATACTTTTTGGAATCTACATTACTCATATCTCATGTAACGTATCGTGCAAAGTATCGCGATAATGTATTGCCAAAGCCCATATATATATATATATATATATATATATATATATATATATATATATATATTTATAAATATATATATATATATATATATATATATATATATATATATATATATATATATGGGGATGAATGTGTGTCTGTGTGTGTGGGTGGGTATGTATGAGTGTGTGTTTGTTTTTTCATTTTTCAACAAAAACTTGTTACCGAAGTGTAATGGCTACATATGTTTGTACAAAAGTAATTAGTCCGTAAAAGCAATTTCATGTTCAGGTAAAAACGTTACATTAAATCATACAAGCTTGCAACCTTTTCTGGCTAACCTCTGATAAGTGACAGGGAAGTTTACCGAAGTACTTGCGGGTGCAAACACTTCATCCTGGCACCGAGACAACCATTCACTTTGAGGCTTTTAGACAAACACTCATCATGTCTTCAATATTGCTTAAAGGCCTTATTAATTCATAGTCAAGCATACGGAAAATACCTACACAAACACAACTAGGCAATTTTGATTATATTTAAAGCCGCGTGGTCCAAATCATATCAATTATGCAGTAAACATTGAATTTATTCATATGCTACGTTGAATCTGATATCACATTTATATCATGCAGCAAATGCTCTTACCTCATACTGTATCCTTTTTGTGACAGGAACGTAGGAAAAGGTTTTTGTTTTGTTTATTGACTGAACATATGTGAATACATTTATTATCCTTATTACGCGTATATTTATATTATTCATTTTAGATATGAAATCCTTCAATATGGTGATGTGGAAACTTCTTTAAAAAAACAGATCATGTATTCTGTACCAACAGTGCACTTTATAATACTACATGTTTGTCAAGACCGTCAGTACTGTTTATATTGCCAAGTCTACAAACATTCAAAAAGGTTTCACAAAATGTAACTGCCAGATCCTAAGGAAGTGTCCGAATAATCAATGCAAATGATTCACAGTAGCCTAAATTGTACCAATTAATGAAAAATGAATTACTATATGTTGTGTTTCATTGTTGTATATTGGTGATGATACATAATAAGGTCACCGTGAGCTGATCTCTGACGATATCGATTAATAAATATACCAGATTATATTATGTTATATGGCTTTTCTTATTAGTTGCCTCTACCAGGAGAATACGCGTTCGTCCCCGTCCGTGTGTGTGTTTTTGTGCAGGGAGGGACCTAGGCAAGTATTGGGGTGGGGAAAGTGGGGGGGGGGGGGGGGGGGGGGACGGTCGGAGCATCCAGTGCTCCCGGTCCTTTCCTTATTTTACTTAGTCTTATAATGATTAAATTTACTGAAACACGATCAAGATGTTCCTCAGATATTTCAATATAAACCATTGCACATGTATAATTAATGTATTATTTACTTATAAATCTATATTTTATGAGGTCTGATCCTGCAAATATGATATTTATTGATTCATCTTGTACAACTGATGTTTCTAATTGGAATTAAAACACACACACACACACATACACATATATATATATACATACATATATATATAAACAGTAGAACGCCTGTATTACGGTCACCATCGGGACTGGATGAAAGTGGCCTTAATACAGTAGTGGCCGTTATACAGGACAGCAGGATAGGGGGGGGGGGGGGGGGTAAAATGTAACACAAAACCAAGTTCAAATCTTTATTACAACCAATAAAATAAACGTATGTACAGAGTATATTAGTATATTTACTGTTATCAATAAAAAAATAAAATAAATATTTACAATCACGTCAACCCTATTTATAACAATTACCAACAATATATAAAAATACAGTGTTTGTTATTAAATTACAGATTGTATATCCATAATATTTGTACAATTTTAATGTTTATTTTGCATTCATAATTATTCAAGTATGAGTAAATTGTGCGATGTTTGCCGCACTGGTTTCGTTTGATGTACGTGTTCACAAGGACATTAAAGAAAGGTTAAAGATCCACAGTTTGCCTAACGTTTTTCTGTGGACAAAATCATCGGGACCCGCTGGTTGTCATTCGTCAATTAAATGACAAACACCCGATAAAGATCCGGCTCTCACGACTGATTCCCAAACATACACGCAGGTGGGAACACATGCCTTACTATTGTGCATACCAATGGGGCTGAGTGGGGTAGTACGACGCTGGCTACGTGTCAAACAACTCAGTCACGGTCGAGTGGGCTCTCATTAACTGACAGGAATATGTGAGAGCGGACTCTTGTGTAATGATATCGTGGTCTGAAGTGGCCGCTCGATTTGTTGAGGTCATGTCACGGAGTCACTGCCCGTGACCGTAATTGAGGCGTTTCCCGGCCTGCGGGACCGAGAGACCTGGCCGTAATACGGAATAGAGGAGTGACCGTAATTGACAACAAAATGACAACTGTATATATACAGTGAAACCTCGTTGTGTCAAACTCGGCTAAGTCGAATTCCCGCATGTGCAGAAGTCGAATGTTGAGTCCCTGCAAAAAAAACCTTGCTAATTTAACACCTTTTGTGTCGAACGCGGATGTGCCGAAAAACCCGATGTGTCGAGGTGGTCCTCAAGGTCAAGCAAACATATTCCAAATCTCATTATATTATCATATAACATAATTACATATGAAAAAAAAATATTAATATAAATTTTACATAAAATGAGCCCAATTCCTGTGAGAAAAAACATTTTTTCTATCTATTTTCCCACTAAAAACATGAGGTTGTGTGATTTGTTCAAAAACTATTTGCACATCTATGAGCACTGTCAACTCGGCACATGTGACTGGGAAATCCCCTGTGACTAAAAATTCTAGATCTCAGTAAAAGCACAGTATTTCTGCCTCTGTCGGTCCCAAATTTTCAGCAGAGAATAAAAACAACATGCATTACTAGATCCGAGTTGTTAATAAAATTCAGTCTATGATGTCACATGTGTACCAGCCAATCAAATCAGGGCAAAGGCAGGGATCTGGATGAAAGCCTTCCATCAAACAACAGACGCACATGGAATAGGTTTACTTAACCTTCAGGTCAAGCAAACGTATTCCAAATCTCATTATATTATCATATAACATAATTGCCTATGAAAAAAATAGCCCTGGTTGTATTAAACTAAAGTCGGGTCGCCAGGACACAACGCTGAGAGGAAAGTGCAAAAGTGGCAAAAGGCCAATGTATTCATTAAATATTAAAGGGCCGGTACTTCATTATTCTTAAGTGCAACAAATACATGTGCAATCAATTGAGCACGGAAGTTAACAGAGCGTGCGGTTAATTAATATTTCCATGCATAGGGTAGTGCGCCAAGCTTCATGTTACCAGGTTTGACGCCTGTCCTGTTACACATTGAACTAATGGTGTTTTCATGTCAATGAAAATAGCAGGAAGGATTTGTATCAGTTCAAATTTGATGACACACTGTCTCTCTTTCTCTCACGCACACATATATTAAATAATTTACTGTTTCGACTGAAACAAATATATGTTTTGAACACGGTGCGCAATTGTAGGGAGATCGATTAACGTATATTTTGAATGTGCAGTGGTACACGAACTGTATCTGGCCGGAATTTCTTGTTGCAGAATAACATTTAACAATTCGTATGAAGCAATAACAAGGCATGGATAGAGGACATCCATTAAGGAATGATACTGTATCACCTTCAGGATCCGGATTAACTTCAGATATCTTCATCGTCTCAACTGAAACCTCTCTACTCCATTGAAATATATTTTAAAAATGCGTAACATGCATTTGTCAGGCATGTTTTAGAATTTTCGTAAGCGTGTCACTATATCGAAGGCAAAGTTGATTTTACATGTTTTGGCCCCAAAGACTAAATATTTTTGTTTATTTTTCTTATACCTCATTACACCTTTGCTAATTAGCGTTCAACTGTAAAAAGATGTATAGCAAATATCGTCTCATAAAAGATTTTATTCCTAAACAGGGTCAGTTTGTATGCAATACTCCAGCTGTATTAGAACACAAACACACACACACCCTCACACACACACACCCATATATATATATACCTTTTAATGCGTCTATGGCACATTACAAACATATTAAGGTTAAGGTTTTAAAAAATAGTGTATCATGTTTCAGTGTCGGTTAATTCTAAACCAGGTTTTAAATATGTTATATTTCGAAATAAACTAAAAATGAAAAGTCTATAATTCTAATTATTAATATATTAAATTTTAAATATTGTTCTCCGAATAGCGGGGATGGGGATGATTACATTGGCTACCCCCTTTTATAAAGATATAGGGGGTATATACCCCCCCCCCCCCTCTCTCTCTTTGTTACAGAGTGTCCTACTAAAATGTGAGGGTTTGGGCGTGGGCCAAAAAAGTAAAAACCATCCAGACTTTGCCGTTACACATCCCCTTGCCATCAGCTCTTTCCGCAGCAAGATTTTCACCAGGACGCTGTTCCTGGAGTACCGTCTCTTTTCCTTATCAAAAGCTGATTGGTTTATTTTTATAATTCTTGAAACTGATCATATGTCGGCTGGTATTTTGCTTACACACTAAAACTTGGGTGTCACATGTGGCATGTCCAAATTATAGGTACACCGCTGTTACATGTAATTATACGGACACACCACACGTCACTTGAAACACACGTAACTATTATGACATTAGGATAGACGGTGACGTTTTGGAGGGGGCACAGGAGGTGTTCGCCTCCCCCTTTTTTGCAACACACATACACACACATATATATAATATAATATAATATATATATATATATATATATATATATATATATATATATACGATACGCATGTGGTATCAATGTCAAGATTTAATCTTTTATTTTCACATACATTCATGAAGCTTCTTTAGTCATGCCACAGTCGAACGAGTGAATTTTGTAAACGTACCGTAAAGTAATGATGCTTAATGAATGATTACGTTCCAGTGGGAACTTTGATTTGTATGAACGCATCACGAGTCGCGTCAGGCAGGCTATATCCTGCTCGTGATATACTCAGGTTATATTCGCTGTTAATTTGTTAATGGAATATAACACTGTGGTTAATTTATTTGCACATTTTATTCATGTTTGACTTGAAATTAACTGTTTTGTTGAATGTCCCTAGAAAACAGGTAGGTATTGTCATTTATGGAGTTTGAATGGCCAAAGGCTAAATTCTGAAATGTTTCATGATACTCCCTGCATATATTTTTCAATTTGTATCAAACTCACTCTTGTGTGATATAATTAAGCTGTTTCGTGCAGCCGAAAACCACTCTGCCGCGAAGGGTTCTCTTAAAGTGTTATACAAACATTAATCCACCCCTGATCATGCAACCTATATTTTTCTATGAAACGTCTGGAAATTCATGAAAATATAAAGCTTTCTCTCTGTATGTATGTATAGTGGCGCCACATGTATCTCAATATATCTATATATATATATCCCTAACTCTCTCTCTCACACTCTGTATTACATTATATACGACGCGTCATATTTATCGTTATCTGACAAAATAATGTTATTAAATGAGACAAGGATAAGGCCAATAAATTTTACCATGCAGAGCAAACGTTTGGACGATTCATGCTTTTGTATGAGACCTATATGCTTTCACCAAACTTTAAAAAAATAACTCTGACTGGTACCGGACGCGGATAAATTCCAAATTTAGTTTCAATATTTTTTACCTTAATTGGTTCACAACTATCTTAAACACTATGATTAAATCACATTAAACTGTCGCTCAAGATGTCTTAGACGTATTTATTTTTTTTTCTAACTGATGAATAATAATATATATTAAAGTTTAACTTGCTATATATTAATATTGGTAACAATGACGTTATATGAGCGATAATAGTGGAATTATTAGACAAAAGGCTCTGTTAGCCATAAACATTTAATGGAATCAACTTGTTATTAAGCTAAAATGTCTCGTTATCTTTTAGAAAAGTATTTTTCCTATCTGAATCGAGGTTTGTAAATGATTTAAAAACAGTGTTACATTCATGTTTCATCATAAATTTTTCCTTTTCTCTTTCTCACACACTCGAAATCAATCAATCATGCTTATAGATCTGCTCAGTTAGCACAAGCAGCGAATACACCACGCATTTCAGGTCATTTTTATTTATTACAGGACCTATCTCATAAATGGCCTAACAAAGACCGTAGAGGGCTTTTGACCCCGAGTAATCAGTAGTAAATTTGTAGAATAAGTCAGGTTTTATAGTGTTTATAAATTAAAATACGTTCACGCAGGTTTTTAACGTTATATTTATCATTTGAGGAAACACATTAACATATTAATGTGCAAAAAAATACGTATATAACGAACGTATATGTGAAACGTCGTCAAGCCGAGATGTCGTCGTACACGAAATCGTCCAGCTCAATTATTATTTAGTAATTTTGACACCAATAATATTCTGTTTGGGATATTTATGTGATTTATTTACATCCCATACGTGGTTATATATTCAGACCGCGCGTATTTGTTTGTAGTATTAGCGCGTATTTGTTTGTTTCATACTCATATGAAAACGTCGGTTGAGGGGTCAATGTAATCAACCCCCTGATATATATAGAAAAATATTTGTAAATTGGAATTGATATATATATATATATATATATATATATAAATAATTAGAATTATAGACTTTGGTTCCATTTCTGAGTTCACTGTGAAATATATATCTAACCCTCGTTTAGAATTAATATATCCTGGATACATAATACCTTATTTTCAAAACCTTGTACACGTACTTTTTTGTAATATATTTGAAATGTGTCACACATGATATATATATATATATGTATATATATATATATATATTTATGTGCGTGTTTGTATATGAGAAAGAGAGAGATATATAATTCTTATCCTATTGTTACTCTCATCCTTATTCAACGGCCACTGTCCGCAACAGGGCATACTGTAGGCCTGTCCTCTAATAAAAATAGAAAACAAGTTTAACAAATTGATAATGATAGTTATATAAAAATATGCATCATATGAACTGCATGTTGATTCATTCATCATTTTCTTCAAATCACAGTGACACTTCTTC
The DNA here is from genome assembly GCA_026874595.1 of Sipunculus nudus. Lineage (NCBI taxonomy): Eukaryota > Metazoa > Annelida > Sipuncula > Golfingiida > Sipunculidae > Sipunculus > Sipunculus nudus. The sequence goes on along the minus strand of CM049315.1, from coordinate 22,631,213 downwards.
TCATCCTATGGTTTGACAACCTCCCAGATGTCATTATGTGTAATGTACTAAGGGTCAGTCTATTTAGTTACAATTCTCACTCTCTGTATTCATCATGATTATATAATTTGTAAGGTGCAGGTGTTTAAGTTAATTGGGACGTTGTGTATTCAAGTGTCAGAGCTGTGTTGCCGGGTATTAACATAATAACTGTAATTGATTTGCCTTGATTACATGACAATTCTATTCAGTCTAATTGCTCTTTCATTCAAATCCGGTGCAGACCTTTCTTTCATTGTATCTTTTGTGACACATCAGGAAAATCTCTGATTGGTAACTCCGTGTTTTATGAATCTTGCTTGGATACATACTATGTGTTGAGAGTCAGTAAGTAACCGGGGGCCAGCCCCTAAGCTGCTTCATAGTTACAATTAAGAATAGTATACATCAACTCAGAGACTTGTAAGTTTGTCGGCATTGCATCCTGGTTATGATCCCTACACTGGCGAGCATGCCTCTTACCTGGAATCAACTGCAGTAAGTTCAAATATACCTTACAAGCCTACCTGACCCATAAACGGGAATAAGTTCCCATATAGAATGTTACTGCTACAGTATTAAAGCGCTGGTCCAGTAAAAACCTGTTGTGATCCATCCCGCCAAATATAGATGATAATCTGCTGACCTCACAAAATAACTTCAAGAATATAACCAAGAAAATTTCAATGTCACACTGAAAAGAAGCAGTAATTGATGTGACTGGTATCATTCTACACAGGAACACCTCGATGCTTGTGACGCCGCGGCTCGTAAGGTACAGAGAACAGAGGAAACAAACCCCACGACGTGTTGCTAGCTATCATTAGTAAGGGAGCTGTTCTAGCCGGCAGGAAGGAATAACTACCGGTATATGGTATTAACAGACTGTATATGTATTATTTATATACATCTAATATGAATACTTAACGTTAAATTATTATAGCAGTCTAATGTCGATAAAAAATGTTGCTTGTATGAAAATTACAAAATTTATGAAACTAGTAATCATATTAAATAGAGTGAGGTGTGTTGCATATTAGCAAGGATGTATGTAGCTGAAATGTGTATGTAGGTGGCGCCACCTGCCAAAAGATCGAGAAAGCTAACCAAGATGTATAAACACGCAAAATTTTAGGCAGATTAGTCAAACCACTACTGAGATATGAGTGATTTTCGCCCACGGCAGACACACAGACGGACGCTGTGCAAAAATGGTTGCAGGTGGCGCCACCATTTTGCGTATGATGAACAGCTATGTGAGATCTATATACATGCAAAATTTTGGCCCAATCGGTCGAACGGTTGCGAGATATGAGCTTGGATGTCCGCAGCGTAAACTAGAATATAGGTGGCGCCACCTGTCATAAAATCAAGAAAGCTGTTTAGGATGTATAAACCTGCAAAATTTTAGGCAGATATGTGAAACCACTGTCGAGATATGAGTGATTTTATCCCACGGCAGACAAACAGACGGACGCTGTGCAAACATGGTTGCAGGTGGCGCCACCATTTTTTGTGAATGTTATAAGGCTATCCAAGGGCTACATTTGTACAACATTTTTTTCCTGATCGGTCAAACGATTCCCGAGATATGTGGGTTTATGTGTGTAAACAGACGCACAAATGGACGCTGGCAGAGAGGAAATGTCAGAGGTCAACGCAAATTGGTTATGCACCAGTTCACATGTGTTCCAATAATTGGTGAAATTTCGGAAAAATCCGTCCAGTAGTCTCAGAGGAGTTCTCCGGAAACGAACGCGGCGGCGGCGGAACCCGGTCAAAAACATAGTATCCGCAAAACTTCGTTTTGGCGGATACAATTAGAATGATAGACTTTCCATTTCTGAGTTTAGTTTGAAATATAGCGCAAACCTAGCTCGATCAGTTTGTTTATTTTTTATACTTAGTCTTCAAATAGGTTTGAGGATGCTTCCAAATGTATCGTCTGGGTCACGCCGTAAAATGTCTGTAAATAGACAGCACAGTTATAACGCTATACGAAGGCAACTATTACTAGATAATTCTTGGGACTTTCCTGAACTGCTGTCACTGTCAAGAGTTCTAAGCATTACAATAAATGAGATTGTGACAGATCAGCTTTACCATTGTTTAAATAGGAAATTGTTTTTGATTTCAGATTCATGTGACTATAAACGGGATTTTCCATTAACCGCTATATGACACAAAGGCGTGCGTAAAATGCCCGTCATAATTCTTGAGACCTCTGGACTCATTAAATATGCATCGATTTTGGTGGGATTTAAACTTAGATGACATATTATATTGATGAATATTTCTGTTGAGTTTCATCAATATTCGTCACATTTTTGCAAAGTAATCGCAGCGACACCTTAAAGAAGCTTGGTGACCTATGACCTACTCATATATGTGGATTTCACCTTTAATCAAAATCGACCTAGTTAATCTATGGGTAATGTCACAAAACGACAATGTACTTAATTTTATTGAAATATCATAATTAGCAATGGAAAAATCGGCCAAATAAAAAAACTTGTTTATGAACAACAGGGACCTGTGACCGTTTGATCGCAAACTCATAGGGGGGCGGGGGGGGGGATTTTACCACCTTTACAGCACATATGTGAAATAAGAAAGCAATAGGGTATGTAGTTTATGAGTTAAAAAGAGAACAAATGTTGTTCGTTAAGGGCTAATTTCTAGCTCAGAAATATAAATATGGGACAATTTTTAATAGCCTTGCTGAGTATTGGAACTATTCATTAGTCTACTAGGTTTTACTTTATTATCTTCATTAGCAATGAGCCTAACCAAAAACCTTTAACCTTACTTGTTTATGAACAATGTGGGCCTGTGACCGTGACCTTTGGATCCCGAAATCATCCCGGAGATTCCTTACTACCTATACAATAAATATATGTGTAAGAAAACAATAGGGTAGGTGGTTTCCGAGTCATAAAGCGTTAACAAAAATCTTTTACCGGGGATGACTGCGGACGACGCCGGGGGTACGGAATAAGCTCTCCTGAACTTCGTCTAGGGGAGCTAAAAAGACGTCCTACTATAGGTACGTACGAGTGGAAGCGTGGCAATTCGGGTAAGGGTGCACTGAAAGTGAGGAAAACAAGTATAATTAAAGTTAAAATATGATAGCCTTTTTTTCTGGATATTCAATGTTCCGATTCTATATATAATGAATCTAGTCGGTGATAATAGCATTTGGCTAATGTTTGTACTTTTTTTCTTTTATAAAACTGACTATAAATAAAACTTTGTATTGCATTGTATTGTATGAATTAGCATTGGTATTCTGACATCTCTCGGGAACCTGCTGTAGCGCAGTGGCTAGAGCAATTGGAAGGTCATTGGTTCGATTCCCCTTGGCAATGAACAAATACTTCTGTGTATTCATGTTCCATTTCTTTATACAATTAAAAAGCATGCCTTTGCTTACAAGATAGTTTTCGAATTCCAAAATTTTAAACGTATTAAATGTGATACTCTCTCTCACTAAAGTTAAGAGGTCAGCAGTGCGTCGGGTATGTTAGTCTGTTTTAAGGCAGGTTATAATTGAGATATTTTTTAAATGATTTCATCTTTATTTATTTCAATGTTTTTCCTCTTCTAAAAATAGTCCAATTATAAATGAAGAACAAGTACACCAGTTGTGCAAAAGTAATCTTTATTGGAAAGTGACTTTAAAGTAATTTGTTTTCATAGACAAATTCTGAGAATTAAGTTTTCTACAGAATTATTTTTTTATATAACTTCTTTTAATTGAAAGCAAGTATTAAGACATATATTTAAATTTTTCATTGATGCATAATGCATTACATTTTGGATTTATTTTTCCTAAACTTCGTTTGAAGTGCCCAAATTGCTCCATATTTCTTTTCAAAGGTCAAACTGTATTATCTTAACACGAAATAACTATTGGGGAATGTCATTTTGTACTGATACACGGAATTCCAATCAAATCAGTTTGTAATCTGTGAACTAGAATAAGCTTTTCAAAGTATCAAAGAGCCTTCACATTTCTTCTGTGGAATCTGAAAGAGAAATAAAACAAACGTAAACTAGAATCATTTATATAATCAAATGACCATTATGGTCGGCGACTTCCCGTTGAATATCTGAGAAGATTTCGCCGCTAATTTAAACTATAATAGGCCTTAACAGGTATGCCCTAAATGCAAACGTGTGTGTGTGTGTTGGGGGGGGGGGCGCAAAGGTTTTAAAGTATTTGTCTATAGAATTATAGGTACATAAATACAATATTTTACAGACTACAAGTCTACAGTCTATGGTATTTTACGTGATCCACTCGATAAAAGTTAAAGTTATCCATTGAAACTCTCTCTGTACAAACACGCCCCTTAACCAAATTCCCTTAAAGGTGGTAGAATACATGACAGAAGTTTCTTAAACTTGATAAAACCCGTGAGAATTACTTTGACTCAGAAGCCCCTTTGGCGCGACTAGTTTCGTGCAATCGCTCAAAGTGTCTATATCCATAGAACCATGGACATAGGATCTGTGAAACATTATTTCATTTTGAATATTTGCCGCAACCACTTTCCAAAAAAAATAATATGATATGATGCACCAAAATGAAATTCGACTAAAATCCGGGAGCGCTCTTGTCAAAATATAATTGTTTAGGACGGTGTATTACGTTAATTCAAAAGCAGGCCTACTCCAAAATCCTAACTGTAATATTTAATATATACCTACTCGTGGACATATTCATTTCCATTCGACTGTTTTTACAGTCCTTGATTCTGCTTCATCTTGTGGAAAGGAGCTGCGTTAAACTCGTCCTTACTTAGTTTGCGGTCACCTGTAATGATTACATATATGTATGAGCATCTGTGACGGAAAATTCTTCCTGGTACCTAGGTCTCCATCCGTCGGGAGAGTTGGAACCAGGTGACTTTAGTAATACTACTATTGCTACTTCAACTTATTCTAGTACTGTTATTATTCCTCTTCTTACTCGTACGTATCATATTATTATTGTTATATTACACCGTTTAAATATCAGATATTCCATTTACGGAAAACCTTAAAAAATCGCTATAAAATGTGTTACCTGGAAAAAACCTTAAATAGCTAAAGACACATGATCTTATAAAAGTTTATTTTGTGCGGGTTAAGCAGACATATACCGTTGACGTCAGTGAGTTTCATCACCGCCGCCGTGGATTCTTCATCAGTGAGCAGAGTCTCCGCCAGCTCCTTCAATGTGATGAACCCATCTTGGTTCTGGTCATATGTCTGGAACTCTGAGGGGAACGGCTTTATGTTCTGTAATAATGAGCGATAAATTCACAGCCGCTCTTCGATTTTCATGACTCGTGACTGATGAGGGTAAGGTGAAGTGAACGAAGCCACTCGTAGTTTAGTCTCAGCAAAAGGGAGGCTCGTTCCGAGTGTCTTAATGGCATAATATAATGAGACATATACACTGGCTTTCTGGATATACTTGCAATATGGATGAAAATGTAGTATGGATAAAATTAAAGATTTAAACAGAAAATTACAATTGAAAAAAAAATTATATGTATGGCGGTCTATAGTCTCGAATGTCAACATTTAAGAACCAAATTTCTCTCTTTCTTTCAGTGATAATAATTTAAAGCATACACCGAAAGGAGAGTCACTACCCGTTAGGCATTCATGTAAAATGACTTCATGTAGGAGCAAGATTATTTCGATATTTCTTTAAGCTGCATCATTGTTTAGGCAAGCATATGACTTTAAAATCACAATCCTTGTGATGACATGTTAATTAACATTCTGGCTTTGGCTTGTAATTACATATTACATACCACTCCATCTTTGGTTTTAAGAAGACATGATTTGGCACACACGGCGGTACACTTGTTGCCTCGACAAAGCAATCGACAGCTGAAGGGACAAGTCAAGCCGAGACTGCGATTTTTGCTGCGTCCCCAAAAAAACCTGCAGTAAGTACACCAAAAGCCCTCGGTGTCTTTTATCCACATGGCCGCCATCAGGACGACGATCCAGCAGCTAACTATACCAACTCTCATCTTTATAGTAAAAACGGAGAACAATCGTGATGCTGATTATAAAATACAAACGTTTACAGTAGCTCTTCGTTTAGCTGTACATATGAGTAAGAGGATTAAATTTATTCTGATAAATATTGGATTGGATATACATGTTTTAATTTTCTTTACTTTAATTTAAATAAATAGAACACATGCATACAGTAAATAGAAAATTTTATCTCAGAGCTGGGCCTATCGGTTATTAAAAAAGAAGAATTACCAAAAACCATACGATGAATCTTCGTAGTTATTAACAACTTTTATTCCCCATTAAGGTTATACGGGGGGATGTATGTACATGCCTGCGACCCCCTTAACTCATTTTAATGAAATTTAGGGGGCTTCCGGTTTCGTAAATCGTCCTTGTGGTAAACATTCTTCTTAAATAGTGCCTACAAGCTTACAAATGGTGTAATTTTTAATTCCCCTATTCTGAAGCAGTATTCGACCCGGGAGTACACCAACCATTAGGGCCGTAAACTCTTAAAATGAGGCGCCAGGTGCTATGCGTCATTGTATCGCAAAGGTTAATTGTTTTTCCAACCACAGACCAGCACTCTAAGATGCGTTTGAGTGCAACGGGTTTTTATTTTGTTACTATTAGATAGATATATGGAGGAGAATGGGTAACCTTTGAAATGCAACATCTAAGAAGGATGATATTTGCATGCTAACCCTCTATTCGAGTAACTTTCGAATGTGACTTGTAGTAAGCTAGGTACTAATGATGCAGTTCTCATGATTAAGGGCACATTTCAGATTATTATTATGTTAACTATATTTTTTTATAAAGGAACGGTAACCCATGGTTCTTTGGACTTTTATGCAATTTTCTTATCATCAAGACGGCAGGACATATTTGAGACGTACTTCATCTATTTCCCTTAATTCTTTTATTTAGGGTTTACTCTATTAGGCAAGAATATCAAATAAAAATAAAATCTCCAGTTAGGGCCTTTGCCCTTAATAATCATAATCATATGTTTGCTTACCGTGTAATCAGGTGCTAAGTTAACCTTGTATAGCAGCTTTTCTTGCTTCGCCTCCTTAAATGAGGCACGCATGTCACTAGCTTTTATTAACAACAAGGAGGAAACATTTTTGCGTGAAACGTGGGAACATTAGAGATTCAATCTAAACATCCTTATCTTTGCGCCATTAGTCATGAAAAGTCCCCACCCCCTTCCACAAACACACACGTCAACACACACAAATATATGTGATGTGAAGATGGAATTAAAATGTAAATCATTGACGCTAGTCATATACAGTCTCATCACGGTCGCAGGTATTTGATAATGAAATTACGCGTGGTTGATAAAAATGATACTAGAAACCCCGTCCTAAATTCTGAATACACTTATGTGTTAAACTTCCTCGCTGAATACGAGTTCGCCTAATTTTAGGATACGCCTTACCTGCACCTTTAAATCTTTTTACAATGAAGTATGGGTAAAAACACTATTTTTCACATATGCTGGAAATGAATAATCCGGTTCAATTTTCACAGGCACTAGAAGATATATGTTACGCTTATATATTAAAGGAACACCCTTCACATATTATCGTGACCATATACATTGCATTGTGACAAAGTAAAGCCGATCCGTTGGACTATTGTTACTTAACATTTCCAATGCAATTTTGTGTGGTGTGTCTTGCATGATGTAGTCGAGTCGAGTTTCAGTGTATTGATAGATTTTAGCTTAACAAATCACTCAAAACCTGTTTCCTAGAAAATGATGAGTTAGGATTTTGCAGAGTCTGTGATAACAAAGGCATTGCAAAGCGGAGCATCCCCTCTATTAAACTTGGCCATAATCGGACTGGTCATACTAAACTACTAGTCATGTCGTTGTAAAAAATCCGTAGGACGAACCTGTGACCATGACCTTGATCTTTGACCTTTGATCAAATATCATCAAATTGTATGGGATGTCCATGTCTTAGATACCAAAATACCGGTAGTCATAATCCCTAAACTTATACAAAATAAAATAATAATTTAGAAACCCAAATTTATTGTCTACTTTTAAAATATGCTATGTATTAGTCATAATTTATTAAAGGATTCTTCTCAAGGAGATAAAGTTACAGAAAAGTTGTAAAGTGGTTACGCAATCCGGACATAATGGACACAGCCAGTTTTATTATTTTGCAAAACTTTTCCACTTGACCTGCCTGAACACTTTATCAAAGTAACATATTTCCTCCTTACACCATAGGTGTCACTGGATTAACTCTGATACAGAAAGATTGACGTACGCCATGCTAGGAGTGGTCTACCTGAAGTGTTTGAAAGTAGTTTGAGTGGGCCAGGTGTTGTCAATAGTAGACGAGAGTAGTACTGAGTGAGTCAAGTATTGTTTTACGCTCTTCAGTGATTTTGTTGATATATCCGCAGGTCAAAACAAGAGGGACCCCAATACCTTGAAATCCCCGAATAAATGTTTCCCCTTTTCCCCCCGATATATATCCTCCGAGCTATTAGGCTTGTTTGTGCACCCCAGAATAATTTAATAAAAAATTATAAACCCAGCATCTCGATATTTATTGCTTGAAATGCCAAGATTTTATCAAAGACAGTTTCATCTGCTGCTTAAGACAACCACCTTTAAATCATGTCAGTTTCATCTAGTTTCCTGATACCTTGTATATTTATTGATCCTGACTAGTTTAGGTGGATATGTAGTCAAAGTGTTAATGGGCCTTTCCGGCTTCACAATTTTTCCACTACGCAGACTATGTTCAGTTCATATTAGTGTTACAGCACAGAAAGGATAATTATATTAATAACGAGAGAGAGAGAGAGAGAGAGAGAGAGAGAGAGAGAGAGAGAGATGTAGCTAATCTATACATGTGTGCAGATGCAGAGCTGATATTGATAGCTGGAATGTAGTATTCATGCCGTATATAAATAAGATGATAAACAGACCATACATTATGGTTAATGAATTTAAATGGCATCGGCAAATTGTGTGCTTATTCGCTTGTTCAGCTCTTATTTAAATAATACGCATATTTAATGGCTATACTGGTATGCATATCATGTTAATGGGCCTTCCAGGGGCTACAATTGTTCCAAATTACTGAGGATGTTGGAAAAACCGTATTCAACAACCAAGTGGCACTTGCTGCCGCATTTCGGGACCACGGATTTTCTTCCAATGGTAACTTAAAGGGGCCCATCACCCATAAAGCATGTTGAGTTAACACGAAAAATAGCTTCTTCCCTTAAGTATAAATCTGTACCTGCCAAAATGTTGCCTTGACACCATTTGCTTACTCCTGTAAATGAGTATTAAAACAGTGGTCCGGGCGCGATCGCAGGTGTCAACATTAAAGCGCGGAGCCACAATACATGTCAATCAGGAGATGCCCTGACTGATTTGCCAAAAAATATTACACATGTTCCCGCTGGCTGAAACACCACGTATTGCCTCTCTTAATCGGATCTCCGGTCACGCGGCCTTTTTATGGTATACAGACACACGTGGACTGTGTTTATCAACACGCAGAGCCATAACAAGGTGTTAAACAGCCGTACGCGAGGAAATGAGACTTTGCGCTGGGATGGTTCTGCTTGGAAACTTTTGTATGAAGCAAAACTGAACTGGTAGTGTAGAAAAGGCATAATATTTCTCCTGATTATGCCCCTTTGCGAAACCTTTGCGTGGGAAGCTAGTTACACATTCGGCCTCGTTGTTCGCTGATAATACGTAGAATTTGTTGGACATGTCAAATATCATCCGTACGTGCTTACGGGCTGTCTACGACCTCGAAATTTCGCAATACGGACATGCGTGGCACGTGATATTCCGCACAAATTTTGGACGCAAACAGACCGTAGGAGCCCATACGGCCGGTTGTGACCTAGGCTTTGAGGTCGATTGATGACCCCTTCTATCAGTGACGGATTTAAGCATGATTGGTCTGGCATTTGTCACGATCACTAACCCACTTACATGGTCAGTACATGTGAAAAACACGTGACTTTCGATCCCTTGGCACTCATTTCTTTTATCTGCATGCAATAAATAGGGTAAATCCCCTAATTCATCAAGGTAATTCTGCAGCATAATGTTGAAATGACCACCAGTTTATATTTACATTACCGCGTCACAGATATTTCACCGGAAATTAGATCCATAGGTATATTAAAATATAAAATATTATTTGGAAGGATGTTGTCGATGCATTCTCAAAATTTGTTTGATTTACTTAATTTTGCAATTTACACCTCTCAGGCAAAATAGCTCGATTTCGGAGTAAAACAATAGACCGTCTGTGTCGAGATTGTAACACAATGTCAATAAGGACATTGACCGGGCGAAAATCAGGGAGAAAAAGGGATCCGTCACGCAGGCCATCAAGATTTCATTAATTAAACTTTGTTTCCTTACTTTTGTGGTTTTCCACTATACGTTTATCATTTATAGTCTCTACAAAACACATCATTCCTTACTTTGAGTGGTTTCACACCTTTAATACATCATATTGTACCTACAAGGCACGTTACTCCTTTTTCGAGTGGTTTCACACCTTAAATACATCATTTAGTCCCTAGAAAACACATTTTTAAGCAAACCTGTGAGCTTTTGCGGTGGTGTGGTGTCGTCCGTCGTTCGTACGTTAACCATGCAATACTATCTCATAAACGGCAGGAGCTAGAATCACAAAATTTTATGCAAAAAATCAGTCATCCAAAAAACTGTCGGAATTTGCTTATATTTTACTATCTGCATTTACTTAGATTTTATAGAGAAAAAGCTAAAAACCCTTTACAAATCTTCTTCTCGGAAACTATTCGGCCCATTTCTGAACTTAGTCATTTGGCCAAAAAAAATCATACTAAAACTACAATCTCAGATTAAAGCCATAAAACTGTATGGTTATAATTACGAGAAAGGGGGAGGGGGCCCGGAAACCCTTTTGTACCGCCTCTCTTTGAGGCCCTGTTTACTACGTTACATTCATCTCATTTGTACACAGCTCATCCACGAGGTTATTTACTGGTGATCTTTTTTTTTTGTAAACGCTGCTTCGTATATCAAGGGTTTCTTGCGACACCTGCTCTCTCTCTGGTTTGATTACATCGAGGCACTCGCTCTCGTTGGTCTGATTCTTGACCCACGAAACGTTGTTATCTCGTGTCATATAAGCAATAAATAATATCTCGTGTAGGCAAGGAATGTTTCCCCTTATGACAAACTGATTTATTAAAACATTGATTACCTGGTGATTATAACGGGAAGCAGGAAACTTTGATGATGAATGAATATCGATATTGGATATTAATATATGTTAAGTGATTGCATAATATTACGGTCAAAGGAAAATCCTTATCAAATATGAACGTACCTGGATAATGAACTAGCTAGTACACTGGATCTATGGGTTCAAATGTGACAGCGGTAGGTGTCAGCCCGTGCCGAATTTCATGCAGGATCTTAAAATAGCTGCATGGGGAGATTATATATTAGCCTTACTTTCTGTTATTTGGCTGGTTCCAGCCTAAGTTAATGTTTGTGGTCACTGCTGTGTATAGAGATCTATGTTATATTTTCAATATTAAACATCTAACCTGGTGGTACCAGAGTGGCCAATTCCATAGGTGTCCTCATAAGATCTTCGCATGTGAGTAGGGCTGTAACGATACATTAATTATCTCACGATACGATACCTGTCACGATACCTTCCTCACGATACTATTACCACAATCATATATGTATATAAGGTTTGAAAGTTTAAACAAATTTTAGAAGAAGCCTCTCAATACGAGTTTTCTGAAATTGTGAAATTAAAAATTATTTCCATACAATAAACCAAATGCCGTGACACTTATTTGGCCGATGCGTTTCATATTATAGAAACAGGTATCTAATGACGGATCTATCAGGTGTTCTAATATCATACACGTGTCGAAACAGGGACATTTGATGATACTGGTACGATATAAAACTTTGTATCGCGATGGATCCGTGGTTTAGTGTATCGTAGGGCGGGGTATTAGAATAAAGTTGGTTACCGCCAATAAAGAGGTGCATCATAAACTACTACTGTAAAGTATGGCCCGGTTTTCAGTATGGTTCCTGCTGCCACTCTGACGTCCTCGGTCAATTGTTTCTCGTTTGAGAGGCAAAAATAACCGTTTCTTTTTGTCAAATGTATCTTCCATAACCAGATATTCTTGATGTCACAACTGACAAGAATCAAGATAACAAAAGTAAGTTTTATATAGTTTTCTAGCGGGCATTTTTAGTTTTTACGAAATTTTCGATGTTTCTCATTTTGCACAAATCGGATTTGGAATCAACACTTAAAACAAAAGAAAAGAGAATTTTCGATGATTCTCAGGGCCTCTGATATCCTTACCCGTCAAAAACTACCACAATGGTCAAGGAGAGCATCATCCTCCGCAAAACACCCGAATTTTGTACAACGTACCCACGACTGTCATAATAATTTCCGTTGCTGTTAACACAATATTCTATTCTTAATCAGTGATAAACTCGAGTCCGCAACATCCGAGTCCAAGATCAAGTCCGAGTCTAATCCATTCGGATTCTATTGCATGTCGTCATATCAGGTCAACATCTAGTATTCAGCTCCTAAACATTATATAACGCTTTTACTTCTCAACTTAAAGAATTAATCCTGTTTTTGATCTACCGTGTTTGACTTCCATGACCCTTTTTTATAAAAAAAGTCATTTTATTATAGTTGTAAAGATCAAAATATATTTTTGTTATATAATTTGTTCCAGGTGTGCCTTATTTATTGCATTTTTTCATCAGTGTCTAACAAGGATGTTTCCAAGAACCATAAACGTGCCGTTGACCCTTGTTCAGTCCGTCAAATCTTCAAACCATTAACGAATTTATGACTTGATTACTGAAGGAAGTTTGTGGTAAAATTATGTTCGGTCATACACTAAAATGGTTAACTGGGCTTTTTTTTGCCCTAATTGTGGGATTATTTTAATCAATACGTATTCTCCGACACAATGAAACGACCTTCTGAGCGACACATAAACAAGAGAGCTCTGTCCTAACATCTAGTAAACGGCAAGTTCTGGACTCGCAATTCCAATTTGTCACTTGGATAATGCATGTTATGTATTGGTAAGGCCTGGTCACATTATAAAATAGGCATTAGTGACTATATTTCCTTTAGTTATTTTGTTTGCCTCATTTTGCGGTCCCATCGGAATCTTCGGAAGATATATGCACGTGAACCTCAGCTGAAAGAATGTCGTGAAAAGGTGCACTGGGAGATTTCAGTGCAAAAGAGGATAAAGAACAGAGTATTGTGCATGTGGCTCTTTGTTACTTTTAAGGGATGTTTAAGTTTTGTATCCATACTGTTACTCCCTTGAAAACACGATACATTAAGTGGCGTACCCAGCGGTTGTACCGCTGAGGACGGTCACAGAGTTTGCCGATCCTCTTTACAATTAACATTATAAAACTGGAAACAAATTCAAAATATATATGGTCAATTTTCTTCCTTACAAATGTTTTGTAGACAACAGAATTATATAACTTTAATCACAGAAATGACATCTCCTTTAGTAATGAAAACCGAAAAAATATCTCTGACTTACTTCAAACAAGGATGTTTATAACACAGTTCACGGAAAATCCATACCTGGAGCAAATACCATTATGTAGGTTTCAGATATATTGTGGTAACGTAATTTTTCTTGCAAGCACGATTTGTGATTAACTTAAAACTACTTATGGTAAGTCCTTATTTTGTGAGTCACATATTATTGAATTCAGAAAACTGAACAGAAACATTTTGTAATTTATAATTCCGCATTTTTGGTATCGGATTTATATACACGAGCATTTTGATGGTTGTGTAGCGGAAAGTTAAATACGGAGCTATATGTTCACAGCATTTTATTTAATTTTTTATTAAAAGAGAAATATTTGGATAAATTATGAAAAAGTCAGATGACGTATCATTGTTGTTCATTGAAACTGATTCAATAACTCCGGTAAATAACAATTGGCGGTAGGTATATTGGATCAGTTTAACAATTAATGATACATTTATAACAGTACAGGCAAATATATTTTGATTACAGTTTTGAACTCTAGCAGTAGTACTGATACTTGATACGTAGGCCTATATTGAGCGTGTGGAACAGCGGCCAGGGGGGCCACCTCCTCCGCCACCCTGGACGTGTATACAGCAATTTTATACTTACAATCACATTTGCCGCCTTATAGATAAATCCTGGTGAAAGATCGGGCCTATATTAACACGAGATTTAATCACCAGTGGTACATACACGGATGTAGTTGCAATTCAGGTAGTCCTTCCGATGTTCAGGATAGTGCAATACTTCGTATCTAATGTGACTGTTGTATGAATATTTGGAAATACCAAAGAGGCATTTTGGTGTCTTTCAAATATGTTTATAGATCTTTTATAATCTAGATATTTTAAATATGATGGTATTTTGGTGAATTCATGTACGGAAAGACATTCTTAATACATAACTATGAAATTGCATTCCTGTTGACTGTATTTTATAATTTTTCCACAAGGTGTACCCCACTGCCCCCATACCACCCTTCCATCGAGGCACATTGGTCTTAATGTTTCTCCCTGGATAATGGCCACCTAGAAAGTGTGCGGCCTTGACTTACATGCTTTTATATGATTGATCGGAATCCCGAAGACGTTCGCACATTGCAAGACCACTGTTATTTTTTGTTTCTTTAAAATCTGCGTTAAAGGATCTTAAGCGAGTCATTTGATTGATTCAATTGTCGATCAATAATGTATGGAATACCTGAAATGGGGTCAGTAAGATCAGCCCTCTGTATATCATCGGATTGGAGACACGTTAGTTATGTGAAGAGAAAACTTTGTCATGGTTCAGAAAACACAACCAAAAACCTCAAATCGAAACTTAAAAAAAACAACCAAATTTGTACAAATGAATTTTCACCAAAACGCTGCCTCTTTAAACGTGCCGCCGGAAGGACAGCCAAAGCCCCCCCGGCCCCCCCGCCCCCCCCCCCCCCCCCCGCCGCTAGGTCCGAAACTGGATACATTTGATAAATTCAAACTTCATATATATCACCCGCCACATTCAGCGTCCGGGGCGAGAGGTTATGCAAAATTTCAGCTAATTATTGTTATTTAACCCTATTATAGGTGTATTTGTACGGGTAACTTATACAAAGCAAGACTGTGAATGATGAAGCATACCATAATTATACAGTCAGTATTCTTAGAAAAACTACTTGAACAATATAGATAGGGAGACGCAACAGATATTCAACATTCATGTCCTAACTGAAATGACTGCAGGTTATTAAAAAGTTGACTATATAAAATGTGTAGATTTTATTACTTTATCATTTACTACACAGGCTGTTACAGCAGAGATACATAATATTAAACATGATTCTATTGGTTCTTACCAGTTATGGTATACATGCCTATGGTAAATAAGACCTGAAACAGGTCGAGGAATAATTTTTTTTCTCATTTTTTTATCATGTTTATAAATCTTCAGTGATCATTTTATAATTCATGTACTGGCTCCTTCTGTGGGGTGCAAATAGTTTACTTTCTTTCTCCAGGGGCCCCACTATCACTTAGGGGTAGAGAATACATAAGAATCCGCCTATAGTTGAGCACACATATGCCTGTAGTGATAATTGTAAATTACTTGAACTGACCATGGCAGCAATATGGTGGCTGGACACAGGGTGGACAGTGTAATAGTATATGGGTAGCTTTTACTTGGTGTATATTTATGTAAAATGAGAGTCTAACAAAATTATAGGGACCTACGCAGGTCTAATGGTAAATGTGACAGATTTATACGACCTGTGTTAAAGTGTCCATAGATAAAACCATTGAGGACAGTCATTTCCTTATCGAAGTGAACATGCATGTCACATGAAAGCAAGGTACGTCAATAAAAGCCAGAGATGAAGTGGTTATGCTTATTAGTTATGATAATGTTTCCTTGATCTTATGATGTTAAGATATGCAGATTCATTATAAGTGTCCTTGTTATGGTGAGGAAGTATTTTAAAGGGGTTTTAAGTCCCACACAGAGTGGCGTGAAGACATGTATGTTGTATATCACACATACGAGGACCTTTGACAATTTGCCAGGACTACTTATTAGACAATGTTGCTAAGGTCAGTTTTACTTGAAAAGGGGTCATAAATTCATAAATCATTGTCATTCTGTGAACTCAATATATAATACCACGTAACTGTAATTTGGTATATGTGCTTACATACAGCATATTTGTATAAGCATGCACAGAACATAGCAAACCAAAATAACCTGTGTTCCTTTCTTTAAAAACCCTGCATTGGAAGCTTTTCATAGGAACGAAACATTAATGATTCACGTTGAGAATACATTTAACACGAACATAGACCTGTGGTGTGTTTTGGATATGTGTGTTTACAATTAAAATAAGACAATATTAGCCTTCTAAAATGTAGCAATAAGTGAATCCATTCGCCCCATGAAGGCCCTTCCAGATAGCTTGTAGACTGGCCTATTCGGTAAGCTTTTAATGTAGGTGAAAGGAGGCACAACCTAGGACAGGCACTGCCATCTGACGACAAATTGCACAACTAACTCTAATCGGCATGCTTGTCCGGCGTTATATATGAGCCTGCACTGATTATCATGTTTCACTGACTTCATTAAAGGTACAAAATTGCGATTTTACGTTTTCAGTGATAAACTACTACGAACAAGCTGGCATGTCTAGATAATTATCAACGTATTGTACACAGGAAATTGTCTGTTTTCGGTTTTATAATGAGGGCAAACGTACGGATTTATAAAATTACCCAGATATTGTAGTGGGAGCGCCATTTATAAAACCTAAGTCTCAACTGATTGAGAGCTGCCGCGCAGGAAATTTGACAGTCTTTGCGAAACTCGTGTTCGGTGACGAATCCGTCATGATCCTGGTCGAAGGTGTCGAACTCGCGAGGAAAGGGCTTCACTTCCTGCAAAAGTGACGAATACAAGACTGTTTCTGTATTATGTGTTCTGTGCCGTAGATTTCATGTCAGTGCGACTCCACTTTTTGGGGAAATGGGAGCACAGGGGGTAGACTGTGATGCTTATACCATGCGCTCCTCACGCAGCGGTTATACACTTCAGTCGTCCCAGACATCGTTTCGTGTAACCGCTGCTTCCGTTGGCAAGGTTCTCTTAGCAGGATCACCAGAGCGCAGAAATGTAATCAGGCCACTCATATTTCATTGTGCATCCACCCCAAATTTAAAAAATGGGACAATCGTTGGTTTTATTACACCAGGACACAAGCCTTGCCATAGAAACAGCTGTTACACGAAAGAACTGATGCGTGAGGAGCGTATATATGCCAAAAATAATATAACCCATGTCGTATGTGTGTGTCTATACCTAGTTCGATGGAAAAAATTACATTTAAATCAGATAAGCACTTATACTTAATATAGATAATGAACTTGTTGAAACTTAAATATTTCCTTTGCATCATTAAATTCTTTATTGATTTTAAACCAGCCGACCTTTTGCCAAGTATATTTCAAGCCAACCACTGTTTGGCGACTGACATGGCTGCGATATCTACTGCGTCTCTTACACCTTAAAAGTGACGGTAATCGCGATATTACCGCTTAGGACTGGATTCAGAGCGCTCCCGGGTCAAGCGGTCCGGTCATTCACGGGCGCAAACAGAGCGGACCCCTTTTCCGTCTGGTTCGATCAGCTTTGTGTGTTCACTCCTCACGGAGCGGGTATACATTTCAGTATATCTACATATCATTCGATTAAACCTGGATGAAGAATTGTAGTCAGACCGATGGGAGCCGGGTGTCGGATTGTGCATCAAAGTTTGACACATACCGTTCTGATTGGCTTGATAACAATACTTGTCCAGACATGGTGCTGAAATCTTGCTAATACAGCGGTTTAAGTGAAGGAGATACAGAACGATTGAGTAAGAAGTGAAATCCGTGTATCGTCTGCTTAAGTCTAATATTATCACATTAATCATGAAACGTTTCGCTTATTGCGCTAGCACGGACAGAGAAATGACATAGGGGGATCGCTAAAGTTCAGGAATGGTGATGCTGAAACGGATTTATGGCATTTTGTGGAAGGAAGTTTTGTTACAACAAACGATCACACATTCTACAGAATACATATATATATATATACTAACTAATAAACCCGGTAACTGGGCTATTTATCGGGGCTGGGGTATGTATAAAATGAGATCAGGAATGTTGGCTCAATTTGAGAAAAGTTAAAATAAATTATAGATTTTCAGTGGGATACTGTACAAAAAAATATATGTAAAATATTTTTTACATTTGTTTTGCGGCGCTGTCCTCGTTTAAAAAATATATATATACATATGCTTTAATTGCCTTTGCCAAATATTTCGGCCCCCTCCCTCCCTCAATGCTGGCTACGCCCCTGTGTTTGGTTATGTCTGTTTTCAACATGACTCTTGCAATCATGAACCGAATCAAATGAAATTTTGTGAGTATCTCGGGAATAGGTCAATGAAGAATCGATTAGATTTTGATGTGGATGCGGCTTATTCGGATTCGGGAACCTCTACAAGGAATATTTTTAAATGTACAGTCACTAATGCACGAAGGAAGCTGGGAATATATGCAAAATAAGTAAACGTTAACACGAGTTTGAGACTATCCTTAAATTGGGATCCTCAACAATGCTGAGATTTGCATCCCTTAGAATGCAGTTTAAGTTTAAGTCTAGTTAATACATTCAATTATCATAGGAAATTAAAATCCTAGGAAAAGGTTTTTATGTGAATTTTTATAATTTATGAATATTCATCCGGACGATGGGCCTTGACTACATGTAAATTTTTCGCGAGACGGCAAATGCAGTGGTTTATTGTCGTTTTGTATGTAGACCTCTTTCTCGTGTCGTCATTCCATGCGTTAAAGACCAGAACGCACTGTCCTGAATACGAAGCAAAATCGGACTCACAAAAATTCGGCTCAGCTGGTCAGGGTTTGTGGGCTAAAAACAAAATGTGAAAATTAAAAATAAGGAGACATATCTCTAGATATGTTGGTGACATCTATAGGAAATCATAAATACCATATTATACATGTCAGTCGTGGAAGGATTGCAAACCATGAATACAGTGGAAGATTTTGTAAATATTAATTATATGAATGCCCCTTATGGTCGAATTTAAAGTTGTTAAATGGGTCACTTATGACACACACACACACACACAAACACCCTCACGTTCAGAGGAGAACAATATGTTCTGGGGCTATTATCAAGCAGGTCATTAAGTATATTGGGCTATTATAAGGCAGGTCATTAAGTGTGTTTGGGATATTGGTCAAAATGACAACATCTCTATTTTATTTTGTTCTGCTTGTAAAGAATCAAATTAAAAATCAAAGAACAAATATATCAGCAAAGTAATATTAATTGGAATAGTCTTCATACTAAAGTTCTTAGGATTAGATCGCCGAGTTTTAGGCAGACTTTTTTTATATAATAAGTTAAAAATGAAATTCACTTTAGCTGAAAGCAAGTAATAGTACTATGACATTCATTGTGCTAGAAAAATTATATGGCGCCACTATGCTAGGAATAGTTAATTTTGTACTTGTGTACTTGTGAATGGTTTTAATGGGCGTTTATTCACCCAAAATATTATATATGTATATATATAAGGTATATATTTGTAAGGTGTTTTCTTAATACTCCCCGTAGTACCTAATCAATCCGTAAATTCAGATTTATTAATATAAATAATCTTTGTAAAATAAAGGAGCGGCGATGTACTCGTCCTTACTCAGTGTGCGGTCTCTTGTCATAGATACATAAACGTGTGTGTGTGAGTATTACTATTAGAAACAGAAAGAAGTCTACCTGGTGTCCATGGCTCCATCTGTCGGAAGAGGTGGCGCATAGTGAGACATTAGTTCAGACACAAGAGATCACTTTCATGTATTAACATATGGTTATGCTTGTGCATGGAGTAATTAAACCATAGGCCCGTGGCGGGATTGGCTGCTGTGTGTGAGCAGGACCATATTAACTAATTCATATTATGACTTAGGGCGGTCCCACACTATCTTTGTCACGCAGTTCCTGCATGTTGCCTCGCCTTGGACATAGTTTTTTTTTCTTGAACTGTCTTGAATGATGAAAAATATGTCCTAAGGGCGGCCTTTCCATCTGTTCAAATTATTTCTGAAATTTTGTCAAAACGCAATCTATCAGTAATGATCAGAAATTACGCAACCTGCGCAAGAATGGGTGATATGCTAGTTTATAAAATAATTGTTGACTGGGCATGGAAATTAGCTGACAATGGCAAATAAAATCTGATTAAAAATTGATTGATTAACATGAAAGGGAAAATGTGCATACAACGGTTAAAATCTGACTGAAACAACCACAGAACAAATTGAACCGGAACCCAAACCGGAACATCAAAAAGATGGTACTGGACAAAATAATGTAAATCTACTCTATCAGCCAGGGGATATGACGCCACCTGGTGGTGACAGGTAAACTCCAGGTGACATGCACCTTATTACAATTAACCATTGCTGATATAACATATCACATGTGTCTTTAGGAGCTATGCACCGTAAAAGCCGCACAGAAACTTCACATATTGTTACAGAACCTCATGTTAACAGGTCACGTTGTCGTAACAAGCATAAATTTTGTTACTGAGATAAATAAAAATCAGATTTTGTAACACTAGGCAGCGTGAAACGTCTAGGGGGATGAATAAAGAAGTCAGTTTTTTAAATAAATGATTCTAATTTATTCTTAAAACAACCCTAACATTACGATACACTAAATCAATACAATTACACAGTATAACAACAGTTAACAGCAAATCAATACAATTACTCTGTATAATAAATAAAGTGTACAGTACCTGGATACCACCACTGTCACAGCGACAACAAGTCCTTTAAAACCTATATTCCAGATAAACAGTTCACATAAATCTTCTCAGAGAATAATAGTCCAATTCAATCACAAATCAATCTGTTGTAATCCAAAAGTGAAGTTCTTGTAATAATCCCGAAAGCACACTGGAGACAGGCCGCACTAAATCTGCATATAGTTCGTAGAATCCCTGACACTACTGCAATTACCGGATAGGTCAAAAACTGACTCACACTTTTTGTCCGCTGGAATATTTCTCTCTCCTCCCCTCGGCTCTAAAACACAGCCCCTATTTATAACTTTTCATCCGAAAATAATATAAACTTCTATTTCACGAACAATCGAATAACCCAACAATACTTAATACACACGCCCAAGAACATTACAAGATCAGCATGAGCGCTGTGTTTCTACACGTCAGACCCCTCACGTGGGCGGGGCCGGCTCGCGCGTCTCCCGTGGCAACAGACAATGCTAGCGCTAAACAGACACATGCAAGACTGCTGCACACAATAAAAGAGACATCTGTAACAAGATTTGTCTGCCTTTTTACTTCCCCCCCCCCCCCCAACAAAAAAAATATTCTCTTCCCCCCCCCCCCTCCCCCCCCCCCGACCACCACCATATAAACACTATCCCAAGACTGAGATATTAAAGATGCCAGGAAATGTCTAATGACAATAAACTATTCCTGGTAAAATTGTAAAATTATCAATTTTCCTCTACTTCTTGTCGTTTGGTAAAAAAAAATAAAACTATTACTACTACCACTACCACTTATTCCCAATCTAATTCTAAATCTAATTCGTCCTCTTCTTCTTCTCCTGGTAATAATTATAAACATTATAAAAATGATATTAAAAATTGTATTGTCAAAATAACACTACTTCTACTACTACTTACGATCATGATTTGTATCATTATTATGAAGCCCATCTAAAAGTCTCATGTAGCATTTTACATAACACCTTACCGATTGGTCTTTATTGAAATGTGTTACCTGGAAAAGAATCTTAATAGACAAAACTACATGCCTGCCGTCACTTGATCTAAGTGTATCATGTGCAGGTTATGCAGATATACCGTTGACATCAGTGAGTTTCATCACCGCCATCACGCATTTTATTGGAGTATACAGAGCGTGATTCAAGGCAATCAATTTAGATATTTGAAATAAAATGTTATTATCAAATGTGTCTAAAGAAAGAATCACCTCTGGGGGTTGAAACACGTCCCATCACTTGAGGGACATAGGTCGCAGTGACCTAATTTTATATTTCAAAAAAAATTCCAAGACCTTCCTTCCAGTCAGAGATTTGCAGGTCCAGCGTTTTTTATTTGAGTCCTGGTAAAGGCCGGCCGGACGACGGACAATAGTTGATCGCTATAGCTCCATACGATTGAGAGTCAGCTCAGGTAAAAACCACACAACCTATTGTATCTTGGTTGAAACAAAATTAATAAAACGGTTTAGGATTATGCAAAATGTATAATAACATCTGAACCACAAAGCGGAGGGTTCTCCCACAAGAGGTACGTACATTAGACTGGGTGTCTTTAACCTGGTCAGTGTGAACATAAGTAGGCCGCTCCTGTGACCTTGGCCTTTGATCTTGTCACCTCAAAATCAACTGCAATCTTCCTCTATTAATTCTTATTTTACAGATGGAAAGTTTTGGGTGAAAACTTGTTTCAAAATGTGTTTGTAGCCCTCAGCCTACCGGTAAGTAGGCTGACGGGCTATTGTCGTCACCGACAGTCCGGCGTCCGTCAGTCCAGCGTCCGTGAAACTCTACTTTGTGAGCGGGATATAATTCTCAATATATCTAACTAACCACAGGTGCTTTATTTATTCAGGGCAAATGCATTTAAAATATTCTCGATCAATAGGTCACCTAGAAGTAAAGTTCACGATCAGAAAGCTTTTATCAGCTTATTAAATCTTATCAGCTTATTTTTTCAGGAACCACGGGATGGACTGTTGTGAGACATACGGGGATTACTGGCCTTTATAAACTCTACCTGCTACAACAGGTTGGTGGCGCCACCTACAATATCTGGATTTTAATATTTATCACCTTTCTTCATTTCTGCCTTGTAAATAATTTAATCCGGATACTTTATTCTTTCAGGGCAGATGCATATTGACAAACCTCACGTTTGAAGATGGCATATTTTGATTTAATTTTCAAGGTCACAGAGCAATTTGTAGATTTAACCTCGTGAGCTTATTTTTCACCACCACCCTGCTGGATTGCTATGAAACATGCTGTGATTATTGGCCTTGGTGATCTGTTACTATTACATCAGGTATGTGGTGCCACCTAAAATATCTTTATTTTAAGACCTTTGACCTCGTGACTTTGAATTTAATAGGGTTCTTTCCCTAATGGTAGACGAGCTGTACGTGAACGATAGAAGAATTGAGTCACAGGACGGACGCACAAACTTTGGCGTTACTATATCAGCTTCGCTGCGAGGAGATAACACATGACCTATGTTCAAGTGCTTTGATAATATAACATGAACAAAATTATGTTTATTTATCCTTGTGTCTATGATTTCGTGATCTTATCGAGATAGCAGCGGAGAAAAACACTTCTTATGCGATGTCCAAGTCACATAATGACCAGTACTTTGGATACATAATAAAATATTTGTTTGAAAAGCAAATTTTAATGTCACTACTTCATCCTATGCTATATTTCGGTATGATTAATGAAAGGATAAGTCTAAAGAAGACAAGCTTTGAGGCAACTTTAGGGCAGTTATTATGCAGTCTATGACCAAATTAAGATATGAATATATAAGAGGTTATATTATTTTTTTTTTAAGTGACCTGTCTGAAAGCTTTTATCGAGGTAACGTTTCCTCTACGTGAACACTCTAGCTGGCACGAGATGACTACTCTTTGATAAAGAATGATTGACTAACGGAACAGTGAACCGCTGTGTGATGCCAGGGAGTTCTAGGCAGTCCTGTGATAATATACCGGGTATGCCTTAAAATGTTTGTTCACATAATCCTCTGATAAATAGCTGCAAGGCAAAACTGCAAAATCACAAACATTTAAAAATAAAATGACATATTTTATTCAATTAAGATTCAGCTACACGGGAACATTGTGATTACAGGTTCAGTTTGCAAGCATGTCTTTATTGTCCAATAGATGGCGCTGTATACTGTGCAAGGCTCAGCACTTAATGGTTGGCAAGGGAGAGAATAAATATGGATAAATCGTAGTATACCTAATGACATTGATATATCCAACGCAATGCAGTAATGTAGGACTCGAGTAGGGCCTTGTCCAGGGACTTGGACTTGATATTCTGGAATCGGACTTGGACTGAAGGTATAGCGACAGCAGATAAAATAGTCAACGCCTAAACCCGCATCCGGATCCGGTAAAATTGTAAACGAACCGCAGAATAATTTATCATCTCTTCCTTGAGCATGGCCCATCGTTTCGCAAAGTGAAATAAATATTCACCAAGAATGTTTTTGGACATAGTGTAGACATACAGCCAGACAGGGAGATCCGAATACCCAATAATTTTAGGGCAGGTAACGAAACAAATCCGTTGAAAATAGCACTATATTTTTAAAGAGATAACATATTTATATTTAATATTATAATTTATTTAATTATATATATATAAATAAATGGTATATTCAGGTGCATAATGGATTATCAGCCACACTATATGCAGGATAAATTTTTTTTTATCAATGCTGTGGTTCATGTATTGCATGATCTAAATTGCTGCCAGACAATGAAAGTCCTTTTTAGATTTATGCCAGTGTTATAATGCAGTAGAAATGACAAATTTATTGATTTATAAATATAATATTTATCAGGGTGGTTACTGGGTCTTAATTATGATAAAAACATTCTGTTCAAAAACGAGAATCAGTGGATATTAGGTGTGAAATTTCACACATTCATCCTCGTTTTGCAACAGCATATAACACTAGAATACGGGTAGTTGATAAGCCACTACTTTTTTCCATCGAAATCAGGGTGGTATGGGTGAAGTGAGGCATGGACTGAGTTCTAAGGGGAAATAGAGTGAGGGTGAGTTGCAAATCAGCATGGATGTCTGCCACGTAAACATTGGTAAAGGTGGCGCCATCTGTTATTTGAAGGAAAAATCTATCCAAGATGTATACATAGGCAAAATTTCAGTTGGACAAATCAAATGACTGCTAATATATGAGTGATTTTTACCCTCGGCTGATGAACAGATGGACACCATTAAAAAATTTTTGTAGGTTGGGCTACCAAATTTGTATAAGCTGTAGAACTATGTAAGATATATACTCATGCAAAAAAAAACCCGACACGTCAAACCAGTTTTGAGATATTAGCATGGGTGTCTGCAGCGTAAAGATAAATGTAGGTGGCGCCACATGTCATAAAATTGAGAGAGCTACCCGAGATGTATGTACATGCAAAATTTCAGATGGATGAGTCAACCATTGCAGAGATAGGAGCGATTTTAACCCAAGGCAGGCGAACAGATGGACGCTGTGAAAAAAATGGTTGCAGATGGCGCAACCAGCTTTTGTATGATATAGAGCTATCAAAGAGTTACACTCATGCAAAATTTCAGACCGAAGATATGTGGGTTTATGTGTGAAAACAGACGCACACATGAAGGCTCTGCACAGAGAAAAGGTCGGAGGTCAACCTAAAATGAAGGAGCAGCTGTTAACCCGATCATTATTCCGAGTTTCATAAAAATCCGCCCAGTGGTTACGAAGGAGTACTCCGGAAACCTATGCAGCGGTGGCTGCGGCGTCCTGTTGAAAGCATACAATGCGCAAAACTCTGTTTTGGCGGATACGATTATATAGCCTAAATTTTAGGATCTAGAATTTTATATATTGCTTCAAACCGATGAGCTCTGGATGTCCGATATATATGCTGCTCCACAACGGGGATCTTTGGATCTAAAAATGTTAAAACGTATGAACGAACGACTGATTAGTAGATTCTGGCGGGGGTTTCAAAGCCCATAAGAGATAGAGGACCCTTAGAAGTGTGTGCAACCCCCCCGCCCCTCCCCCCCCCCCCCCCCCGTGCTTTCTTTTGAAAGAAAAAACTTTTTTCAAATAACCCATAAATCGGCCAAACTACTAAAACCATGGTTATCATGGAAAGATAGTTCTGAATGTATAAAAATCAACATACCTGAAAAGCTATAAAACGGTTACTGAAGTATGACAGTGTTCACACATGACACGCATACATTTGAACACATATTCTGATATTAAAGGAGATTCTGGTGGAGGTCTGTACGCCCTGACTACAGATTCTAGTTTGTTATCAATTTAAAGATGTACTGGTGACATATTCTCATGTTTTACCGTCCCTACAAACAACGGATCTTAACAAATATATGTGACCCCCCCCCCCCATCCCAAGACCCGATCCCCACCCAACTCGAATGATAATTAAGTTGTGGGGCTTCTTTTTAAAAAAATTAATAAACCACACGACTTGGCCGAACATTTGAAACCATGGTTATCATGGAAAGATATTTTTGAATGTATAAAAATCAACATACCTGTAACCCGTAAAAAATTATCAAACGGAGGTCACTTCACTGAATTGAAAGCGGGATCATGATTTATCAAGAAAGGAGACACAAGTGCATTACGGTTAACGTTGATGGTAGGTGGTTTAGAGTCTGATATCATCAACAATGTCAGTTTCATTATTTTGCCTTCCTGGCCTTTCCGGACTGTCATTCTTGCAGCTTTTCAGTGACCGCGGGGAGCATACAACCCAAACAGTAATAACAGCCAATAAAATGTTATTCATTCTACATTTTCCTGCCGCCAACTATTCACCAGTGCTAATTCCCACAAGAGCTTTCGACCCTCTGACATTAGAGAGTCTACGTCCATATAGTAAATCGTGGCTGTCAGAGAGCCGTTAAATCCTTCAACGAGGAACGCACTTTAAGGCTCTCTGAGGATGAAATATTTTCGTCATTTCTGACAACGCCTCATGGCGAACGATGTCACTTGACATAAACCAGACCCATCGTTAGTTTTAGTATACTTTCTAATAACACCAAACATGAGCCTGAAAATAAAAATCTGTTTTAACTCAGCATATCATTGAATCCCTCGACATGTTTTTGAATACACGCATGGTTCACACGGGTTACTGCATGGACGCAGCCAACTTGTACTCGATATAGGAAACAATTTGTTACCATAGAGACAGAGTTTCAGTTTGAGTTGTGAGTTTCAGGTTTCTAAGGAGAACCTTCTGGGGAACTCTCAGGAGAATAAGATTCATAGTTCTAGCCTTTACGGTAACAATTTGTGCCTTATTAACAGTCCTAGTGTTCTAAAGAAAATGGCTAAAAATTCGTAAGATTCAAGATGATTCAAGATGGGACCACCATTCATGCCTAGTAGTTGGGTTTCATTAAGACCCATAACACACCATATTTGATGAAAATCCCTCTAACCATTCCTAAGAATCTGGCAATTTGTGTGCATATTACATTATTCCCGGGGTGTTCAAATACCCCCGTAACTTTGAGAATATAGGTCACAGTTACCTAATTTCAGATTCCCATGGAGATTTTTCATAGATCTCCCTGGATGTCAAGTTAGAAGATTCCAGGGCCAATGGTTACAATTTTTGCCTTGTAAACGGACCGCAGTCTGATAAAGAGAGATAAAATGCGTAAATATTCGGAGAAAAAAATCCAGGTGGCGCCACCAGTCTAAAGGAACGGAATAAACAATCCATGGTGAATATGCATACAAAGAATCATGTTGATCAATGCATTAGTTGTCCAAATATACACTGGAGTTTTTTAGCAATTTTTTTATTATTCTTGGGGGGGGGGCTACTTCTGAGCCCCATACCTCGGAGGATATGGGTAACAGAGACCTAATTTCCAAGGAGATTTACCTCCCTGGAAATTAAGATAAAAGATTCCAGGTCCAGCGGTTACCTTTTTTTCTGGTTGACGGATTAGAACGCATTAGAAATATTGGTGGAGATGCGAATCGTAAAAATCATAGCGACATGGGTGGTGGTACAGACTATAAAACTTTTCATTCTGAGTGAAAACTGTCATATAAACACACAGCTGCATAACCTCCCAGTCTGGGAAAACAAAAATATTACAATTCCTCATTCAATGCAAACGTGCTTTATTAATAAGACTGAAAAACCAGTGATATGCGTGTACGGCACATAGTTCAAGTATGAAGGACAAAGTTAGAAATGCATATATGCGTGTGTGTTAAGCGTGCTTGTAACAAATAATACGGTTTTGTTTTAATACAGAAGATTTTAGTACTAAAGCAAGCATTTCGGGCGTTGTTACACTCTGTTCAGTTTGTGTAGTCACCTAAAAATTAAAAATAGAATGAAGTTAAAAATAAGTGGATAAGTATTTATCCAACATATTCAATTCGTTTAATACGCAATACAGTCGCGTTGCTTGGACGGCTCATATGAAAGATGTACATTTTAAAAATTAAAAAATAAATAATCGCAAATGCAGTCTTCGCAGAAACGGTCCATGTCTATGCATGATTTAGGTAACCTGATAGCACCATATTTTATGACTTACACATTTGTCACATTCTGTTTCTACGGTCTATTTTATGGTATTTTTGGCTGGCTCCGGCTCGTTGTCTGGATCCTCTTTGTGGTAGGGGGCCGCATTGAATTCATTCTCGGTCAGTTTTCCATCCCCTGATAATGCAATCACAGAACAAAATTGAATAAATGGAATTGCTGAATAATGTAACGAAACAAAAGCAAAATCCAATAATATCTCCCGATCTGCTGCACATCTAGTAAGCATATAACCTTACGGTACAGAAATAAATAACTAAGCGGCATTAACGATTCATTTTCTAGTACATTATATATGCATAGGTGTTTAGTACATAATATGAGTTGTATACGTACAGACATCAAGTTACAAAGGAACACCATCCATGGACAAACCATGAAAGTATATTATAAAATATGAAAACGCGACGACCTATATCCATTTTCGACCATTTTTTAATTTTTGAAAATTTACTAAAATTATCGAACGTCCTGTAATATTTTGCATTTCCATTTGTATCATGCTATGACGTTCTAATGACGTTTAAACTCTTGCATCTTTAAAACCAATAAGCTTACCGTTATTGTCAGTGACTTTCAGTGCCGCGGCGCTTGATTCCTGGTCGGCATTTAGAGTCTTCGCGAATTCCGGCACAGTGATGAACCCATCCTTGTCATGGTCGTAAGTTTTGAACTCGTGTGGAAATGATTTAAGATGCTGAGAAAGGGATTGTAATATATAGCACAAAACTTTGGCAAGACCTTTTTATCAGTAGTCCAAGCAAACGTTGAATTGCTCTATTAATTTAAGTCTTGATAGCTGTATAATTTCCTTTTTCATTTATTACGAAACGTGTAAGAATAGCCACCTGGCTTTTTGAATAAAGACATGGAAGATTAATACACAGAAAAGTGGGTTCACTTCCGATTGGAAGGTCTTAAGTTCGATTCACATCAATAGTAAGCCGACTTTCTCTGTATGCATGTTCCATTTATTTATTATGAAGCACATGAAATAGGTTAAACAGATTCTACTTACTTCATTCCCTTTATCCTTGAGAGCGCACTCATTCGCACACACCACGAAGCAAGAGTCGTTCGGACAGTAGCGCTTACAAGTAAACGGGCAGTTTGGGAGGTTAGCCTCAGGTAGTGCACTTTTTCTCCCACGGGAACATCGAACGCCCCACATCCAGCACCCGGCGTCAACTGACGGAAACCACGTTGTCGCAGCCGTTGCAAGCAGAAGACACAAAACGATGTTAAACTTCATTCTTCTTTTCTGGAAAAAAAAAATTTAAATGTAAAAATTTAGTATATTGTACATTAATACAATATGACGATGTAGGCATGTAGGAAAAAATGGCGCACGTGAGATACACATGAGAGAAAGTTATTATCCAAATGTAAACCTTCTTAACACGTTACGTCACATACATTATCAAAGTTGTATATATGTTTCTACAGTACTGCCACTAAATAATAGTCACAAAAAAGAGACAAACAAAACTGGTACTTTGATATCCGACAGAATTATACTGCAGAAAAGGAAAAATGCCAAACGAATGTATTGCTTGCCCAAATTTAATTTTCAAAGAATAAACTGAACCAAGTAGTGAAACAAATTATGACTTACCGCACTATGGTGCAGGCCTACAGGATTCTCTGCTGACAGGATACTTTTAAGTCATGCAAGGATTCATTCAACTTGTATATATTTATATTTATACACAAATAGGTCATGAGGAAACATTTGCAAAATCGGTGCCAAGTACTTTATATGGCTCCTTTTTTTAAATCAATACTCTGTGCGAAATATCACCTGTTTATATCTTAATAAACAAGGAAACATACAACACCCACATGTATTCCACACGTTCTTCTTTGTTCCCGACTGAACACTTGGCCAAGACCCAAAACGTGTGTTTTCTACAATAGTTTTTTACACAGGTGTTACAAATATTTACGCATCCACCAATTAAATACTCAGGGCAGATCCAGGATTGGGGACATGGGAGGGTCCAACCTATTAAGACTAATCAGAAGTGAGGGTGGGGGACTGGGGGTATGGGTGCTCCGGACATCACTCGATCCGATAGTGAGCCTGCATGCACATTCCGAGCTGTCGGTTCAAATCAATAGGTGGAATCTTACACGATATTTTATTGAAATCAATAGAGAATATAGTAAGAAATCCTATTAAGGGTGAAGGTACCACCAACGTTCATGGGCTAATGTGAGTAATTAACGAGGTCTGACCGCTATGAAGATGGGCATCATGGAGGTTAGGTGCAAAAATATAATAATGACGTCTCTGCTCTTCTGTTTCTTGGCTGCTACAGCTTTGGTGAGGGAATAACTAGATCGTGCTGCCCACTGCCATCTTACCACTTCTTCGGTAGACTAAGTCCCAACAGTGCCGAGTTAGTACTTTGAAATATCATAAT
Source organism: Sipunculus nudus (assembly GCA_026874595.1). Lineage (NCBI taxonomy): Eukaryota > Metazoa > Annelida > Sipuncula > Golfingiida > Sipunculidae > Sipunculus > Sipunculus nudus. Next base: position 22,600,127 of record CM049315.1, on the reverse strand, counting down.
AAGCAACTGAATTTAAAAAGCCACGAAAGAAAGAATTTTTTTCCTGTTTAATATCCTCCGTTGTTGCCACTGGATAATAGTTTGGGCAATATAATTATTAATATTACTGACACATTTCTTTTTTTTTTGTGTACACGCATCTAGGCATTTTAACCTGGAAAGGCAAATATTACCCGTTTAGTGAAAGCAAATGGACCATAATATTAATACTTGCAAGCACGTGTCTTAACAAGTTTTCGATTTTAAATTGTGATAAATAAATCCATCTGAGTTTGAGTTGTAGGTGGTGCCTCCTATATTGAGTTATTTCTGCAAGGGAAATCATTCCCCAACTCCAAGAAGTTTAACAAGAAAAGACGAACACTTAAGCCGTCATCACAAAACTTCTTATCAAAGTGAATAAACGTATTTACACATGCATATAATTGTATAATATTAAGCCGGTATGCATTTGAGAAACGCATTCAGTAATTAACAGTCGGTCTTACGTTTGTTCTTCAAAATATATCCTTCCACTGAAATACACCTGTTTCTCCCAAAAGTACGAAATATAAGATCAACCGCAAATATTCTACGATGAAGAAATATATTGCAAGGACCAGCCTTTTTAGAATAGATGACAAAATATTTAAAAAAATAGCCTAAAACAAATTACCTATGAAATAACAACCCATGGGGGGGGGGGAGACCAGCTTCAGTAATTAAGATTGTTGGTCGGATATTGACGGCAACACTGATTATAGAGGCTGTTGTTATAACATTCGGAGATGAGATGGAGATGAGATACATCTGATATTCTTTAGAACAAGGATACAGATTTTAAGGTTATAATTAAGAAAACAATTTCCCATTAAAAAAGAAAATACTGCGTTTATCAAGCCGAATCGCAAGAACGTGGACTAAGTGAGCCCAGGGCCATCGAAACTTCTGGCATCGAGATGCCAAAGTATCTCCTGACTTTTGCCATGCGAACTTTTAAATAGGTCTTATCTTGTGACCCAAATTATTAATATGCAACATGCTGGCGCTGATATACTGAAAACCAAGATGTATGAGAATAAGATAGGCCTATGTATAATTTCCCTGAAAATAGACGCACGAATGGACGGCAGGCAAAATGATTCTAGGTGGCACAACCAATCCTGTGTACAAGATAAAGCTGTCCAGGGTCAGTGTACATCCCTAATGTCGGATCAAAACATTAATCAACTATGATTTTTCTAAAAGTAGATGCACGCATGGACGCCCTAAATAGAGGAGAGAACAGGGGTCAACGCTGAACTGTACAAGGCGCCAGCTCAAATGTGAATAGAATAAAATCAAGCTGGGGACACTTCCATAAATTGTTTTTCAAGGGGTTCGCTGGAAACGAACGCCCTCGGTGGATAGAGGGGACAATGGCCCAAGACAGGATTTATAAGCAGGAGAGAATCGTTAATGTCTGGGACGGACCTGGATGCGGATCATATATCAGAGAGACCATTTTCACCATTGCACCGACTCATAGCGATGCAAAGGCAAATATCGTATTGATACCGTCGTAGATGTCCAGATATCGATACGCTGATGATATTTTATCAAACGACGAAAAGCCACGTCCGAAAAATGAAGGCAGTCAAGACAGTCAGTGTCTGTTTTAATTGCCCAGTCTACAGCCAGTCAACAAGGTTTCACAAAATGTAAATGCAAGATCCCAAATAAGTTTAAGATTAATTAATGCAAATGATTCCCGATGTCACAGCAGCCCAAATTGTAGCAATGAATGAGAAATGAATTACTGTTTTTAGTATTGCATTGATGTATAGTGGCAGGCCCTATGGGGGGGGGGGGATCAGTCGGTATATCGTACCGGGGCTCGGAAGACCCAAAGGGCCCCGGCCTGGCCAAGAATGAGCTTTAGGACACAGAAAATGTTTCAAAATGTAGACGTCTAATTTTTTCATTCTATATAATTTCGTCAAGAGGGCCCGGGCCGGCCAAGACTGTGTCCTGTTAGGCGCTTAAAAATTCGAAAGTGTGTTTTTATTTTTCTGGCCTTGGAAAGTAATGGTGTTTGATATAGTGTCAAGCTCAACGCACGGAGAATTAAGGTAGACTCATTTGTTATTTGTATTAGCTACAATACAGTTTTTAATCGGGAGTAAACCGAAATAGTCAAAAGGGGCGTCGCATGGGCCAGATAAGGGTATCTCATAGAGGAGAAGAAGTTGCTTAAAATTAGGGCGTCTCTTTTTGCTTTTGTGTTAAATTATATATAGGCCTATGTAGCTTTCACGGGACTGAGTGAGACGGGCGGGCAAAGCATTTCACATGATCCAATAAAAGTGTTGAAAATGTGGAAATTCCAGAGTGATTGGAATATATTCAATTTCTCTTTTATGAAGTGACGTGTTTTTCAGACTCAGGTGCTTTTTCAATAGAATTATTAATGATGGGTGCTGGATATCTCATTTGTCTTTAATTGAGTCAGCCTATGTATTTGGGTATTAATTCGGTGGACAAAATGGGGTCGGTGTGGACAAAGAGTCTCCTATGACCAAATAAAATTGCTGAAAATGTGGAAATTCCAGAGTGATGGGAATATATTTATTTTCTTTGTTATCAGGTAAACTGTTTTTTAAGGTAACGTGGTTTTCAATAGAATTGTTAATAATATCTGCTGAATATTACTGTTTCATTAGGGAGGTGACTGAGGTGGCTTTGGATAACATCTCGAAATCTCGACATAGATTTCGCAAAAAAAAATTTAGGAAGCCAAAAAAAAATTTTAGGAAGCAAAAAAAAATTTTAGGAAGCAACAAAAAAATTAGAAAGCAACAAAAAAAAATTAAAGGTAACCCTAGCTTGGAATGGGTCTTATAACGCCACTTTGACGTATAAACATTTTATGTACAGGCTCCTTGTACACAAGGCACTTGAGCAAGTGTTAACATACAGATTAAAACATGTAACCGAGTTATTGAAAGATCACTAGTTGATATTCGTTAGAGCATGTGAAGCAATGCAGTATTTGTCATTTACAGAACTCTGTACTCTCTGAATTGAAGCCAGATGTTTCTGCCGGACGTCTTTCTATTATGATTGGTGGCAATTTTTGCACCCCCCCCCCCCCCCAGGACCATGTTATAAAAACACGTGGATATAGACAAAGACACCGCCTTTACCCATGGAATTGGCTCATTTTTATGAAAGGTTTATTAGATTATGTTTACTTAGATTATGCTTATGCTTACCTTCACTTCTTTAATATGTATATGCAGAGTTAGCCGGTATTATAAAGATTCTTTAAATAAGGCAGGTGAATAGCGACTTTAAGACCAAAGCAGAGCATTTTGCTGAAGAACAATCATGATGAGAAATGATCGAAATATTTAAACCGTTTATTTATGAATATAAAACATTTAAGAAGATAGGTTGACTAAAGATAATCTGAGCTATAGTTATAGCTATAGTGAATCAAGACCTGGGCTTTAGGGGCTGAGCACCCCCCGCCCCCTAACATTTTTTTTTTTGTTTCTTAGAATTTTTTTTTTGCTTCGTAATTTTTTTTTGTTTCGTAAGATTTTATTTTTGGCTTCCTAAATTTTTTTTTTGCTTCCTAAAATCTCGAGATCTCGAGATGAATATTTTTTTCTGTGTCCTCAATCAGCCACCGTATTTCATAGATACACATGTCACATACTCAACAAAAAGCAAATATATGCTTGGTCTTTATATTTTACACATTTTTTTCCACACATGCTGGATGTCCTTACAAAGTATAAACAAATGCGAAGATATATGTGACTCGTCCATAGAACTCTAAGAGTTTGAATATATTTATGTGTAAGAAAATGAGCTATTCACAGAATAACAGCTGTCTTCGGTACAGCTCTCTATGTATGTCACCTCGTCCATAGGCTACATATTTGATTGAACCAATATAGCTAAAGGCAGGGTGTGTGTGTGGGGGGGGGGGGGGGTGCGGAAACCTACTGTATTGATGATGATACATAGTAAGGTCACGGTGGCCTAGTACCTGACGATATCGGTGAATCAATATACAACAAGATCACTTTATGTTTACTACACTGTTTAAATTCATTGATGAAGTTATATACACGAACAAGAGATCCCATACCACTATTGGCCTACCTGCAGTTTCTCCGAACGGGTGTGTCGTTTGTATTAGAGGTCTGGATATTTAATATCATTAGATAATCATTTAATCTCTGTATGCAGATATAAGATCCGTAGGCCCGTATGCACAAAAGCTAACTAAACCTAATATAGTCCATGTATTTGCTTAATCTCGGACTGGCTAAAACGGGATTATCATAGTAGTCTAAACGGTATGCACAAAGGAGGACGAAAGAAGTTTTAGCCAGACCAAGTACTAACCCCTTAAACCTGGTACTAAACCCAATACATGAATATTAATGAAGCAGGTCAGCAGGGTCACTATGGGGATTCCCCACAGAAAACAACAGTTAAGAGCAATTTTACTGCTCTCTTTTGCTTTACAGTGTATGTAAGGGCTTATGACTGTGTAATATTTGTGTAAACAATACTAAAAATCCTTCTACAACTGATAGGTCGGTTAAAACATGTAAAATGAGCCTCTTTAGTTCAAACTTTCAACCATGCTTAGCTATGTGATGGGCCTTTGATCATTTCAAGCCGGAGTTTTAATATTTTTTTCTAAGGGGGGGTGTCAAAGAAGATGGCAAGGCACGGACTAAATTTATAAGTGAATTATATAACAAATACACAGTAAATATACAAATATTATATGCATATATTTTATGTTACATGGTACGGCACTTGTGTGATATCTGGAGACCCCAATTAGAAGGCAGTTAACTACGTTTCCCTGCTTCCCAGCGTCAAACTGAAGAGCGTTATCAGTGGGGACTTTCGGGCCAACATCAACACAAAAAAATGTAAATCGATGTACAGGATATATGACTATATATTAGCCTTGCGTTACACATGGATTCCAAATTCTGCTTGCTTTAATCAAGCCATACAGGAATTCTTCCCTCTGATTTTAGTGATATTAAGTAATTATACTTAAAGATATTAGCATGAATTAATGAAACCCATATCTTAAAGTGTAATGAGCCTCTAAAAAATGCCGAGGCCAGTTGTGTAACAGTAAACTCTGCACTCTTACATGTGACTTGTCTTAAATTAATATAGAATGAGTCTCTCTGTCAGACCTGTAATCCCTTTTCAGTATGGAAATATTTACAAAAACGTAGGCCAAATACAATTCTTGAAAAATATGCAAAATTTAGGTATCACTCTAATCAATAAATTTTGAATGAAAACCAAAATCCAGCTGCAATCTCTAAATATAAATAATAATGCACGGAATCCCTTGAAAACTGCATAATTTATTTTCTTATGAGATATTGGTTCTCTCTGTGATTTTGAGACTGACATCCCAGAGTCATGTGAGAGTTTTACCTCTGAAAAATTATGATATATTATTAAAACTGGTCCATAAAGCAAACAAAAAACAAAAAAAATTCCAACATTTCAGTAATTTATGTATAATAATTGATAAAAATGTGCTATATATGTGACCCTTGGATATCTTTATACACTGAAAAGTGCTATAGTAGCACCACCTTTTTTCATACAGGTGTATATTTGCAGATCCAATGGCTATAGGCTGACATATAGCATTCACAGGTTATATATCAGATACTTTGCATTTTACTATCACAATAAAATAATGTACTTCTATCAAACATACGTTCCAATGATTTTGCAAAGTATTAATTCTAAGATGTCTTTTAAAAATAGGACTATAACATTGATGAAGTTTAGTGCAAAGGTCTGTATTGAGTAATATTTATACAGTAGCACGAATTTATCAGTTCAGATTGTTTCGAAATTTGTATTTTATGTAGATCTTACATTAATTCATTTTATGACCATGGGGTTGTGTGTGTGTGGGGGGGGGGGGGATAGCACCTTGACTTTTTTGTAGGCTATCTTACTGACTATTTTAAGACTTGCAAATACCATGCAGCTGGAATGTTTGTTTGCACTATATATGAGTCTGATTATATCAGGGATTTGGCGCGAAGTAAATACCGTAATCATTATTAAGGCCATGATTGAAAAGCATGCATGCTCTATAGTGATTACATTCGTTCATCAGTGACGCAATTTTTCGCGCACAGTATCTCAAAGATAATATTTTTTTATATTTCGGCTCAGATTTATTGTTATGATTGGCGTCTCTGAGGGCTCCAGATCTGTGTCGTGACAGGCCCACTGAAAATCCAATATGGCCACCAGATTAAAATGGGTGATTTTCTATCGCGCAGTATCTCAAGAGAATATACGTGATCTTTTATTGCAAATCCATGAGGGGGATTGGTGCCCTTGAGGGCTCCAACCCATCAAATTACAGACCTGCCTTAAATCTGATATTCTTTTTCAATATTTAAAGCTATTCTAATAACCAAGAGGGGCTATATATGCGCATTCAAATTTGCACGACATCTTTATATCTAATATATCTGTCAGGCAAATATTCAAATACTCTTGTATATCATATAAATAATCAGATACTGCCGTGATTTTACTGACTCATAGTCTTATTAAATGACTTATTAAATTATTTTGGATGCTATACTTCAGACCAGTATATGACACCAAATATGATACAAGATAGCTACCATTTTGAATAACGGGTAATATTATTAATATTATCATTATTATTATTATTTGAGCAGTAATCATGGGTCGAGTATTTTAGATAATCTTGTTCATGCCAAATTCTAATACCAAATATTTATTCTGTGAGAGGATGCGAGCTGTTAAACGTTTTAACATAGGCGTAAAAATTCATATAAGCAAAAGAAAAAAATATTTTTTCTTGCTGAAACTGAGCTGGATATATAGTTTTCAAATTAAATCTGGCAACATCATGGAAATTACTTTCATGTCATATTTTTTTTATTGAGCAAAGTATTTGTATATATTTCCTTGTGTTTTGTTTAATGATACTGTATCTAGTTTATATAGAGTATAAATGCACGTCGAAATGACTTTAATATTGCACATGAAAATGACCTTGGCCTTCCTTGTCAGATGCTTTTGGTAAGGAAATATTTTCATAAACTGTAAGAAAAATGTTTTGAGATTTGTTATATTAATTTTATAACGTAAAAGTTCAAAGATTAATGTCAATATTTTATTTAGTTATCAGTGGACTAACCAGTAGGTCTATGGTTTTGAAATGATATATTGATAAAGCCTGATTTCAGCACCTTATTTAATTGCATTCTGAGTTAAAGGTAATGCACTCAAACAGTAAAAAATAATCAAATTATACGGTTTAGTGCTACAAATATACATGCTATAACGATCATTTCAACACAATTCCAAAGGGAAACATTATTGTTAAATTCCTTCCTTTTTGATATAAATCAAACATATTATACATGTGACACTGTTTTTCCTTATTTTATCATACGGGTCTTCAACTAGAATAGCTTTGAGGGCCAATGTCAGCATATCACATTAATTTGGGATTAATAAATTATTGGAGTGAAAACATTTTAATACATTAATACTTTTAACAGCCCATAAAATGGTTCAAATGCAATTTTGTTCCAATGAATTTAGCACTTAGTCCGACCTTAAACTACCCCCCTACCAGGTCTAACTTTTTGCTTAAATCTCGGACTAAAATGCAGTTTATCTCTAGTCCGTTTTTGAGCATACGGTCTAAAGTTGGTCTGCAGATTAAACTGAGACTAACCATTAGTCGGCCTTTGTGCTAACGGCCCTACGTAATGTTTACGAGCCAGATGTACCCTAGTTTACACCTTTCTATATGGCACCTGTATAAATCTGTCTAATACATCCCATAGAAAACTTCCTTTTTAATGAAGGTACTGGCCCAAGTAACCCTTTAACAGGCATGCATTTCTGTATATCATTTCTGTTTATTTTTTTAACGCATAAGGAAAGCATGCATTACATTTGACTTTCTCTATAAGTCACGATAACTTGTCAGAGGGTTTATAAATAATATTCGGTCTGTTTCCCTTTTGAAAAATTGATTTATCAATACACTGACCACCTGGTGATTAAAGGAAGCTTTAACTGAGTTAATTTGGGATCATGATGTGGAAACTCACGGAAAGCCAACAACCAGGGTAACTTCAATGGTACTTGAATGCTGTTCTGCTATCTGTGAGTGGATGCGACTCGTGATCAAATATGAGCGCACCTGACTCCTTAACTGGTACACTTGGAGTGTGGCTTCAAAGGTGACAGGGTAAGGTGTCGGCCCATGCCGAATTTCACCAAATCTCTTGAAAAAGCTGCATGGAAGGATTATCGAATAGCCTTGCTTTCTGGTATAGGCCTTGTTCCAGCCTGAGTTGGAGCTGGTTGTCACTGTCAGATAAGCTGTCTATGTTAGAGGGACATAATCTGGAACAGTGATATGCCTGTTCTTCCACACTATTAGTTAACTTTTGCGTTATACAAACGTTTTTAGGGAAAAGTATATCAGCACCCCACTTTGAGCTGTTAAACACGTCATGTTAAACACGTTAAACACGTTTTGCGTGTCTGTAAAGACAATCCTCATGTATTGTCTGTATACAATAACAAGGCCGCGAGGCCGGAGGTCCGATTTTTTTTTTTTTTTTTTTTTGGGGGGGGGGGGGGGTGGAGTTAACCGCCTCAATTTTTTTAAATGACTTATCTTATTCTTAAGTATGTACATCTGCAGAGTTTCCATTTCGGTTTGGGACTACTCGACAGAGCGGTACCACTCGCTTCCTGTAATTCTTTTTTATTTTGTATCCTGGTATCACTAAGGCCCGGTTTCTACCGGTCCTGCGGGTCCCGGGTGTGTAATCATCCCTATTGCTTGATCATAACACTGTGGAATCCCCGAAAGACGCAATCGTATGTGAGTGATACACGGCTGTGGGACACAGCTTTTCCATAAAACCTACAGAGCGCTCCTCTGGGTTGGGGCCGACTGGGAAAAACCTTCCCGCCTCGGCTTGGTTTCGAACCCACGATCTCCCGGCTTTGAGTCTTGCGCTCCACCCCTGAGCCACAGAAGCCGGTCTGAAGGTTCGATTTTACGCATGCTTGATATATCCCAAAACTAGTCAAAACTAGTCAATACATGTGGTCATTCATGTCCTCTTATATATCTCTTCTGTATGGAATTTACAGTTCAAGGACCGAATATAAATGCATTGTAGAACCTGATATGTACGATTCCGACAACTGATTTGTACTGTAGGTCTTTGGGCCTCAACGGAAATTACAATGGTAGCACACGTCGTGTATCGGGTCCAAGCCTGAGTTATCCCCCCGATGCCGATCTAATGCTTGGCAAACATATCTTTTTCGTAAGAACAATATTATACTTGTAGTCTGCACATGCACATACATGTAATTATAGTACAGTGACAACTAGAAACTTCGAACACCAACGGGACCTCGATAAAATGGTTGCACTTTAAAGCGCCTTTTCCCTAAACTGAAAATTGCAGGAGTTTTAACTTTACCCAATAGTGCAGCGTCAGCAAACGTTAATGTGTAACTGACTTCCAAAAATGTTAGCATGAATATAGCTGTAACTTAACTCTTTTACAAGATATAGATAAATTTTCCTATGTCTGTGATAGCTTAGGAGAAATCTGTTCGTGAATTATCAAAAATTAAATTCTTACTCCTGTATACTTAAGAATTAGGTCAAGGTCACTGACACTTGGTATATGGAGTCATGGTATGATTCGTACACACCTTAGATTGAGGTTTTATCATAGAGACATAATGCACTCTAAAGGTATAAGAGTCATTAACACGTTTGTGAATTTTGAAACATGTTTACAAATATATGCTTACAAATATGCTTACAAGTACAAAAAAATAACGTTTAACATATGGGAAAAAAGGCATTTTACACTGTTTTTCCAGTTCAAGCTGAAACATGTTACCATTTAATTGAAAGGCAGTAACACTTTTTAATAATAAGTAATGTAAATACTTAAACATGTGATTAGGGTCTCGCTTGAACAGCGGTGCCCTTGTCGCGCTGTCCGTCCGTTCGTCACTGACGCTTTCTATCGCACGTGTTGTCTAAATCTTAATACTTTTAATCTTAATCAAATTCATAGGGATGATTGGTGTCTAGTAGGGCTCCAAACCTATCAAATTACAGACCTGTCCGAATTCTAATTTGGATGCCAGTGATCACTGAACACAATCAGTGATTTTCTATCGCGCGCAATATCTCGCAAGCGAATGTACTTTTTTCTTTCTAAATTTCACATGGATGGTCGGTGCCTATATGCCTATATAAAATGAACTATTTACATTGAACTTGATTGAATTTATCCATACAAATTTAAATTCATTGAAAAATCATGACGTTTATGGCAACTACTACAATTTTGTTATCTTTTGTTCTGTTTGAACATATATTCTCAAAACACCACGTCAAAAAGTAAACTTTTTTTTCATGGTAACGACCCCTCTTCCACAAGGTTTCATTAACACCCAACAATACCTCTTGGAAAAAGTGTGTGTGTGACTGAGAATTTGAACAAAACACTGCTGCAAGAGATCCGTTTTCTTCACAAAACGTCTTTATCGGTCTTCTACATTAGTATTTTTTATTTAAAAAAAAATGATTTTTAATCATTCTAGTTATTTTCCAAATTTTGTGCAGTGTTTCTTTGTTTAAACATTAATGTCTACGGTCTGCTAATGACGGCAAAATCAACAGAATCAGAAATTAGTGGAAACCAGTATGAAGTCTCTATATACAACGTATACGTTCTTTATAGAAAAGATCTTTCGTATTAATGTTATTCATTCATGATGCAAATGCGGATTATCAGGGTTCTCGTTTATGAGGAAATTCTTAGACAGCTCTGTGAAACCAACAGTAAAAGTTCTCAGTGACTGGATGATAAACAAGGCATGGGGTAAAGGAGACAAACCTGTTTCATCATTTTAGCCAAAAGTGTAGGAACTATAACAAAAACATTTTCGTACAAGACCACAGCAAGATTATTAATTCATACGTTATTATTCCTATCGCTTATTAATATACCACCTAGATACAAGGTAAAATAAACTTCACAAGTTTAGGATGGTGGCATGAACTACACAGGTTAAGGAAAACTCTCGGCACGATTTGATGTATAAAATATTTGAACCTTTACTTCAAAACTAAGCATACGCTGATATGTGTGATGATGAATATTCATATATGGGATATGTAAATGGGAGCAACTGGGTGTTGTGAAAATACAAGAATATTAAAACAAAGGTTATTAAATTTTTGACATAATTGAAAAATTGTGTCATTTTATCAAATAATATGCTTCACAGCACGTGAACGGGAATTTGAGGCCACTTGCCATTGTAATAATGCATGCACTAGCATCAAGGGGAGGGCAGTACTTACTTTTATAACCCTTTGATACCTGCTTGGCGGATGTAAGATTGCCATAGACTCGTGTCTCCTATATTTATTTAGGTGTTTATCGATGTATATTGTACGTGACTGACTCTGCAATAAAAACATTCATCCCACCCTATTTTTTCCCTTTAGAAAGTACATACGAATCGTTATCGTGGGTCATGGAGCATTTTGTACGTATTAATACGTCCAAGATAGTTAAACATACAATGTATACCGAGATATCAGTCATCCTCCTTTATCCTAAGCTACATTCAATCAAAGTTTATTTTTTAAATAACTACATAGATTAGATCTGGATCAAAAGATCCTCATTGTTTAACAGCATTAAGCCGCAAGGGTATAAGGGTGCACTAAGGTGATCAGGACATAATGCAACATATAAAGCTTGTAAGTAATGATGAACATAACCTGCCAAACATGTCTCCAGGATATCTATTATTGATGAGGATACCGAATATGGGCATAGATATATCCCAAGTTGTTTAAAAACTTGACAGAACGGACAAGAAATAGCTATTATCCTTATATCGCTCACATAATATTAGATACCAAAAACAACTAGGTTGCCAACTTACCACCAATCTTAAAACCCCTGTCACGGTCGGAATTCGTTGCATGTCAACAATAGCTTGCACGTGGTGATCCCTCATTCAAACTCGTGCTACCATGTCTTCCGTTATCGATTGGCCATTAATAACAATTTTTTGAAAGAACAGATGATAACAATAGACCATGCCGTACAGTAAGAAAACAGAGAAAACCTGTAACCATCCGAATTGACGAGGCCTCATATATATTGTAACGGGACCTAATATCAACAGATCACGTAGTCGTGACGAGAATACATTTTGTTTCGGAGATAATCAAAATTCAGATTCTCTAACCAGTTTATATGCCAACCCTCAAATAAATGTATTGCATCAACGGGGTAAAACATACCGTGGTAGGGGTAACTCTTTTGTATATAACTTTTGAAATATTGAAAGTAGAAATATGAAAGACATACCACTATAAAGTATATTCATTTTGCTTTTAAATGATAACAAACATGATGACGTTGATACATTTTTAAAGGTCACAGAGGAGTCAACAAGTGCAAGTATGAAAAATATTTAAATCTCTCATTGCTGAAACACTGTTCATATGCATAAAGTTTTCTGTATCAAGTAAGGTATAATAAATATAGCAGTTTTTATTATTTCAAAGGAAAGAATGGGACCTAGAAATTAAATTGGTGTGCCTTATGCGTTCTATTGTACCTTTGCACCTATTGACACGGGCAGTAAATGCACTGGTGACGTTCCGGTGCAGTGGCCATTTGTAGAGCAAAGTTGTGGAAGGTTTTACATTTTTTGGTTGTAACATTTGTGACACACAGAAACAAATACATATAACCTATCTCTGGAAAGTTTATTTGATTTACTTTACAAAAAACACTAAATATTATGACCTTGACTTTTTTAAGATCAGGGAGGGGTCAAAAAGTACAAATTTGATAAAGTGCAGGACTATACTATGAACTTGTTACCAGCTCTGTAGGAGATATTTGACACCGTCTGTCTCTGTAAGTAGTAGTAGAAGTAGTGTTATTTTTACAATACAATTTATATCAATATTATCATTTTTATAATGTTTATAATTATTACCAGAAGAAGAAGAGGACGAATTAGATTTAGAAATAGAATATGAATAAGTGATAGTAGTAGTAGTAATAGTCTTATTTTATTACCAAACGACAAGAAGTAGAGGAAATGATAATCTGGGAAATCTGGGCTGGTCGCGCTCTATGAGCGCGTCTTGTAATGTTCTTTGGGCGTGGGGGTGAGTGGGGTTAAAAAGGCAGGTAAATCTTGTTACAGATGTCTCTTTTATTGTGTGCAGCAGTCTTGCATTTGTCTGTGTATTGCTAGCATTGTCTGTTACCATTGGAGACGCGCGAGCCAGCGCTCATGCTGATCTGGAAGTTTCTGGGCTGGTCGCGCTCTATGAGCGCGATTCTTGTAATGTTCTTTGGGCGTGTGTATTATGTATTGTTGAAATAGAAGTTTCTAGAATTTTCGGATGAAAATTTATAAATAGGGGCTGTGTTTTAAAGACGAGGGGAGGAGAGAGGTATATTCCAGCGGACACGGAAGAGTGTGAGTCAGTTTTTGACCTATCCGAAAATTGAAGTAGTGTCAGGGATTCTACAAACTTTATGCAGATTTAGTGCGGCCTGTCTCCAGGGTGCTTTCAGATTATTACAAGGACTTCACTTTTGGATTACAACAGATTGTTTTGTGATTGAATTGGACTATTATTCTCTGAGAAGATTTATGTGAACTGTTCACCTGGAATATACGTTTTAAAGGATTTGTTGTCGCTGTGACATTGGTGGTATCCAGGTACTGTACACTTTATTTTTTATACAGTGTAATTACATTGATATGCTGCTGTACTGTTGTTATACTGTGTAATTGTATTTATTTAATGTATCGTAATGCTAGGGTTGTTTTAAGAATACATTAGAATTATTTATATTTAAAAAAAACCACTGACTTCTTTATTCATTCCCCTAGACATTTCAAGCTGCCTAGTGTTACAGAATCGGATTTTTATCAATCTCAGTAACAACCCGTACCAAAGTTCAGCATATACTGCTTTTGGAGCAGCTGCTGTATTTCTGCTGTGATTGTACTCCAATAATGCTGACAAGGGGAGCAGCAAATCAGCAGATGTTAATACCTTCTGGTCCATTCTGCTCTATCTCTGCTGCAAGAATCAGCAGTTTTAAAGCATATGCTCTATTACTGCTCCATCTCAGTATATTTGCAGCAGACATACTGAAAATCTGCTCTCCTGAAATAACCGTCAAGGCAGACGTAACAACTTCTGCTGTATCTTTGCTGCCTCAAGATGAACCAGAATGGACCAGAGAGCATATTTGCAGCAGATGCTCACACACTGCTGCTTTGAGACAGTGCCGTAAGCGACATATAATATTTTCTTAAGTTTGGAGAGCAGATCTGGAGCATATACTGATTCACTGCTGCTTTTAAATAGACATTCTACTGTGAAATTAAATATAATTCTTTACAACTTGGGACAGCATATTTAGAGCATACCAGTACGCTAGCTGAAAGCTTGCTGAAATAAACCACGATAATCACTTAGACCGTCCCCCTCCCCTAAGTCCCGACTACCTTTTTCTAAATCACCTTAGGCCAAAACAAAATAAAAGGTATGGTTCTCAGGCACGGCCCGCATCAATTTTAAACCCCCGCATCAAAAATGTTTATTTTGATTTTCAATAGAAACTCACCAATTTCGAGCTACAGCCGCTCAGACATTTCTTTCAAGAAGAAAAAATCATACAGTTTCCTTTGTTTTGTAGTGTTGTTAATTATTTAGCAAAATAAATCTATTATTTTAATGCTTTTCCCTTTTCATTTGACATTTTTATCGAAACACCAAAAAAATTAAAAATAAAAAAAACTCCCGCCCGCATTGATTTCTGAAAAAAAGTGCCTGAGAACCATACCTTTTTTTTTTTTTGGCCTTATTTTACTATTTTAGTAGGGATAATGGCCGACTTTAAACGACAATCAGGGCTTAAATTATCTAATTATTATTTTGGCTGACACTGTCACAGGGACATAATCATCAGACCTTTCCCTCGATTGCTGAATAAAGATTGAGAGATTGGAATCATTATCTTAACAGTTTGATTTAGGCATTTTTTGGCAGATAAAATAGAAAGGAGATCCAGTATTCCAGTGTAATTGTACGCACTGTATTTCTCAGACCTCTCATAGAAAGAAGTACAGTATTCCAGTGTAATTGTGCTGAGTAGAGGGGTCAACTGTTGCCCCGGTTAACACATTGTATCAAATGCCACTTGACTTCAACTCCCGTATTTTGATACATGATACACAGCAACACTGCCCGACCTCGAACTTGACTGACCTATAAATCGTGGCCCATGCTGTTTGAAACAAAGCACAAAGCTGGTACCGGTAAGAGGAAAGGAGGACATATTGTCAACGAAGGCACACAAAAAATGTAGGTTCTCCACTTTCTTAGCATGTCTGATAGTATCAAATTAAGGCAGATCTTTAATTGTAACTATTTTTTTTTCTATTTTTTTCTCCTATTTTTTAATTAAAAATGTTTTTTAATTTTAATCTTTTTTTTTAATTAAAAAATTGGTCGTACTTTACAAAATGTAAACTATATTTAGACCGATTTTAGGCTAACGATAGTGGTCAAGCCCACTTTTTAATATTGTGTATTGTAATATTTGACAGAATATTCCACTAAAGACAGGATTTTAGCTCAGCTGACTATAAGTCATCTGAGCTTTAGTCATGGTCCTTTATCTGTTGTCCATCCGGCCGGCAGGCCGTTAACAGGGCATGTTTTGAAACCATTAGACCTACGAATCCAGATATTGCATACTTCCCCATTAAACATGAGAATAGTTGGAGCTAGAGACTTTTTTCAGTGATGTAACTTTATTTAATCAAGATTCAACTCACTGATAGTTTGAACTGCTGTTTTAATCATTTTTGTTTTCTTTTCAGGCTTTCGTCTTATGCATCACAGTGAAAGATCTGGCTGGGAGAATGAAAATAGTAAAAGAGAATGCTGCTGAGTGGGCCCTAATACAAAAACACTATTAAGAAGATTAAGAGCGCAATGTGATGTAAACATCGATAAACATGGGTCTGCTCCAGGGAAGTACTGCTCCAGGGGAGCAGAGCACACAGTTCTGCTCTAGAACAATACTGCTCCAGGACAGCACAGATGACTGCTCCAAGGGAGCGCTGCTGTAGGAGAGCACTGCTCCAGCAGAGCACATATCTGCTCCAGGAGAGCATACTGCTCAGGTTCTGCTGAAGAACTGCTCAATATCTGCTTCTGATATGCAAATAGGCCTGCTTCATGGGAGCACTAATTTAAATAATTGGAACCGCTCAATTTGTGCTAAAATCGCTGCTCAAAATCTGCTGCGCAATACATGGTATATATATGGTGAGTGTGGAGCAGACTTTCAGCATATAATCCATAGTTCTTGGAGCACATATACAGCATATGCTGTAACTGTGCTTAACAACTGCTGCAGATCTACTGGAAACACTGCTCTGGCTATCTGCTGAAAAACTGCTTCAGATATGCTACAAAACTGCTGAATTTTGGTAGGGGAAAATTTATGCTCGTCACGACAAAGTGATCTGTCATATTATGTTCCGTAACATACTGTAAAGTTTCTGTGCGGCTTTTACGGTGCATAGTCCCTAAACGTACATATGTGCTATGTTATATCAGCAATGGTTAATTTTTATACGATAAACTCCCCTCTGTGATAAAACAAAACTATACAAATGAAAGAAAACATAAAATGAAATAGCGAGCTTAATCCTATATATGGCCTGTATATTCCGTTGGTTTGCTTTTTTTTAAATTTAAGGCTTTGTCCGCTTGTAAGTAACGATAAATGAACAAAAATATATACACAGCGTTGGTGCATGTCACCTTCAGTTCACCTGTCACCACTAGGTTGCGTGCCATCCCCGACAGATAGAGTGGATTTATATTTTTTTTTTTTTTGTCCAGTAACATAGTTTGGATGTTTCGTTTGGGGTCCGGTTCATTTTTGTTCTGTGTTCTTTCCAGTTGTATGTTTTTTTTTTGTTTCATATGAATCAGTCTGGGGCTACGGTTTTGTTGGCCATTGTCATCAAATTTCCATGCCAAGTAAACATTTATTTTATAAACTAGCATATCAAACATTCTTGCGCAGGTCACCGGCGTAGTTTCTGATCGTTTCTGAGAGATGGCGTTTTGACAAAATCTCAGAATTAATTTGAAAAGAATCGGAAGGCCGCCCTTAGGACATATTTTACATCATCTAAGACAGTTCAAGGAACAAAAGATAATATAAAGTCGAGGCAACATGCAGGAGATGCGTGACATAGAGCGTGTGGGACATTTTTCAATGTATATAGCATTATTAATGCTATAAAGCATTATTATATAAAAATATAGCATAAATTAGTTAATGTGGCCCTGCTCACACACAGCAGCCAATGCCGCCACGGCCTATGGTTAACTCCATGCGCAAGAATAACCACATGTTATTTCATGAAAGTGATCTCTTGTGTCTCATCTAATGACTCAGTTTGCGCCACCTCCTCCGACAGGACACCAGGAAGACTTCTTTCTGTTTCCAATACCCACATTCGTGTATCTATCACAAGTTGCCACACGTTGTTAAGAACTATACGGTTTGCTGAACGTGTTTAAGACCATACTATATATAATTATTATCCCATAATGTGTCACTATCCATACTATTTTGCAATGTGCTAGCGCCAGTAGGCCCAGTACTGAAAAATGACCGGCTGATTTTCTTTCGTTTTAGCAAGGTGACAGAAATATACATGAGAAAGGGGTATTTTTTCGGATGGAATTTAAAAAAAATGTTTCTTTCTTGAGGATGACAAACAAAACCCTTGCAAAAGCGTTGATAATGGTAGTTGTTCCACAAAACAGATTGCGTGACCCATCAACATATAATATGTGTATAATATAATGAAATATATACTGATGAAAATTATTTGTGCGTTACTTTAGATAATGCGGAAAATGTAGGTGGCACTATTTTGGATCAGCAGCCGTCCAGCAATTTAATATATTTGCTGCAAACGAACACACGACGGACTGCATGTTAACATCTCCCTACTGCTAAACCATAGTGAACAATGGGAACGGATATTTTTACATGTGTCTAACCTTGTGTAAATTATAGACACTCAGATCAGCTCAACACCTGTGTTCTGTGTCTGTGTTCGTCCTTGCCGTCGATCTTTCAATATTGTAAGCATTAAACACCGTTTACCACTAGAGTATAGTTATCTGAAAAAATGATAACGTTTTCCAACTCCTCACGGTGTTTCCATGATTCATGTTTTAGGGATGCGTTCATCAAACGGAACGGTCCTTCAGATTTTACATTGTTTGTCTGTATTCTAGAAATGTATCCTTATACAAAAGGAGGTATATTGTTTTCTCGTCGTTGGCTGATTATTTGTTTGGCTATTTGTTAATGATTTTGATGAAGTTTGGTTGAGGGTAAAGCTTGGTTTTAGGTTTCACTGAATTAATAATCGATCATTTTTTAGGTAAACTGAATCATTACAATACGCCTTTGTTCAAAATACTAATAGCCATTGTGACATAAAGCAACGTTTTCATCCCGGCCAAGACGCTGGCATTTACTGCTCTTAGACCTGACCTAACTATTAGTGAACCGTGTTTTATATATAACTTTTGTATTTAAATATCAGTCCGACGAATATGAGGCCATGCAACCACAGTAGTGTCAAGCGTTCCAGTATACAGCTAGAGTATAGCATACAAACTGGCCCAGTCTAGGAACACACTCTTTTATGAGACGATAATTGTCTACATCTTTTAGTCTTGTCAGGGAACACTAATCAGCTGAGAAGTAATGAGCTGTAAGAAAAATAAAAGATAGTTTTTATGGCCAATACATAAAATCAACTATATGGCAAACGAAAATTCTAAAACAAGTGTCTGACTCTTTAAATGTATGGTCATTTGAAAATATATTTTAAAGGGTTAGAAATGCTTCATTTGAGACTATGAAGATTTTCCTAGTTTATTCTGATCCTTAAGGTGATACAGGATCATTCCTCAACGGATGGCCTCTACCCGTGCCTCGATATTGCTTTATTAGAATTGTTAAACGTTATCATGTAACAAAATATTTCACTGCCCGAGGTAGTGCGTGTCCCAGGGCACATACAAAATATACGTTCAATGATCTCCCTACATGTGCACTCCGTGTTCAAAACATATATCTGTTTCAGCCGAAAAAGTGCATTTCTAAGAGAGATTGATCCACTTAAATGGATAAGTGTACTGATGCATCCATGTCGGTATGGTGATCCGAATCTGCATTATTGTATTCGCTTGATACAATATACATCGATAAACATCAACATACGTGCCATAAATGAATAAACGAGAGACAAGTCTATGGCAAATTACATCCTCCAAACACGTATCACAGAGTAATAAAAGTAAGTACTGCCCTACCCCTTGATACTAGTTCATGCATTATTACAATGGCATTAGGCCTAAAAATTCCCGTCCATGTGCTGTTATCATATTATTTGATAAAATGATACAATTTTCCAATTATATCAAGGATTTAATGACCTTTGTTTTAACAGTTTAATATTGTTTTGTATTATCAGACCAGTCAGTTGCTTCTTTATACATATCCCATTTTGTATATTCATCATCACACCTATCAGCGTATGCTTAGTTATGAAGTAAAGGTTCAAATATACATTTTTACATCAAATCTTACCTAGAGTATTCCTAAACAATTGTCGTCATGCCACCAACCTGATCTTTTGCATGAAGATCATTTTACCTTGTATCTCGGTGGTATATTGATAGGCGATAGGAAAAATAAAGTATGAATTAATTATCTTGCTGTGGTCTTATACATAGATTTTTTTTTTATTTTTTGGCTAAAATTATAACAGATTTGTCTTCTTTACCCCACACCTTTGAGGACGGCACATTCGCCTTGTTTATCGCCCAATTACTGAGAGCCTTATCCGCTGGTTTCACGGACTGGCTAAGAATTTTCACTGGACCGAGAACCCTGATAATCCGCATTTGCATCATGAATGAATACCATTATTACCACAGATCTTTTCTATAAAGAACGCATTTCTCTAGATACGTCGTTGAATAACAGTTACTTCATACTGATGAGGTGTTATTTCCATTAAGCTCTGATCATGGTGATTCTGCCGCCATTAGCAGACCATGTCCATTACTTTTTAAACACTGCACAAACGTGATGAATTAAGGAAAACTAGAATAATTTAAAATCATTTCTTCATAACGATACTAATGTAAAGACCGACAAAGATGTTTTGTGAAGAACTTTAGTGCATATGATCTCTGGCGGCAAGGCAACGTGTTTTGTTCAGATTTTATGTCACACATACACTATTTCCAAGAGGTCTTGTAGGATGTTAATGAAACTTTGTGAAAGAGGGGTCGATATCTTGGATGAAGGGTTACTTTTTGAAGTGGTATTTTGAGAATATATGTTAGAACAGTACAAAAGATAACACATTTGTAGTTGGTGGCATAACCGTCATGATGTTTCAATGAATTAAAATTTGTATGGATAACTTCAATCAAGTAGATATTTCATTTGGAACAGATCTGAATGTTAAACCCATTTGCGAAGGTATGCCCTTTGTGTGTCCATTCTAATTTAAATATGCTGTTTCCCTCATCTGCCTTGAATATACGGTGGATGTTAGATATACATGTATAGACGCAATCAGCCTATCAATCGTGTAGACGTTTTAATATCTGTTACCTCTCAAGGTATAGCCAACAGGTCCATGTCGATGAATTTAAAAAAGATCAAAAGTATTATTTTTGAGATAATGCACGTGAAAAACAAATCACCGCTTTTGCTCCTGCAGCTACATTTTTGTGCGGATTGCCCTGTCATTCATCTTGGCCCACCTGAGAATTAAAGAAACCCATATGCCACCATTTCTTATTCACTCAAAATCATTGAAAATATTGGCTGATATCCGCTATTAATTAAAAAAAAATACCCTTCCTTCCTCAAAAGTTCAATGAACACATTAAGAACGTTGGATATTTGTTTTAAAGAATAAGAAAAGATATATAGTGCCTGTCGTTTTTTACAGCCTCTGAATGACTGATGATGAATATAACGACGTTAAACGCGACGTTAATGGGAGGGGGATTTTAAAATCCCTGTCCTTCAGGGAGTATCTCACATACAGATAATGATTCTTAAGAATATAAAGATATCGGAATTTTTATTATATTGTAAATATAGAGCAGAAAGGGGTTTGAATTAAATCAAACACCCGTGTGTATGCATACACACATTCTTACATACATTACACTGTAAACATACATATTTTTTATGATGTTTCTCTTTGCTGGCACACATTTTAGGAGCTTGACATCCGGCCTGGCTTCCGATATCCGACATCCAGGAATTTAGTGCGTACAGGATAAAAAAAACAGACCTTGATCGTTCGCTGAAGGTTGATGACGGGTATGACGTTTTATTCAGCGGATCCAGCGCGTATCCATTGCATTCCTCAAGTTACTAATCTCCCTCACAGCCGACTACCACCAATAAAAGTTGTTTCTAAGTTCAACTGTCATTTCTTTGTCTCGTCATTTCTATGGGCTTTTTACTTAAATGATAAATGTAATTCGGTATCATTAACCTACATTTTTTCGTTACTCGTGGCAACAAACAGCCTATATATTGATGTGTCTGTGAACAGGATGTCAAATGTTCCGCGTTATTTTACATTGGTCGCAATGTTTTTTTTTAGATATTTTTTTTTGAAGAGGTAACTGCGTTCATTTCTTTAATGCTTGCTTAACTTAGTATTATCGGCCAGTATATACATATGCAGAGTTCCATTCCGGTTTCGGACTACGTGGCAGGGGCTTATACTCAATAATCCTGGTGTCAATCCGTAATAATTTTTGCCACGGTAATATGTTAAATAGACGAATTTCCATGCACAACGTCCGCCTGGTTTATTCTTAATGGACCATTGGCCGACGAGTGCCATCTAGTTAAACAATGTGCCGCCAGATACATTACGAATTTTAGTTCAGCTTACTATAATTCATCTGAGCTAAAGTTATGATCAGTTGTCTGTCATCTGTCCGTTGGTTTGTCTGCCCGTTATACTGGCACATTGTGAAACAATTAGACCTAGGAATTCAATATTTGACATACAGTTATCTCTAACAAAATCTCTGACTTTTCCCTGACTATTCCCGGACTATCAGCTTAGCAGGTTTTCAAGGATAAAACAACCCACCAAATTCAAATTAATTCTCAAAAACGTCATTGGATTGCTAACGCAAACTCAACCTTTATTTAAAAATGAAACTCAAAAGCAAAGCAAACTGAAATCTGGAATTGTCAATGTACTATTCAAAGAAACATACACTCTGTTATTAAATATTTATCATGAGTATACATTTATCACACAATAACAACAAATGACTTCAGTGGATCAACGTAACTGCACTCTGTTCTGCCTTTGTTGTTTGTTACCTGTGCCGATTCATGTCCTTGTATAACATGTTTTACAGGTACTAAATATTAGTTCTGTATTGCTGCTTAGAAACAGGTGACCTTTCGTTAATCGTTGGTGCTACATGTACACATTTGTGTGTCCATTCTCTGCATCTTCAATCTATTTGGATGTACAAAAATCGTTTTCAGGGAAATAAGATTAAACCTACAGACACAACACAACTTTAATTGAAAGGAAAATAAAAATGTAGTATGAAATTATTTTATGGTGGCTCATGAGATGAAAAAGCATTCCTATCTGATAACCAACTACACTCGTCATAGCCATTAAAAATTCCCTTACTTTTCCCTGACTTACATAATCATCAGAAAATCCTATGACTTCTTATGAGATTCCCTGACATTTCCTTGTCCTTGAGGACATAATAATTTCCCTAACTCTTCTCTGACCGCTGCAGTTATAGTCTTACAATTGCATCTAATAATCTGTTGGAGCTTTTTAGAAGCAGGTACCTCGTCACTTGACATAAAGCAGACCAATCATTAGCTGTTTTAATATACTTTCTCACAACATCTACCATGAAAAATTCTGTTAAAAAGTAGGAAATCGGTCAATCCAACTGCATGTTTTTGAATATCTAATTACCACGATATCAGTGATCATGGTAGTTGAGTGCTGCAGTACATTACCAAGTTAGGTTTACCTGATCAATATAAATGCCACTGAAAAGTGCTACCACCCCCTTAATAGGGTAACCTTGCTGCCACCTAGTGATAACATTAGGTACTATTTTATATATATATATATATATATATATATATATATATATATATATATATATATATATATATATATATATTGGTTGCAATGCGATATTTCTGTGGATCGCTGGAGGGAGTAGTGCAATTTTCAAATCAGTAGCAAGCTGGGATTTTTTCGCTTAACCTATAGGCCTACTACCTATATCGTAAGCGCTGCTTGTTTTGACCTCGTATCCTAAATCGCTACACCAGGAGGTAGCACTGTATTTTGGTCTAATCAGATGAGACCCTGTGCTGGAAGACGAAACGGTTTACCAGCCAAGCGAGGAATACACGGAGCCAATGTTGTTCATTTCGTTTTGAGTGACAGCTCATCGCCCCGGCAACCATTTAAACAGGCCACAGTCTCAAGGAGAATGGCCCACGCGTGGTTTTCACAGGTCCTTGTGTACCTAGGATGTCTGGCCGGTGAGCTGTAATTCAAACGAAATGAAACAACATAGGTTCCGTGCACACCTCGCTGGCTGGTTTCCATTTTTCTGGCAAACGGATACATGGACTCACTAACATAGTTGTAATGTCGTTATCGAATCGGTCGATGAGGTGATAACGAAGGAGCAATTAAAATTCGACTATTTTTTACCCAGTGTTACCTCTTGAGTGCACTTGAGGCGCATTTGAAGCGCAGCTATTGGCGGAGCCATGATGCCTGTCGCGTGTTTTTTAACTGGCATTTGGTTGGCTGCGATACTACGACCCATCACCTAGTGTCTAAATGTATCATAAACGGTCAAACCAGGCAGCGGGAAAATCAGTAGCTTATCTAGAAGCGCAAGATTTCCGCTGCCTCGGGAGCGTACTGCCTCCAAGGAGATAACATGCACATAGAAGCGCTTTATGGGATGAGGATAGGCATCTTTGATAGTTTTACCATTTTACATTTGGTAATCTTTACACACAAGCGAAATTGACCATTCTGGGAACGACGAACTCACTGGCATGACTGACTGTCACTGGTAAAATCCAGCTGCTTTACTGCCGGGGATGTTCTTTTACAACTCTAATTGTGTTGGTTAATTACGTTTGTAAGATCACCGGTGTATCGTTAAGTTTGAATGTGATGCTTCATCATTATTTGGATATCCAAGATCATCTACGCTTAATTCGTTGCTGTATATAGTGACCTTTGCTCAAGGCATGAGGGTACATTCGTGACCAATAAGACCTCATTCACCTCCTTTTGTTCCATCACCTGGTATTCTCCTCAGTGGCGCATCTTTGATAGTCCATCTGTATTACACTATGAATTTTCCTTTCCCGGTCTGTAGCCTAAACCGAAACTTGGCGCACATATATGCTCTGCAGCACTCAGCTTTGGGATTGTCATTAAATAACACACCGGGTTATTGTCTGTGTATACTGTGAATACGGCACCAAAAGAGTAATCGCTAAACTTTTCTTTCACAGCCCATTTAATGCTTCATACTGCTGTTAGCTGGATCATTCCTTTTTGGCCCTTCGAAACCCTTTGCAAATGAAGCGCTTGATTCACTGGCAGGTGCGACTTACTTTTCCCTGTTCGACGGTGTATAATAAAGTAGAGGTCGCTGAATAGGATACACAAGACCGCTTCGGGTCTACACTAGGACTCTGTCTCTGCCTCTCTGTCTCTTTTACTCCTTTAATATTCTCTAGCTATAGACATGTGGCAGTTGGTCATAGTCACCAACATAAACTGCATTATCGTCTCCGTTCGCAACCAGGGGTCATTACTCTCTTCTGTTTTAGTTTTGCTTTCCAGGTCATCCTTTACACAATACGTCTTTTCATTTACAATCGTTTGCAGGTTGCTGTTTTCCAAAACAGGTTATTAAGCGTCTTTCCTTTGTTTTAGTAGTGTGCCTCGTTTTCATTTTGGTCTCATGATACGGTTTAGAATTCTGAGTTAAGGTTGTTAGAGAGAGATAGAGTGTGAGCGAGCGAGGACACAGTACGCAGTAAATGAGAGGTACTAACAAATTTTGTATGGACACATTTAAATGATTAAAGTCACGTTCTTGCATCAACAAGTTAGTCGCTTACTGAATGCTATGTGCCAGCCTGAAACCATTTGGACTATGACATATACATTATAAGACATGACTGTTTTTACTTACCTGCAATCTGAATAGACCACCTCCGAACACTGGGTGCGGCAGGCTGTCTTCTACAAAGTGAAAGTGGTGGAAGGAGAATCCTCACAGCGTCAGTTGTATGTGGAAATGCAACAAACCTGAACCCAAACGAACATTACATTTTATCGTATCGGAACTGTGTAGTCCAGTTATGTGCCGTGTAGCTAGCCCTGGAATTGATTATGTGATTCATATATCTATATTCATATATGCTTTTACATAACAGGCGGGTGAAAGGCGTTTTAAATCATATTTTTTATATAATACGATTTCGAACACACTGTCTCAATGTGTCAGGTTGGATCACCCCCGTTTATGTTACACCAAAATAATAACAGCTGTCTGTTCAGTGAATAAGGTGATTTTTTTTGTATATGCACATTATTACGTCATAAGGCGGTTTCATAAACTTGGGTCCCTCTTACTTCTCCTACTTGCATTCTTGCATAACGCTTTAGATGAAGGATGGCGATGACTTAATGCATCATACTTTATCTGTGAAGGAATCACAGAAAAGGACTCAGTACTGGAATACAACACCAAAGGTTCAGCCAGATAGTGACAGGAGGCACTGACTACCGCCTTTGTGTCCATTAGTTGCAGTCACGTGTTACTATGGGTGGTCCAAAGTGCGTCCACCTAGCAGCAGATTATTTAACACATTCATATTCATTGACAGAGTAATGTAGATTTAATGCATATCAATTAGACAGGTCTAGATAAGATACAAATAATATATATTTTTAGAAATAAACATAATTTACAAAACACTATTGGTCACTATAATACTATATGTCACTATTGGTACAGGCTTTACTTTGTCACCTGCAACATCATTGCCAAGTAGCAACTGAATTCCCTTAAAGGGTAAAGTAGTTCTGATGTCCACAGTAATATTCCCAGAAATCAAATCTGACTTTAAATGGATACTGTGCAGCGGAACTGAAGTGTGCCTGTCTGAAAACACACCATTAACAAGTGCATGTGCACCAGTAAAAGATCTGTTAGAAAATGGCAAAGTGTTTGCTATCATGAGAGTCTGGCCTGAACCAGTGTCCCTCAAAATTCTAATAGGGGTAGAATCTGAAATTGATACAAAACCATCATGTATGAATGGCTCAAATAACTCCATTTCAGAGTCAAGAGAGGAATCTAATACCTCAGCTTCATCAAACAAAGAACTGACATTGACAGTGTCAGTCATAAACTTTGTTTCAGAGTTATTACGGAATTTACATCCTTTTTATTACCAAACTCCTCATGGGAGTCAACAGAGGAATTTTCATCAGCAGAAACAAACTTCTGTTTGTCATAAGAGGACCTGGCCGCAAGAGTCATAAAAGGACTTAGCCTTATTTAAAGGATACTCCTCGCAGTAGCCTTGAAAGGACCTAGCCTTATGAAATTCCTCGCAAAAACTGAGGTTTTTACCCCGCAAGTTACAGATTCTTATTTGGATTCAGACGGCCTCCGTAGCATCAAACTCTTTATTTGAGTCAACAAAGGAGTTGTACACCTTATTTACATGAAAAGAGCCTGGCTCTTGTACTATGCTATGCATAGATTTTGAAACAAAACCAGAAGGTTTGCTCTTTGGTTTATTCGAAAGTTTCCAGCAGTCAGATATTAGATGACCTTCCTCCTTGCAGTAATTACATATTTTCTTTGAAAATGACTGGTCTTTGTTGGACTTGGACACAATGGACGTGGACTGAGATGTAGCAATGGACTTTGCTTAAATATCATGACTGCTAGTACTGGGTGACTGCGCTTTAAACTTCTTTTGACCATACCGATTTACATTCTTGTTTGTTAATGACTGGTTTGGTAAAGGACATTTTGTGTGATAATGAATAATCATCAGCTAATTGAGCAGCAATGTCAATTGTTTCAGGACCTTTTCTCATAGAGAAAAGTTTTAACATCTGCTTCAATGCAGCGCTTAAATTCCCGAGCAAAATCAACTGGCGCAAATTGTCATAATCTTTCATTACATTTTTAGAACTACACCTGCGATCAAACAACTGCTCTTTTGTCCTAGCAAATTCGACGTATGTCTGTTCTTTGCGCTTTTCCCAATTTCTGAATTTCTGGCGGTAAGTCTCCGGAACTAACTCTTAACCTTTTAGGTTTACCGTTTTACCTGGTCATAGTCAGCAGCAGCTTCTATTGAAAGCTCTGTATAAATTTATGTCCTTGCAAGTCAATACACATTGTAACAGCATAGTCCAATTTTCCTTAGGCCACTTTAAATTTTCAGCTACCTTCTCAAAGTGTAAGAAATATTTATCAACTTCTTTTTCTTAAAAAGGTGGGACAAGTCTAATGTGTTGAGTAACATCAAAACTGTGAGTTAGGGCAGCACGTAGACTATGTTCTACTTTATGTCTTTCTTACTCCAGTCGTTTTAACTCAATTTCCTTTTCTTTTTCTAGTCTGTCTCTTTCTATTTCTTTTTCTAGGCTTTCTCGTCTTTCTCTTTCTAACCTTTCTTCCCTCTCTTTTAATGGTAGCTCATTTTGCATTTCCAACTTTTTAAATTCTAATTGCATAGCAAGGCTGTCATTTTTTTATGATTCAACTTCAGTCTCTTCAATTAAACCTTTGCTAACTAAATCATGCATGATTTTAGCAATGATATCAGGCTTTCTCAAAGCTTTTTTCACACTTAGCCCTAAGTGTTGTCCCAAACGCAACAACTGTTCTTTTGACAACTGATCAAGTTGATCAGGGTCGGGATCGTCAACAAATGTCACAGGTTTTAAATCTGCCATGTTAAGATGTCAAAACAATAACAAAACAAACACTGAGATAAATCCTGTAAACAATCTAAGGTAAAAATATGTAAACTTGTAAACAATGTATGATAAAACAATGTCCAGGTCAAGGCCTAATAAATTGTCAAAACTATTAACCATCCCGGACGAGCCCCCAATTTTATGTTACGGAACCTAATATAAACAGATCACGTATGCGTGATGAACACAAATTTTGTAATGGAGATAAAAAAAAACAGATTCTAAAACACTAGGCAGCGTGAAATGTCTAGGGGAATGAATAAAGAAGTCAGTGGTCGTTTGTCAAGAAATAACCATAATTTATTCTTAAAAACTGTTCGAGAAGTTGAAAATTCTCGGCTTGAGGTGTGAAGATGTATAAAGGGGCTGTGTTTTAGAAAGGCAGGGCAGTGAGAGCAGAGAAGATTTCAGCGGACGAAGAAGCGTGTGTCGGATTCTAGGACCTTATCCGACGAATGCGGCAATTATACATTTTCAAAGACTTTCTCCTGGATTTTATGCATTTGGACTTCAGTTTACTTTCTGGGTTGTTGCAAGAGCTTTACACTGGACTGTCATTCTCCGAGAGTTTTTTTCATTTAAAGGCTTTATCGTGGTGACGGTGTTGGTAACCGGGTACTGTGCGCATTGTTTTTCTATGTGATTGTATTGTTTTGTTGTTATAGCGCTGTTTTACTGTATAATTGTATTGATTTAGTGTATTGTAATGTTAGGGTTGTTTTAAGAATAAATTATAGTTACTTGTTAAGAAAAAAACACTGACTTCTTTATTCATTCCCCTAGTCATTTCACGCTGCTTAATGTTACAGAATCTGATTAGTTTTTATCTCCATTGCAAAATTTGTGTTCATCACGCATATGTGATCTGTTTATATTAGGTTCCGTAACAAATTTTCAAGGCACATCCGGTATGGGCCAATGAAGAATCGATGTGGTTTGGGTGTGGATTCGCATATGATCAAAATCCAGGAACGTCATCGAGGAATATTCGGAATATTCAATGGCGGAGGCTTGCATTTTTTAGAATGCAGATTTTTAGTTTTCTCTGAATGTTAAATTTTCCTGATGGAGGATACGAGGATCTCCACTATGAGAAAGACTGGATAAAATCTGATGGTTGGATTGCTCTCATGGCGGCTGCTGTATATGCTGGTTGTTGGTTTCTATGTTGTTCGTTCTGCAGCTGAGGAACCAGGAGCTGTGGGGTCTTTATCGCCTCTGCGTTTGCTTCTGTCTTAAGTGCTACCGGTCCTACTGCTCACTCGGCACGTCTGTTTCGTCGGGACTGAATTTTGGTTTTTTGTTTAAATCCCAATGGCTGAAAACTGTATTTGTCTAAGCGTTGAAAGGCTGCTTTCATGTCACCTGCATGTGCTTCGTGTCCCTTTCCAACATATGGAATTTGCCTTTCATATCTCCTGCCGATTTCCTATAAAGTAGAGGCTGCTCCCACAGGATTCTTTCTTTTTGTAATGTTTACGTGGGTATTAAATCGACACTCGGTTCTCTTGATGTTTGTAGCTGTACAGAATGCATGCCTGAAGACCAACGACTACATCTTCACCTCAATAGATCGGTTCACCGATGTATCCATGTCGGTATGGTGATCCAAATCTGCATTATTCTATTCGCCTTATACTACCAGCACTCCGTCAGTGACAGTATCACTGTTGTCAGCCTGCTATCAAATTTCAGATGCATATTGTTACAGATGTCTCTTTTAATGTGTGCAGCAGTCTTACATGTGTCTGTGTAGCGCTAGCATTGTCCGTTGCTTGCCATGGTAGACACGCTAGCTGAGCCGGCCCACGTGCGACCCCTGGCGTGTATAGATACAGTGCTAATCTCGAAATTTCTGGGCTGGTCGCGTCTTGTAATGATCTTTTAGCGAGTGTATTATGTATTGTTAGGTTCTTTTTGATTGTTCCTTAAAAAAGAATTTTCTAGAATTTTCGGATGAAAAGTTATAAATAGGGGGCTGTTTTTTAGAGCCGGGGGGGGGGGGGGGGGGGAGAATTTGGACCTATCCGAAAAATGCAGTAGTACCAAATATTCTACGAACTCTATGAAAATTTAGTGCTTGTCTCCAGTTTGCTTTCTGGATTATTACAAGAGCTTTACTTTGGACTATTTAACTGTTTACCTGTATTACTGGTTTTAAAAGACTTGTTGTCGCTGTGACAGTGGTGGTATCCAGGTATTTATTTATTACACTGTGTAATTGTATTGATTTGCTGTTGTACTGTTGTTATACTGTGTAATTGTATTGATTTAGTGTATTGTAATATTAGGATTGTTTGAAGAATAAATTATAATTATTTGTTAACAAAAAACACTGACTTTTGTATTCATTCCCCTAGAAATTTCACACTGCTAGTGTTACCACTGATAAAGAGGGTGATACACACAAAAACCTACTACCGATGCAATGCTATCACATATTTTAGGGGTGTATACCTTGCCAAATATCACAATGAGAATTATTCCCCTCGGGTGGTACCGACTAACCCGTCTAGCTCATTGACTAATATAAAAAAATGCGTAAAAATTCGAGAAAAAAAACAAGGTGGTGCCACCAGTCTAAGGAAACTGATAAAACAATCCATGGTGAATATGTATACAAAGAATCATGTTGATCAATGCATTAGCTTTTCAGACAGTGGGCATTTGAATCAATGTTTTTTAATTATTCCGGGGGGAGGGCTAGTTCTGAGCCCCTATACCTTGAGGTTCTTGGTAGCAGAGACCTAATGTCTAAAAAGATTTACCTCCCTAAATATCAAGATAAAAGATTCCAGGTCCAGCGATTACCATTTGTGCCTGGTTCACGGATTCAAACGCATTAGAAATACTGGTAGATGGGAACGTGTGAAAACATAGCGATATGGGTGGTGGAATAGACTATAAAACTTTTCATTCTCAGTGATAACTCATATATACACACAGCAGGATAACTTCTCCCGACTGAGAAAACAGAAATATTAAAATACCTTATTGAATGCGAACGTGCTTTATTAATAAAACTGAGAACCCAGTGATTTGCGTGTATGGCACATGGTTTAAGTATGAAGAGTTAGAGATGCTAATATGCGTGCCTGTTAAGCGTGCTTGTAAAAAATAATACGTTTCCTTTTTAATACAGAAGATTTTAGTACTTAAGCAAGCATTTCGGGCTTCAAGATTCGATTATATACGTTGTTGCAGCCTGTTCAGTTTGTGTATTCCTCCTAGAAAATAAAAATAGATTAAAGATAAGAATTAGTGGATAAAATTTTACAAGTTTTCATCCAACAGATTCCCTTCGTTTAATACGCATTACAGTCGCGTTGCTTGGATGGCTCACATGATATATGTACATTTTAAAATTTAAAAAAAACATCTTAATTGCATGTGGAGTGTTCGCAGAAATGGTTCATGTTTATGCTTGATTTAGGTAAAATGATATAACCATATTTTAAGACTTACACATTTGTCACATTCTGTTTCCACGGTCTATTTTTTGGTATTTTGAGCTGCCTTCGGTTCGTCGTCTGGATCCTCTATGTGGTAGGGGGCCGCATTGAATTCATCCTCGGTCAGTTTTCCATCGCCTGATAATGCAATCACAGAAAACGATTGAATAAGTGGGAATTACTGAATAAAGTAAACAAAATAAAAGCAAAATCCAATAATATCTCCCGATCTGCTACACATCTAGTGTGCATATAGCATTTCGGTATCGAAAAAAATCTTTGTTAACTAATCTGCATTAGCGATTCATTTTCTTGTACATTATATATGCATAGGTGTTTAGTACATATTACAAGTATATACGTACAGACATCAACTTCCAAAGGAACACCATCCCTGAACAAACCATAAAGCATATTATAAAACATGAACACGCGACGAACTTACCCATTTTCTAATATTTTAGAATTTACTAAAATTATCGAACGTCCTGTACTATTATGCATCTCCAGTTGTATCATGCTATGACGTTCAAATGCTGTTTAAAGCTCTTGCAAATTTAAACCAAAAAGGCTTACCGTTACTATCAGTGATTTTCAGGGCCGCTGCGCTTGATTCCTGGTCGGCGTTTAGAGTCTTCGCGAATTCCGGCACAGTGATGAACCCGTCCTTGTTGTGGTCGTATGTTTTGAACTCGTGAGGGAATGGTTTAAGATGCTAAGAAAGGGATTGCAATATATAGCATAAAAATCTTCGGCAAGACCTTTCTATCAGTTGTCCAAGCAAACGTTGAATTGCTCTGGTAATTTAGGTGGTGATAGCTGTATAAGTTCATTTTTATTTATTTATAACTAAACGTGTTAGAATAGCCACCTGGTTCTTTGTATAAAGACATGAAAGATGAATACACAGAAAAGCTGGTTTCATTTCCGATTGGAAGCTCATAAGTTCTATTCCCATCAGCAGTAAGCCGACTTTTCTCGGTATGCATGTTCCATTTATTTATTATGAAGAACATGAAATAAGTTAAACAGATCCTACTTACCTGATCCCCTTTACCATTTAGTGCGCACTCATTCGCACACACCACGAAGCAAGAGTCTTTCGGACAGTAGCGCTTACAAGTAAACGGGCAGTTTGGGATGTTGGCCTTAGGCAGTGCCCTTTTTTTCCCATAGCGACATCGCATCCCCCACATCCAACACCCTTCAACTGGCGGAAACCACGTGGTCGCAAACAATGCAAGCAGAAGGCACCAAACGATGGTAAACTTCATTCTTCTTTCTGGGAAATAAGTTTAAAAATTTAGTATATTTGTACTTAATACAAAAGGATTATGTAGGCATGTAGGAAAAATGTCGCACATGAGATCCACATGAGAGAGAGTTTTTATCTAAATGTAAACCCTCTTAAGACGTAATGTCACGTACATTATCAAAATTTTATATAATTTTCATTACAGACACTTAATAATAGTCGCAAATAAGAAATAAGCAATACCGGTACTTTGATATCCGATAGAATTATACTGCAGAAAAGACAAAAAGGCAAACGAATGTATTGCCTACGCCAATTTAATTTTCATAGAATAAACCGAGCCAAGTATTTAACAAGATATGACTTACCGTATTATGGTGTAGGCTACAGGATTCTCTGCTGACAGAATTCTTTTCAGTCTAGCAAGGATTCACTCAAACTTATATATAAGTATACAAAAATCGGCCATGAGGAAACATTTGCAAAATCGGTGCCAAATATTTTATTTGGCTCCTTTTTTTTGATCAGGACTCTGTACCAAATATCACCTGGTAATAGTTTAAAAACACAAGGAAACATACAACACCCACCTATATTCCACACATACTTCTTTGTTTCTGACTGAACACTAGGCCAAGACCCAAAACGTGTGTTTTCTAGGATACATTTTTTTACACAGGTGTTACAAATATCCACGCATCCACCAATTGATTATTCAGGGGCGGATCCAGTATTTTGGACATGGGAAAGTCCAACCTATTAAGGCTAATCAGAAGTTCCGCTGACCAGGAAAGGTAGTATCGGCCTAGAACAACAGGCAGAAAAAAATGGTTGTTGCAGCTGGGAGAGTGTTGGGGACTAGGAGTATGGGTGGTCCGGACCTCACTCTCGGTCCGATGCTGTACTGCACACTCCGAGCTGTGTGTTCAAATAAATATGTGGAATCTTACACGAAATTTTATTGAAATTAATTGAGAACTTGGTAAAAAATCCTACTGAGGGTGAAGGTACCATCAAGTTCATGGGCTACAGTGAGTAATTGACGTGCATGGTCTTACCGCTATGAAGATGGGCATCATGGAGATTAGGTGCAACAATATTATAATAACAACGTTTCTCTGCCCTGGAAATCTTCTGTTTCTTTGCTGCTGCAGCTTTGGTGAGGGAATAACTAGATCGTGCTGCCCTAGGACCTTCTTACCATTTTTTGGATAGCCTTAGTCCCGACGGTGCCGCAACAGTATTTTTACATATCATTAAAAACACCTGGATTTTTAAAACCACGAAGAAAGAACTTTTTTCCTGTTTAATATCCTCAATTATTGCCACTGTTTAATGGTATCGGCAATATAATTTTAAATATTACTGACACATTTCTTTCATTTTGTGTACACGCATCTGGGCATTTTGACCTGGAAAGGCAAATATAACCCGTTTTGTGAAATCGAATGGACCATAACAATACTTGCAAGCAGATGTATTAACTATACAAAATAATTTATTGTCTAAGAAAATATTTGGACGTTTCTGGGAAGTCTTCGGTTTAAAATTTTGATAAATAAAGACTTCTGAGTTTGAGTTATAGGTGGTGCCTCCTATATCGAGTTAACTCTGCAAGGGGAAATCATTTCCCACCTCCAAAAAATTAAAAATGAGAAGACGAACACTTTAGCCGTCATCACCAAACTACTTATTAAAGTAAAAAAACATATTTATGCATGCATATAATTGTATAATATAAGGCCGGCATGCATTTGCGAAGCGTTCAATAATTAACAGTCAGTCTAACGTTTGTTCTCAAAATATATCCCTAAACTGAAATACACCTATTTCTCACAATAAAACGGACGATAAGATCAACTGCTAATATTCTGCGATAAAGATATGTATTGCAAGGACCAGCCTATATAATATAGCTGAAAAAATATGCTAAACAATTGCTTATTAATCATAAATTTAAAAAAAAATACATTAATAACGAGTCTAAAACAAATTACCCTTGAAATAAAAAAAATATGTCGACCTTGGACTGCAGCAAGTGCCTGTTACGTCCCAGACACCGGGGGGGGGGGGGGGGGGTGCAGCTGCAGTAACCAGGAGGAGTGGTCGGATATTGAGGGCTACACTGATTACAGAGTTGCTGTTATTAAGTATAATATCCATTCGATCTATGGGGATGAGATAGATCTTATATTCTTTAGAACAAGGATACAGATTCTAAGGTTATAATTAAGAAAACAATTTCCCATTTAAAAAGAAAATACATCGAGTATCAAGCCGAATCGCAAAGACGTGGACTAAGTGAGCCCAGGGCCATCGAAATTTCTGGCATCGAGATTCCAAAGTATCCCCTGACTTTTGCCATACCAATCATTAAATAGGTCTTATCTTGTGACCCGAATTTATTAGCATGCTACATGCTGGCGCTGGATACTGAAAACCAAGATGTATGAGAATTAGATATGTGTAATTTTCACTGAAAAAAGACGCACGGATGCACGGCACGCAAAATGATTATACGGTATAAGAGATACAATGGCATAACAAATGTATTGTTCGCGTTCATATAAATTATAATGCAAAGACTGATCATGTATTGAAACAAGGCCTACAGGATTCTCTGCTAACAGGCAACCATTCATTCCGTAATGCAAACTTTATATACACACATCCGGGCATGTGGACATGTGTTGCCAGAATCGTTGCCAAGAGTCGAGAATCTCACTTCGCTTCTGTTTATACTAAGTAAAAATGGGAGTATTCTGTGTCAAAATAACCCCTGGATGTCGTTTTTATTAACAAGGAAACCTACAACACCCAACTATATTTTACAGGTTCATCCTTGTTCAAGACTGAACAATTGGCCAAAACATACACGAGTGTTTATTACAAGGCCCTATGGGGGCAAGGGGGACCCAGATCGACCAGGAAAACCCTATATAGCAGAATAATATGTTTGGAAACTGTAGGTTTATCTGCTTTCATCTACCCGGAGGGCAATCGAAATCAAACAGTATCGCATGAGAAGTATATCCCGTTTGTTTGCAATTAATTCCTTTACTCTGTTTTAAATATTTGTTCAAATATGAATATCATATTTATGTTGTAGTTTAGTTGCTTTTTTCTAGTATAAATGTTTGTAAACAGAATCGTTCAAGGGACCATATTTATGTATTGATTATCGCTGAATATAAAAAGATTTAGTGAAGGGGCTTGTATCTGCAGACAAAGTCGGGGGAAACTATCGCTTCATAACGGTCCCGCCGCCGCGGCCATAGATAAATCTTGTTAGCGCGATAAGAAAAAAAAATCACGGATCTTAACAAAACATGATATGTGGATAGATATTGGCGAGAAGTCTAACCTTTTTGGTAATGGGGTAATGACATTACTAGGAGAGTGACCTTGACATTAAAGCGGTCAATTTGGGGGGAAAATCACACAAATTCTCAAAAATCTTGCATGGATTGTTCCAAAATCACATTGACCAAAGATCTTGGATAACGTTGCTTTGTACTGGAAACTGGTGGCGCAACCTATTACCCTTTTCTTGTTTTCGCGCCTTTTGGTACCCCAATCCTTGCATCATGAAAGTACTATGAGAGTTATAAGTCAAAAACTAATGGACAGTATTTTTCTTATTATTCATATACATACATATGGGTATGGAATGAGGTATGTTAAATTTACTATGAGGTGTCCTTGCCCTTGAATATTTCCATATTTGGGGAAAATTACACAAAATCTTAAATATTTCAATAAGGGATGCATGGATTTGTATTAGAAAAAAAAACACAAATTGACCGAAGATCTTGGATAGCTTTGTTTCTGTGGGAGACAGATGGCCCCATTTTTTTTTTGTGCCCTTTTTAATACCCCACCATCGCCACGTGACAGTACAGTGGGCATTGGAAGTAAAAAATTAATGGAAATATTTCTTTCATATCATGCTAATACATTGATTTGGGTAATGGTATGGGGTATATTAAAATCGGGATCATAGCCGTTCCTTGACCTGCACTGTCAGGGTCAGTTCTGCTGATATATAGGAAACTTTCTTTCATGACTAGTGACCTTGACCTTAGTTTAAAGGTCACACTTGAAGAAACCATGGTTGCTTGCTAAGTGTCATTATATGCTTCTGAAGATTCGGGTTTATTTTTGAAGGGGGATTTATTGTCTGGGGATATTATGGCAACTGCGATGCCAAGAAATTTCTAGTTTATCTGTGCTTTTTCTGTGTGTGCGTGTGTGTAGGTTGGGGGGGGGTCATTTGTTTCATTTAAATTTAAATCCAATGCTCTCTATATATACCGGTACATGCTTTATGTAATGTCGACTATCATCTTTTCACGAACCAATATATATATGCTTTTTCTTGTGATAACCTAGAAAAGGATACGTTTGAGATTACATGCAGAAAAAAAATCCCTCTCTTACAGATCATTCTTAAGTACCGCTTCAACAAATAGATATCCTTGGGCCTAAACCGAATTAACAGTTTACAGAGGCCATAAAAATGAATGGTTACAACTACGAGAAAAGGTGAGGGGGCCCGGAAACCCTTTTGTGCCGCTTCGTTTACTATGTTCCCTTTATCTCATTTGTACACAGCTTATCCACGAGGTCATATACTGGGGTCTTCCTAGACTTTTTTTGTGTGTAACCGCTGCTTCGTATGTCAAGGGTGTCTTGTTCTGGACACTAGGTACATAGAATTGTTAACAAACCAATGAGAGCATGGTATTACATTGTGCATCCAGCACATAATTTTAAATATGCGACACCTGCTCTCCCTGGTGTGATTACATCGAGACACTCGCTCATATAAGCAATAGATAATATCTTGTGCAGACAGGGAATTTCCCGGATGAAAATTTATTAATTAATACATTGATTAGCTATCTCTCGTTGGTCTGAATCTTGGCCCTTTGCGAGAAACGTTGCTAACTCGTGTCATATAAGCAAAAAATTATATCTCGTGTAGGCAGGGAATGTTTCCCTAATGTCAAATTGATTTATTAAAACATTGATTACCCGGTGATTATAACGGGAAGCAGGAAACTTTGATGATGAATGAATATTGATATTTATATGTTAAGTGATAGTATTACGGTCAAAGGAGAATTCTTATCAAATATGAACGTACCTGACTAATGAACTAGCTAGAACACTGGATGTGTGGGTTTAGATGTGACAGCGGTAGGTGTCAGCCCGTGCCGAATTTCATGCAGGTTCTTATATAGCTGCATGGGGAGATTATAGAATAGCCTTACTTTCTGTTATTTTGCTTGTTCCAGCCTAAGTTGGATGTTTGTGGTCACTGCTCGAGATAGAGACCTATGTTATATTTACAATATTAAACATCTAACATGGAGGTACCAGAGTGGCCAATACCACAGGTGTCCACATTACATGTTCGCATGTAAGTAGGGCTGTAACGATACGATACCTGTCACGATACTTCCCTTACGATACTCTAACCAGAATCCCTATGTATACAAGGTTTGAAATTTTAAACAAATTTTCGTAGAAGCCTCTCAATACGTGTTTTCCCAAATTAAAATTAAAAATTATTTCCATAGAATTAACCAAATGCCATAACAATTAATTGGCCGATGCATTTCACATTATTGCACCTACAAAAACAAGTATCTAATATTTGATGTTGCTTTGACTGAGTCATCAGTTGTTCTAATCATACACGTGTCGATACAGGGACATATGATGATGCTGATACAATATTAAACTTTGTATCGTGATGTATCGGTGGTTTAGTGTATCGTAAGGTGGAGGTTTTAGAATAAAGTTGGTTACCGCCAATAAAGAGGTGAAGCATAAACTACTACTGTGTTCAGTATGGTTCCTGCTGCCACTCTAACGTCCTCGGTCAATTGTTTTCGTTTGAAGGGCAAAAATAACCGTTTCTATATGTCAAATCTATCTACCATAAACAGATGTTCTGGATGTCAGAACTGATTAGAGTCAAGATAACAAAAGTTAAGATTTAATATAGTTTTCTAACGGGCATTTTTTGTTTTTACAAAATTCCCAAAGTTTCTTATTTCTCACAAATCGGATTTGGAATCAACACCTAAAAACAACAAGAAAACAGAATTTTGATCTAACGTAGGACCTCTGATTTCTTTTGAAAAAAAAATTCCCTACGGGTCAATAACTACAACAAGGGTCTACTACAGCATCAACACGCGAATTTGGTACAACGTACCCACGATAGTCATAAGGGGGGTGGGGGGTTGATAGGTCTCGGAGCCATATCTTCGAAAGTTCTAGATGTATTACAATGAAATTATACAGTAGCATGGACCAAGGACGAAATTAGAAAAGTGTAATTTGTTACGGATTAAATGCGGATCTGTTTCCGAATCCATCCGCCTTTGCCCTTTTTTATGGTCTTTGAACAAAGAAGATGCCTTTAACGTTCATGGGCTCTAGTGTGTAACCGAGATGTTTCATGGTGACGTCAGCATCATAGACGTCGGTGCAATAACAATAATGAATTCATAATAAAATCTTGTCGTTCTTACAGACCTATTTGTCCAGATCGTGAGCCCTACTGCCACCGCCCACCCTCTTTCTTGGCTAGGCTTTGCTGTTGGATGGCGAGGCTGCTCTCCTAAATACCTCCCTCACCTTAATAATTTTAATCGAGTGAAGGGAGCCGGTGGATGGCGAGCTAATACACTCCACCTCCCATCAACGTCTCATAGAACGTCATTAAATTCATCATCAGTCATCCAGAGCCTGTAAAAGCGACAGGCACTATATATCTTTGTTTTTCATAAATCAAAATCTCCAACGTTCTTAATGTTTTCTTTGAACTTTGTTGAAGGATGGGTATTTGTTTCAAACAAATAGCCGCTATAACCTAATGTTTTCAATGATTTTCTGTGAATTACTAAGGAATTAGTATAAAGGTTACTTAAATTTTCATGCGGATACAGGTGTTTTCTACTTGTAGCAAGTTATCAATTTAAACTGCTGCTTCCAGGTGAAAAATGTAAACTGATTATCTAAAGTGACGTCATTATACATTTCTACAGTAACCCTAAAACCGTTGGTCAGACCGGGAAAACTTCAAATTAAACGAACCAGTGTACAAAGCGCCTTTTCATGCAGAAATAGATTGCTAAACTGAAAACTGCAGGAGTTCTCTACCAAAAACGTTAACGTGTTACCCACTTCAAATATGTTGGCATGGACATAGCTGTAACTAAATTCTGTTGCTAGATATAGATCAATTTTCTTATATCTATAACAGTTTCGGAGAAATCTGTTGGTGTATAATTATGAAAATAACATTTTATTGCTGTGAATATGAGAATTAGATCAATGTGACCGACACTGGGTCTACGGAATTATGCTATTGTTCAATCAAACCAAAGATCGAGATTTTTTAAGTTAGTGTCATATAGAGACACAATGTTGAGCATTCTAGAAATGTAAGAGTCATTAACACGTTTGTGAATATTTGAAACATATGGTAGCTGAAATAGGCTAACAAATACAAAACATGTTTAAACAGGGACAAAAAAGGCGTTTTACACTTTTTTTTAGTTCCAGCTGAAACATGTGACAGTTAATTTGAAAATCATTAAGACTTTTTTAGGTTAAGAAATGTAAATACTAAACCATGCAATTAGGGACTCGCTTGAAAAACGGTGCCCTAGCTTGCGCTTCCGTCCGTCAGTGACACTTTCTTTAGCACGCGTTATCTCATTAATTATACTTTTAATCTTTCTCATATTTATACGTATGATTGGTGTCTATGAGGGCTCCAGACCTGTCGAACTAGAGACCTGTTCGAATCCCAACATGGACGCCACATTACAATCGG
Organism: Sipunculus nudus; assembly: GCA_026874595.1. Classification (NCBI taxonomy): domain Eukaryota; kingdom Metazoa; phylum Annelida; class Sipuncula; order Golfingiida; family Sipunculidae; genus Sipunculus; species Sipunculus nudus. The sequence goes on along the minus strand of CM049315.1, from coordinate 22,559,203 downwards.
TGATTTTCTTTCGCGCATTATCTCGCAAGCAAATATGCAAACATTTGATCTTTCTCAAACTCACAGGGATGATGTGTGTCTATAAGAGCTTCAGCTCTACCACATCCAGACCTGCCGAATATCGATTATTGCCGCCAGAGCACAAATTACACGGATTTTATGGATAAATGACATAACATTGGCAACCATGAGGGGATCAGTGCTTTCAAACTTCAGACTCCTGTTCAATCAAATATGGCAAATATTTTAAAACGTTTCGCAATAACTATTCAGATACTTCTGTGATTTATCTGAAAATTTGTTTTAGATTATTTTGGATAATAACTTTCAGACATATCTGATATCCAATATGTACCCAAGGGCAAATAGTGGTCTGGCGAACTGCGATCGCCGGTCCTAATTGATGTTTTTTAGGGTCCCAAACCTGAAACGCTTTTTTAAAAAATAGGATAAAATTGTGTTTCAATTTTAACTAGTTTACTTTTCCAGTTGAAGAGTGATTTTTTTGTCCGAATTAGGCACTATACTAAACAGATATTTCAATGATACATAAATATATCCACATAGTCGATGCTAGTTTTATGAAGTTTTCATTTTATAAGTAAGAATTAAAACAAATATAAAATGAATAGAATTCTGCGCCTAAAATATCGGTTCTAATCTTTGAGCAAGCACACATGCACTAAAAGATAAAACGTCTCTGGACAGCACTCAGTGGACTGTCAAGGCAGAATAATCTTCTTCATGAAAACGGTTAACTTGCAAAATCAGGGAAAGCGCACACAAAAAAAGGCCATAGTCTATTTCACAGTAGGACTTTTCTTAAAGCCAATGATTAGATCAAGAAAGTACACCGCAGTGGAGGTATGGGGCATATGCCTAATTAACTAGAATAAAACCAAAACAACATTGTAAAATGCCATAATAATTCATTAAAATCAATATATGAGAAAACAGTCTATTTTTTACAACATCTCAACCAATTTGATGAAGGCCATTGAAACTGGACACATGTTGAAACAACAACATTTTAAAGCTAATTTTTTGTTGAGTGTCATATATATTCTAAAAAAATATTAATTGTCAGAGTGAGGGTGCTAATCCATGGCTAAAGCTGTGTCGCTCGGCCAAAAGATAAAAAAGAAACAGAGGGTTGCAAAATACAAATGTTGATTTTGTTATGTAGTTTTAAATTTCATATTAAGCCTTTTCTACATCATCAGCTTAAGTTTCAAATTGTGTGATGATTTTCAAGTTAGAGAGAATAATGGGCACCCACGAATGAGAAGCTTATGGCCGCATCCTCTATCTGGGAAGAAATGACTTCTCCCTTTTAAAATTGTAAATTGTAACAAATGTAAATAATGGTTCCAGTGTGATATTTATGAGTCAAGGTTTGTATTTACTGTTTATTTCTTTGCTTATCGAATGGACTTTGTTTCGGGGGGGGGGGGGGGAGGGGGGGGGGGGGGCTTTTTCAGATTAAGGGATAAAGTGCTATTTGTCTGTCTGTATCCGTGGATTATTCCCTTCATATTTCTAATCATTTTCCCGGTCTTTGTCTCTCTGTTTTCAAATTGGTTTAGTCAGGAAACGGTTATCATTAGCTAAAGAGATGTGTACTGCCCTGGTTAATATAACTCCACTATAACTTAATTATATATAATTGGATATCATGTTTACTTGGTGAAAAATAATTTATAACATGTTCTTAATTCTGTGTTATATTATATATGAAACATTTGTTCATTGTACTATATGTTGACATGGTATACAAGTATAAGCGATCGATTATCATTAGCTAAAGAGATATATACTGCGCTAGTTAATATAACGCCAATAAAACTTGTCAATATGTTTACTTGGGGAAAATATTTTATAGTATATTCTTAATGCTGTGTTATATATTAAATGTTTGTTCATTATACTATATATTATGTTGACATGTTATACAAGTGTAAGCGATCCCATACTGTAATATTAATATACCTTACATTGTTTGTCCTTCGAGGTCAGGGTATGTTATCATTCATATATATGTGTTCTGTATTTTTCAATATGAGCCAGATGTAGACTGGATTATACATTCTGTATGGCACCTGCAACATATATAAATCAGTCTGATATATCTGATACAAACTTCCTTTCCCGTTTTCCTTTAACGTTTGTTCGTTTGCATGTTCGTTTATTCCTTTAAGTTTTTATTTTTAGTGCACAAGGAAAAAATGGGTGATATTTGACTTTCTCTATATGTTATCACTTAAGCTATAAATAACATTCGGTGTGGTCAGGTAATGTTTCCTTTATGACAAATTGGTTTATAAATACGCTAACCACCTGGGGATTTAAGAGAGATTTTATGGAGTTCATTTGGGTTCATTGTGTGTTTTATTCACGGACAGCAAGAATCAAGGCTAACTTGGTGTTTAAATTTGATTCTTCTATGTAAATAGATTGCATCTTTTATTTACAGTCAACGGGAATCGTGAGCAACACGGCCGTACCTGGTTCCTCAACTGTTACACTGGGTGTGTGCGTTCAAAGTGACAGGGTCAGGTGTCGGCCCGTGCCAGGATCTTAAAATAGCTGCCTTGGGAGATAACAGATAAGCCTTGATTATGGGTCTTCTTCCAGCCTAACTGGGACGTTTGTGGGCATACTGAATTGATATATCAGGCCACGTTAATCTTACAATATTCAACATCTGACTTGAAATTGCGAGACCAGTACTAGACTGTTCGCGTAACAAGAGCGTGAATATAGGGGGTGGGGGTATATATCCCCCCAGCTTTCTGGCAAGGGGGGGAGGGGTCAATGTTATCATCAACCCCCCCCCCCAACTATTCAGAGAACACTATTTATATATTGCAAATGAAATTAAGTAATAAAAATTATAGACTTTGGTTCCATTTATGAGTTAACTTTTGTTACGGAACCATATATAAACAGATCACGTATGCGTTATGAACACAAATTTTGTAATGGAGATAAAAAAATGAGATTATTGTTAACAAATAACTATAATTTACTCCTAAAACAACCCTAACAATACAATACACTAAATCAATACAATTATACAGTAACACAACGTTATAGCAACAAGTTAATACAATAACACAGGAAGATAATGGTACAGTACCTCGATACCAACACCGTCACCAAGATAAGTCCTTTGAATGAAACATCTCGGAGAATAACAGTCCTGTGGAAAGTTCTTGCAACAACACAGAAAGTAAACTAAAGTCCAAATGTATAAAATCCAGGGGTAAATCTTTGAAAATGTATAATTGCCGCATTCGTCGGATAAGGTCTTAGAATCCGACACACGCTTCTGCGCCCGTTGGTATCTGCTCTGCTGTCTGCCCTCTAGTTCTAAAAACAGCCGTTTATATACCTTCACACCCTAAGCCGGGAACCTTCCGCTTCTCGAACAGTCTACAAGGACCCTACTCAACAGTAAACACGCGTTTCACGAATTCTCTAGAAAGACATCGCTGTGTATCTACACAAACCAGGCTCATCACGTGACCCACGACCAAGCGTGAAAACTCAAAGCCCACATGACAACTAGAGTTCAACCAGTACGGAATGTAATAACAACACGAGTTACGCCCGTGTCACACAATAGAGCACCTGTAGAATATTTTTAGAATAAACATATACTGGAAACATAATACCTTATTTTCTAAAACCTAATACTTTGTAATATATTTGAAATTTGATTAAGAAAATATGGTACATAGTCATCATTGTTTTTGTATATATATTACATTTATATGTTCGAGTTTCTATGAACCCCCCCCCCCCCCCGCCACTCAACTTTGGAAGATAAATTGACGCTACTGCGCGTAAGTTCTTCATAGGGATGTTACGATAAATTTTCCCACGATACAATACCTGGCGAGATACTTCTATCGTTTTCTTTGAACAGACGCCGGGCTTTAAATAGTCGCCTGCCATATTTAGTCGCCGGGGCAAATTGACTGAAGTTAGGTTTGCGTTTTTATTGATAATATCTTTAATTCCTCTTTTTATCATTCTTTTTTCTTATGTGCATACCTGAGTCCTTAAGGGACCCCAAACCTGATTCGTCCATTATGATCACCGATCACCGATCCAAGTGATTGCTTTGACAAATAAGCCAGCAGTGAGAAGGCTAATTAATACTATCATGCTGTCAAGCTAGGTAAAAACAGTACCGCTTGACATAAGCTGTACAGCTTGGTACGGTAAGCGACTGCCTCGCGAATGGTTGAACAGACTGTTCAAATGTGTTTTGGCATATATTTCTTGTGTAGTTCCAAGACACCAAATGATGGTGTCAGGCGGTTCAGTTTGCAGCAACTGTCAAGCCAAATTACACTCTTTTTTACATTTTTGAAGCGCTTTAAAGTGCGTCCCAAACGTTACCAAAACCACGCTTCTGATTAAGAAAATATGGTACTTTTAAAAGTCTTTCCAAACCATTCAAGGGGACTGCCATTTAGCTTGATGTCATGAGGTATAGAATAAGGTTTTCGTATATAGAGTACAGGAACCGGGAAGCTGTCCCAATATTTAAAAAAGTACTGTATAAATTACAAGTCATCCTTTCAAATGCACATGGATCATTATAAGAGTTTTCTGTCCTGGTGTTTTGTGACAGAATTATTTTCAAAAACACCATTCAGAAAAAAATAAAAGATATAGTATAAACGTTACATTAAATTGGAGGGTTTAATTTTAAAATATACACGTAACTTGTTTATATAAAGAATACTGGGGGGTTTCTTCCCTGACTGTAAATTACATAAGATAAGCCGGTCATCCGTAGTCCCGATGTAGCCACATACTTCATATATGGTCTTTGACATCCATCTGTTAATATCCAAGTGCACTTTAGCGTCCTACATCCGCCCCTTGATTCTGTTGCAATGTAAATGTAGCTTCTTGCGCTTACAAACCATGCCTTTTGATCAGTAATCGTCTCTGTCATTCGATCTGCATACCGTCGGTCTGTTGGTAAACCATTTATATGAAATATGAATATCAAAAACTGTTAATCAGATCAACTTAAAACTAAAACACAAAAGCATCGTGTAATTATCCTCGTCGAATTAGGTAGACTGGCTTAGTCGATGCAATGATTAAAACATAATTCCTACAACTAACAGAACCATCAAAACTTGCTTTACCGAGTCGCCACCTTGCGGAAAATGATATAACTAAAGTACGGCTCTCTAGCTAACTGACTGATAAGAGCTGGTACGGAGTAAAGTCTACCGGTACCTGGACAACCTTTTATATTAAGCATTTTAGAAGTAAACGTGAATATTAAATCCCAGGCAGGGCTTCGAATTAGGTTAAGATGTATTCTCTGTTTATTATGTTTTTTGAGTTAAAGATTATGTAATTTTTTATTACCTGTCATAAAAACATTTTTTTGTGGGGGGGGATCTGGTTTCAAACAAAATAGTTTGTGTTGTAAACCACCTGCTCAACTTGTGGAAACTAACTTTCTGTCCATTTAACAGCCTCTCTGCGTATGATTCCTATTATATTTAACAATAATAAAGAAGCTAATTAAACAAAATAAAATACTAAATTAGATATCTGTCAGTGATAGATATGCTTCCAGTATTTATTACGTAACCACCAAAACAGTTAAAATTAAACACAACCTAAAGTCATAATGCTTTACGAGCATACGGCCTTTTGGGAAGTGTTATCATGCGACCGGGCAAAATCTCTCTCTCTCTCTCTCTCTCTCTCTCTCTCTCCTTTAACGGCATAAAAAATCCATTTTACCAATGGAGATATTTAAGTCTTTTCACAGACAAAAACACTGATCAACGAAACCGACAAATAGCCAAGCAAACAATCACAGCTAAGAAAACACCATCTTCCCACATGAACATGTCATTACCCGACTCCTCTGTGCCAATGATGCACGCCACAAACACCGTTTTCAGTAAAAAGTTGCTTTTATTTATAGCATGCGAAGTACGTAACAATTATCATTTGTTTCATGTCATGAAGAAGTCCGATATATAAAATAACATAGGTGTACTATTAAAACAAAAACCAGTAATAAACAACATACTTGTTCCTCGATTAGGATAGAAAAGAATATGTTGGGGCCAAAATTAAAATATTCTTTTTTTTATTTTGATATTTATTCTGATATTTATTCTGACAGGTAGAATACTTTGAATATGAGGTGTATGCATATGCTTGTTGGATAAACTCAAAGGACCTTTCTTATATAACGTCTCATACATAAAATGATTTACGATTAATCATATTAACTTATCCCATGTAAGTAAAGCTATACTGTTGGCATTTGACTTGAATGATTTGATACAGTTTAATCATATCATTTAAAGGTATTTAAGAGTATTCAGGCGAGCAATCGGAGTTTTTTAGCTGGCAGGTGCAAGTCTCGCCCATTCAGGCTAAATATAAGTAAATGTTATCAGTATATGTAAATATCAATTGTGAATTTAAAACGTTATAATCTCTATATGAAACCACATTTTCACTGACTTAACATAAGTAACCATTATCAACTGGTGAGCTTCCTTATGATTAAGTTAAGGGACTTGGTCAAGGTAGGGCAATGGATCGACGAAATCCCTCACATTTTCCTTGGGCTCCGCCTTGGAGTTGGGGGCCTCATCAAACTCAGTCTGGTCCAGTTTGGCGTTTGCTGAAATAAAACAGATGGTGAAATACGATGCAAGGGCAACAAGAGATCTGTCAATGTCAAGCGAAGCCAGTTGCAGAAGTAAAACACCAAGTGGGTGTCTTTTATTAGGGGATATAAATATGTGTGTGTTTGAATATTTTTATGCCAAATGTAACCAGCTGGACACTTAATAATATTATAATTCGGTCTTTTATTTTGTTTTGAAAGCTGGGAATAATTAATACTAAGTTTAGATACAATGTTAATAATGCATTTTATATCATGGCTTTCTTTTAAATAGAAATTTACCTGTTCAAATTAATGGCTGCCGTCTGAATATTTCTGACTTGAAAATAGATATAATAGGATTTTGAAGGGATATAAATACAGCAGTTATGGCCGTAAACCGTTACGTTTAAGATATTTCTGTCATTCATACTTTCTTCGTATGCCAGTTGATTCATTCGAGTGCAAATACACAATTTACAATACAATGTAAAGTGATTTATTGAAAATAATGCCAGCAATTCGTGTGCACGTCCATGCGAAAAGCATGCAAGTGCATGTCAGGATTAGCTATAAAGAGTTAATTCTCTACATTTAACATTAATTATCAATATTATTCAAACTGTTTCATTACATATGTCATAAATATCGGTAGACTCACTTACTTTTTGGTGGCTTGTGTCCACCTCGAAGCAACCAAATTACTAAACTCCTCCTCTAACTTCTTTGTGGCACGGGGCCCGCGCAAATTCGGTTTCACCCGGCCAATAATCAGCTAAGATGTTCAAGGAATTAAATATATATATATATATATATATATGTCCTCTTTACATTGCATATTTTAATAAAATTTCCAATATGGGAGGAGGACACCTTGGTACCTCCAGAACCGAGCCCCCGAGTGCAAATTTTAGCATTACAGACACTTACCCCCGCGTTCTTTGAAGCTCTGAGCCGCAAGATATCATCTGATCATACCAATTATCGGGTCAAGAATACTCAAGCCAGCCTTTTTTTTTACTGGTGACTACTTTGTTCATCTACCAAGCACTTTCTTCGATGATACGTCTTAAAGATATGTCTAAAACTGAAATAAATTGATCGCATCTGAGGCGATTTAACATTAACATGTTCAAAGATAAACTAAATTTACGGCTAGAAACCCCTAAAATCCTGTCGAACTCATTATGTTGACCTCATTCTGAAGGTATATATGTTTTTATGTGGGTATTTGTATTATTATTCAAGATTCAGGTTTATGATACATGTATGTGCCTTTCGGACCTTTGATTTTTTTTATCCAGAAAAAGGCAACAGACTATATGTGTGTGTGTGTGTGTGTGTGTGTGTGTGTGTGTAGTGGGCCACACAAACTGAGGCAGGGGGTCATGGAGAAGCCAGCCCAAATTATGATGTCTTCCCTAGATATTTAAGTTATATTGTAACTAAGACATATGTTTAATAGTGTATATTATAATTATAAGGTTGTTGATGCTAACAATATTTCACAGCGTTGACTTCCCCCTAACACTTATTTTCAATGTTTTACCTAACGATACCTAAATCACTCAATTGCAAGTATTGCAGCCTATCAGCTTTAACTATTTTAAATGGCCTCCACATGCTCAAGCCCTACATAATGTAGCTCTATAATGCTGTATTTCCAAGTGAGTGTAAATGCATATAAGTGCGAAAATAAATCGTTACTGGGGTTTCAGGGTATATGCGAATATGCCAGAAAAGTGCCAAAGGGCCGATTTATTTAAGGGTCTGCGTGAACTAGGGGGTTTTGGGTAAATGACGTCCCTCCACCATCCTTTAAACGAAGGCCTGATGGATCCACTTCATCACTATATACGTCTGCCACTTCACTCATGTACGTGAACACGGAGACAGAGATTACAAACGCTGCTGCCTAAGGTAGGTACAGCACATGATTTTACATGCTGCAGTCTACATACTACAATTGCATTTTATTGTTTCACATGCTGAATGCAGCCTATGGCATCACCTTATGCAGCCAACCTAATGCAGCTACATAACATGGCCTCACATAATGCAGCCTACATAATGCAACTTATTTCATTGCCTCATATGATGCAATCGACATAATGCAGGAACATTACATGTTCTCACATGCTTAAGCCTACATAATGCAGCTACATTAATTACATATCCTTGCATGACTCAGCCTACATGATGCAGCTTCGTTAAATGTCCTCACATGTAGCCTACATAACGCAACAATATCACATGGCCTCTCCTGCGGACTACATAATGCAGCTGCATTTCATTGAAGCCTACCAAAAGCAAATACTATACATTACCTTCCAAGTCGAGCCTACCAAGTACAACTACTTTCATTGGTCTTACGCAACAACATATATAAATCACTTAGACGGCTTTTCATGATGTGGCTACCACATGTATGCAACTTTTATCTGGTCATACATAACGTAGGCTATCCTAGGTATACAACTAATTGTATGACATTGTACGAACTGCAGACTACAAAATACCACTACAAGTACTTTTACATGACTTTTCTTATTAAATGTAAGCTACTACATGTACACCTATTTTACACAGACTTGCATCATGTACGTTACCAAATTCAACCAATTAAATATCCTCAAATGATCTAACCTACAACATTTAGGGACTTGCATGAACATTTAATCTATGACATGGAAATTACAAAATAATATCACGTGTTGAACACGTTACCTACAAAGACCCAGCCGCCCACAAGGCCTGGCATGATGTCGAGGTATGCAATAAAAGTGACTGATTATGGCAAGGAAATATCATGAAAGTTTTATTTACCGAGTATACAGTTAAAAGGTCTGATGTATACCATAAATCTAATGACAAAAGCTACTCCCACAGACTGTTTTATTATCAAATGTTATCAAGTGTCTCATATAACAATAAATCGCTGTGTATGTCACTTTATTCCAAGAATATATATAATCTTCCCTCTTCCTCCACATAGTTCTAATGGACCTTTTAGAGTAGATTAAATCATGACTGTTTTTTTATAGATAAATCTTTTGTTCAGGAAACAGACTAAATCATGTATTAGATATAGGTTAACATAATAATGAATATGTGCAATATGCAATTTCGATTCTGCGAACTTGTGAGTAGTCTTCTGTGATAGAGCAGCTTATTTTATAAAAAAACACTAGGTTATAGAAATGCAATAGAAAAATACATCAAAACCTTGACGTTTTCATTAATTTTATGATGGTGTTAATGTGTATTTTATAAACTTTTTTATGTCATTTCTTTGGATAACCGCCTCTTTTTAATGCTTACTTACCTCAGTACTATGAACGTCTACATTATTCTATTCCCTTTGCGGGCTATTTGAAAGAGCTTTCTGGCGAAAGAGCTTTCTGGTTGACGACAGTATCTAAACTCCTAAATACAACCTTAACCACACAGATGTTCAAGAGAAGATAGATTACATGGTCAAATAATCTGGGACTTCGTTTCACAGTCGCCCTACTGCCTAAGTTTCAGTCATCATATACTTAGTCGACCAACCCTAGCCTTTCCGTTTGTGTTGTGTGGCCATCGTTTACTGCCAAATCAAAATGCGGTGGAAATCTCCTGAGGAAATTCATTCAAGAGCCTATGACAAAAGAGCCTACGGGAGAAAATGTCTCGAGTGTCCCGATACCAATACGCCTCATTCTGAAACAAGTACCATACATTTCATAGTTTCATTCTAGTTAGTGATACAACTTAAATCAATAATAGCATTGCTATAACTCTTGTAGAGGGCTGAATCGTTGAGACCTGTTAAGTCTATATATGTATGTTTCTAAACTAACTAACAACTAACTGTATGTTGTACAGAGTTGAAAAGGGACAGACGTGAAAAGTGACAGGTTTTTACAAACAGAGCTAGCGTTGACGTGGCCGTTAACCATAGCACCTCTTAACACAATCTAAATTGCCCAACATAACGCTCCAATATGACCTTTGAAGGCTGTGTTTTATTGTTTTATTGTGATCTCAACACTTCGATGAGGGATTACATGACACTCTTTAACATTTCCTTGATGCGTCATTTTTATTGATTTCAAAATACTTGACATAATAAGATTAAGGAAGGATTCTCACAGTGTACATAACAACCATGGCCTTTGTGGATGGATCTTGTTTTATATGCATGGAAGTTATGAGCCTGTTCAGTCGGCTCATCAATCGTGTCTCCTAAGACAGTTTTTCTAGGTGGACAAATCTACTTCGCATGCACTCAGTAACTGGTTTCAAGCCAAGCTGTTTCCTTGGTCCTTGTGTACTTTTACGTTTGCCATAAATAATATTTTTTTTTCTAGACTTATTATGGTTGTTTTAATACATTAATGCTCGTGCATCCCGTACATTTGGCGTGGTACTGCAAGCCAAGTCAAACATATCACACTGCAGTAAGTTCGTTTATTCATTCTGATATATTACTGTGCACATAATCTAGTTCAAACTACCCCGACAACGCGGCAGGGCTGTAATGGCAAGGCGCCGTGTAAGACGCGCACTGTCCAAAGTCGTCTTGAAGACGATTACATAATATTAATTAAATTTAATGACATTACAATAGAGCAACATACACACATCTATATGTTAAGTTCCGCCTGAGAGTAAAGTACAAATACCACACTCTAAGAAAAAAAGGGTTACAAGGGAGCCAGTGGGGAACCCTTAGAGGTTTCAGGTAGAACTCTGTAGTCAGGGTACTTCATGGAACCCTCTCCGGACGTTCTTTGGGTAACCCTGAAGGATTCCACATGTAACCTTGATAATGGGTGCTTCTAAGAACCTGCAAATCCTGCTTTGAAAGTTGTGCCAGTGTTTCCATGCAATACTTACAAAAATGAAACTAGACTTCGGTAACTGTCATGGGACTGTCGCGGATATACATCTATCCCCTTTCGCTTCCCTTATACTTTTTGACGGCCGTGACCTTGAATAATAGGTCAAGGTCACTGAAACAGGGACAAAAATAAATGGCCCAAGATAGGGTACATCCGGTGTAAACATAAAGGTAAAGGTCGGGGTTTTCATAGTCTGATATCACCGACGGTGTCAGTCTCATCCGACTTTGCCTTCCTTGTCTTTCGGGCCTGTTCATTCTTGTAGCTTTTCTCGGCTCCCTGGGGAGCATACAGCCCAAGCTGCCATATCAGGCGCAAGAGGGTTATTCGTTCTACATTTGTCTACCTCCCATGACCAGTACCCATTCACTCCTGGGTCGAGGGAGCGCACCCTTGTGGTAAAGACTTTGCCTAAGATTCTTAGCGCAGACGGCGGTCAGAACGGGACGCAAACCCAAGACCCTGCGGTCACAAGTCCAGCGCCCTATCCATTACGCCACCACGCTCAAAAACACTAAAAATAATGATAATGACAAAAAAACTCCAACAAATATCTCCACCCATCTTAGGTTGAGATAATTACCAGGTCAGGTTATGTTAGGTGAGAGCCTCATGGAATTATAAAATATTGTCAGGGAAACGTTCTTAATGTTATTTAATAATGTTTTTTATTTTATTTTTTTCCATTGGTTGTGTTGATCAGTAGATCGGTTTGTTGCTTGCTTGAAATCAAAGATGTGTGCAAACATGCTGCTCAGTTGCGTATGTCTGTTTGTGAATGTGTTTGTTTGTCCACACTGTAATGACCACAATTTTGAAGTAATCAATCTGAAACTTACGGGGTTGATTGAAAACCAAAAGTCCTCGAAGCCATTTGATTTTTGCCAATTAAGTCAAAGGTCAAGGTCATCGAAAAATGTAAAAAATATTTTCGTCATAACAACGTCAAAAGAGGCCTATCTACATAAACTGTAGCTCATTTTGTTCCTCTATGCTTTCTCCATTAGATGGATTATCTCAGACGTGTCAGTAAGTACGTCTGTTTTTCAGCGGTCGAATTCGCTTCCTGTTTGTTCTTTTGCCTGACATGTGGCATTCTTCAGGCCATAATTGTTAAGCAATCCTTCTGAATGCAATACTGTTGAAAAAAACCTCTTTGTGTCAATAAGTATGTCTGTCTGTCTGTCTGTCAGCTGTCCTCTAAGTCGCCTGCTTGGTGGTTCTTGCCTCTGACAGATAGCATTCTACAGGCCACAGTTTACTTACACATATAGTATATCGGAAGAGTTGTTTTTATCTATCTCTGTAACACTTTTTTTCTAGCTATCAATCCTTTTACATGAATATTTATCTTACTGTTCTTCAATCAATTTGCCTTTCTTTTGATCTGCTTGTTTGCCCTTATGTTGTACGTCTATCAGTTTAACAATTTGTTTATCTATCTTATCTACCTGTTTTATATGTCTGTCTGTTGGTCGGTGTGCATGCCTTTTCTGTCTCATGTATAAGTCTGTTTCACAAACCTGCCTGGTTGTCTGCCTTTCTGAGTATCTGGATATCTATATGTCTATATATATTTACATATCTATTCATCTAGCTAGCAACATGTGTGTATGTCTATCAGTTATCAAATAATATCATCTAAGGTATCATTTTCCACTGGTCTGAACACTGAAGAAATGTATGATTTTAAAACGAATTACTTTTCATTTATTGTCACAAATTCACATATGATAATAAAGGCAGCCTACGTTATTTTGGCCTTTGTCCATAATCAAGGGCTACGTTTACAGTATGATTTGGCCGAGTGCCATACCTGTTTGCAGGTGCACAACAGGGATGTTTTAGTTTGGAGTGTAGTCTAATTCACATTTAAATATAGTTAAGATGGACCACCTGCCTCTTATACGTTTCCGGTAAAATAATATTTCCTGTTCGATTGTCTTTAAAAACCTGTGATACACACTGGCTTAGCATAGTTTCAGGTGAAGCTAAACCGTCAGAAAGGATTCAACTAACAGGTAGATTAAATTAAATTTAATCGTAATTCATTGTATTTTGATATGGATGAAATGATTAACAAGTTGACGTTACTATGCTGTTTAACATTATATATATATATATATATATATATATATATATATATATATATATATACAATGAAACTTCGTTGTGTCGAACTCGGTTAAGTCGAATTCCCGCATGTGTCGAAGTCGAAGGTGAAGTCCCTACAAATAACAGGTAATACCTTTCTAACTTAACTCCTTTTGTGTCGAACTCGGATGTGTCGAAAAACCTGTTGTGTCGAAGTGTTTTGTTGGTCCGCAGCTAGGATTTATATCGCTTAACTCGAAGTCCTGAGGCTCGAATGTTTGGATAACAGTTGTGCACGCTCTATTAATCATAACAACGGCCGTGATGGCCAGTTACATAATTAATTCCGGCAAGGATCTTACTCATCAAGCGCGATGGTTTACACATCTGGTCGGTTGTGTACCTGTTTGGCCAATTACTTACTCATGATCAGGTCCTTCTTCTTTCGCCAACAAAGCCATAATTCGAAATGAGAAGTTATAAATAAACCAAACATAATAGAATCCTTATACCTTTGATGTGTCTGGGATACAAATACACAGATCTCTATATAAAGGGAGACAGTTGAGATCTTTCAGACTGACTCTTATGTGTACCATAGAGTACGTTATACTGCTTTACTGCTTCAATTTTATACTGTTAGCTGTGGCGTCGCGGCCTGCTCAGGTTTGATGTGAATGTCATGCATTGAGCAAAAGTACGAAGCGCTGATCCATGTAGAACGTGGTGGCAAGACCAAGACACAGATTGCATTTGATGATTGATGATTTGTGTGCTTTCATACCTGTATGTGATCCCATTTCACTTTCTTGATTTTCCAGATCCAATTTTTGGTGGTACTTGTGCGTTTTTTATTATATTAAATTTATTATAAAATCTGTGTTGTTCTTTAACGAAAACATTCGTTAGAACTATATAATATAGGCCCTATATACATGTGCAGAATTTATTGATAATAATTAAGGCTAATAAGGTTGAATATAATGAATATCGGTTGTTTCGAACTCCGGATGTGTCGAAGTAAATCCACCGGTCCCTTCGACTTCGACACAACGAGGTTTTACTGTATACATATATATATATATATATATATATATATATATATATATATATTAAAAACTGTAAAACGTGCAGATGGTATAATTGATTAAATGTTAAATACACGATTATATGTTAACGAACATAACGTTCAGCTTCTTAAAATGATACTGTTATCTATATCTTTGTAGCATAATGCCCATTTAAAACAATATAAATTGTTAACATAGCTCCAAGCAAGCGGTTTCATTAAAAAAAACACATATCGTGGTGTTTTTGCATGAGAAAAGTAAAAAATAGTCAAATGGAAGGGGTAAATATACTTGTACTTTAATTCATTTTATAAAGCGTTAATCAAGCAAACTCTTTCTGGTTTTGTTTACAGAACTACTACCAATTCTTATACAAAGATGAGGTGCGGCGTACTCTGTGGGTTGCTCGTTGTACTTCTGGGGACAATGTGGTTCCAGGCTACGGAGGGGATATGTTTATTTAATTGTCAGTTTTGGGGTAATAAGAGGAGCCTTCATGCCCTCAAACCAACCTGTCCGTTCACCTGTACACGCCTCTGCCCGGACGAGTCCTGTTCTGCGCTGTGTGGAAAACAGTGCCTCATCAAGGCGTCTAAAGATCTTGAAGGCGTGAGTTAAGTTCAAGATAAATGTCCAAAATGTTCATCGGATTAATTTATAATTGCTATCATAATTTAAGACTTAACGGTACTTGATATCACTATGTTAGGAATTGACATTCAGCGTGGTACATTTCACTCGGAATGACATAAAGGGTACGTGATGAAATAAAGACTACAGTTTTTTTCTATTTTCTTTCATTTAGAAGATAAAGCCCTTCCCAACTGACTTCAAGACATACGACCACGATCAGGATGGATTCATCAGTGTTCCGGAATTTTCGAAAACTCTGGAAACCGACACTGAATCCAGTATGGCTGTTCTGAAACTCACTGATGGAAATGGTATTCTTGATATATATATATACCTAAAATCCTACGTATATGACATAATTAAGGGGCCTGGACAGTCGAGGGGTAAAACGCTTGGTTCTCTCCGCTAGCGACCCGGGTTCGATCCCCGGCGTGGTTATTAGAGTGGGTAGTAGTTGCCCATCCAAGGCCGGTGGTTTTCTCCGGGTTCTCCGGTTTCCTCCATCTCTATAGACTTCAGAACGCCATCAACGGAGCCATGGAGAGTGCCTTGATTAGTTATAACTATTTGTCAAATAAATAAGTTTATATTTTTAATACAAACTATAGTGGCATTATGGCCAATGCGATACCGTTGTCATCAATATATTTTTATTTTTAAAGCATCCAAATACTCTTGACGTGTAGATTTATACAAGCACTGATTAATACATCATTTAAGGTTTGAAAACTGTTCACTGTTTTCTACATAGTATGTCGAAAGAAATATTGTTTGTATATTTTTAATCCGGTTGTTAACCATCTATCCCATCAAAAAGATTATGTGCTGATTGGTTTTCTGTATAATTATCGAGTTGTTTTTACATCTGCCAACCTCCTTTCCCTCACTGTGTCAGGTGATAACAAATTGAACGAACATGAATTTAACGCGGCTCCATACCACAAGGAAGAAAGGAAGGAGAAACTCGGGCTCAACGATCCGTCACCAGAGGGCGCTTAAGAAATTAAACATGGTTGTTCTGACGCTGGTATTGAAAGAGTGAGTACATTATTATTACTACAGGGAATCCTGTGTCAGTAGACCTCGTTTAAGCCTGGTCCAAATTAGTCTTATAGACAGGTGGTCTTATTCAAAAGGAGATCTTTCGGACAGGTTCGATTATGTTAAAACATAAAATATGCTGCAATTATCATATAATAGTAAAATGTTATACTCTAGGGGCTCGTACTAAAAAAACATATTCCGTAACGATGTAAATATCACATGTATCTTTCTCTGTTTGTGATATTGGATATAATCAACAATCACATAAACATTAATAATAGCATACACAGGTGTGAGTGAAGCATATAATAGGATTTGAGTCATTAGTTCATTAAAGAATTAGAGTACTAATTACATTAGTTGAAGGGAGAAGGGGATCATCCAAACATCATCCAAAGTAATGCCAGATGGAAAGATAATGGAGATATTTGTTATTGAGGCCTCAGAATATAATATTTCATGAGCATGTGTAAGAACTGGTTCAGTATTTCCTTAATATCTTATAAACTATTAAGCTAGGATCATTTGCTAAAATATGAGAGTGTGCCCTGCATTTCGATATTATGAAAATATTGGTTTTCTGATACTTGACGCTTGATATTTGTACTAAAACCTTAACTCGAGCATACCTGTAACAGCTACAGAATATCTCAGTATATCTTGGTAAAATATGGGTGAAATCCCAAGACTTCCTATTAACTGGTGTGTCATCATGAAATGATTTTATGTTATTTTAGTTTTGTTTAATTAACCTAATTAACCGTTAAAAGGCCACAATTTAGAAGATATGATTACAATTTAAATGTATATGGTGAAATTTGAATGATTTTAACCATCAATGGCTAATAAATATAAATTTAAAGTTTAAATATATAAATCTGTTAATTTTTTTTTTTTCAATATTTATAACGTCAACCAGTTAAGAAAAAAGTTTATGTTAATGCCATTGTAGAGACTATTTTAGCTTTCCTAATACATGTACATGTCAAGTGGAAACAGATCAACAGTTTAGGTAAATTAAAGACAAACTAAAACAATGTCTTAACAGACTCCTAAGAGAAACCTTAATTTGGAAAAAAAATACATCATAACAAAACTGAATGCATATATAATAAGAACCCAAATGTATGACGGAACGAAAGTTAAACAACAGACAATTTTTAACAAAGATATGTATATCGTAGCATATGTCCCTCGAATGAGTATTAATTAAACGTACAGCAATAAGGATATATTATTAATATCATTCGTGCACATTTAACTCTACATTTTCCTGTAGAAAATATTCTTTGATGACATTCCTGAATCAGGATCATGTGCTGGATCCACACCAAAATCTTATCGATTCTCCAAAGGTCTATTCCCGAAATGACCTGGACATGTCATAAGATTCCGTTCATGATTGCATGGGTTATGTTTGGCACACACACATAACGTATGAACGTCTTCTATCCTGGTGGGGCAATTAGCTTTCTCGGATTCAGCTCTCTTATATCAACGGGGCTCACAAATATTTCATATAGTACAGTCTTAAATATAATATAGCCTCAAACAGAAAGCATAAGAGTAAATTTCTATAGTCTTATTGGTTTTGCCTATTTTTTCTTGAATTTGATAGTCGGTCTCAAATTAGGTCATCTTAAAACAATAAAAGAAATACCTGTAGTTCTCGATTAATTTACAAGAAGATGAATTAAAAGCCTGGTATAATTCATTTATTCAGGTAGATATATAAAAATATGTTTAAGTATCTTCTTATTTCTACATATGTGTATAAAAATGTGTATGTATTTGCTCTCCATGAATGTTTGTTTACTTACTTTTAGATATGAAGAATCATGTTAAAAAAAATGTTTATAATTACAAACAGTATTTTTTTTTATTTTATTATTATTATTATTATTATTATTTTTATTTGCAGTTGGACAGTCGTCAAGGGACACAAGAAACGTTTTCAAGTTGCACCAAATGAAGAAATGATTTAAAACAATTTTGTTTACCAGAAATGTTTTCGTAAAGCAAACGCATTCTCCTTTTTTTTACTAATCTACCAGCAAATAGCTTGTATGCTTTAAAATAAAAGTCAAATTTGCATTGCATATTGTGTTTTAGTGTGTTATTATTCTAAATTTTAATTCCTATATAACATTTAGTCCAGTCAGGATTTCAATTTGGCATAACATGTATGTGATACATTTAAAGGGAATTTCACCTATATAGCGTCCGTCTAGGCCTGAAAGAGAGAGAGGGGGGGGGGGGGGGGGGAGAGACTGATATATATATATATATATATATATATATATATATATATATGTATTTATATATATATATATATATTAGTATACTAATGGAAGGAGAGAATGACAGATAGATAGATGGAGAGATAGATAAGTGGATGGAAAGATAATGACTTTGATTGATGGATAGAAAATAAATTAGTACCGTACATAAATCAGTTGTATGCGATCGGTTTACTGCGATCAGTAATGGTCACTATGACTATAGTTTTTTTTTTTTACATTCGTGGTCATCTTTTATATTGATAACTAATATCAAACCAGTCCAGTCAGGATTTCCATTTGACATAAAATGTATGTGATACATTTAAAAGGAATTTCACCTATATAGCGTCCGTCTAGGCGAGAGAGAGAGAGAGAGAGAGAGAGAGAGAGAGAGAGAGAGCGATCGAGAAAGAAGGGGCGGGGAGAGAGAGACGGATATATATATATATATATATATATATATATATATATATATATATTTATTTATTTATTTATATATATATATATATATATGAATGTATGAATATATATACATCAGTATACTAATGGAAGAGTAGAAGGACAGACAGATGGAGAGATAGAACGGTGGATGGAGAGTGAGAGAGCGATCGAGAAAGAAGGGGCGGGGAGAGAGAGACGGATATATATATATATATATATATATATATATATATATATATTTATTTATTTATATATATATATATATATATATATATATATATATATGAATGTATGAATATATATACATCAGTATACTAATGGAAGAGTAGAAGGACAGACAGATGGAGAGATAGAACGGTGGATGGAAAGATAAAGACGTTTATTGATATTAGTACCGTACATATTTCAATAAACCAGTCGTCTGCGATTCCAAGGGACGCTGAATCCGCCATTCCTCACATTTACTGACAAATTAGCAGTAATACGAACAGCTCGACACACCATCTTGTACGTACGACATAATTTCTCACGGATCTGATTCATAGACTACACAATACGCCGAATGATATATGTATAAGCAATATATACACATGTATATGCATGTCCTCTACCTCCTTGCAAACCGCTGGAACACCGTTGAAAAAAAAACACAGACGCACACACACACATATATATATATATATATATCTTTATTTATTTATATACTTTATATTTAAATTCTATTAGATTTATCATTTTTTGATTCCAGAATTCTGAAACATTTCAAGGAAGCAAAGTATGAAATTATTGTCTGACAGTCATATACAGAACTCTTATTTTAAGATAGGTGATTAAATTCTGTTAGCAGTGTATGATGTTATAATAGTGAGCCAGTTATAATGTTAATAAGAAAAAATTATTGCCTTTGTCATACTGAAACTACTTTTTGGTGAAATATGGGTTCGCACAGAAGGTACAGCCCCGAAAAAGCCTAATTTAAAGTAATTGAGAATGGACATTTGTGGGGCAGGTTTCAAATATTTTTTACTTATCTGTCTAGGAGCTAGATTATCAGATTTATGACATAACGCACCGTGTTGCTGATATTTTAGACTATTAAATGCATATATAGCCATTGATTTGATTGATGGGTAGCTGAACAGACAACAACGTTTTATGGGGTACGTATAATTTTTATTTTGAACTAAATTAAAAAATATATATATTAAAAACAATCATTCGTTGACGGGCGATTAATCATTGACAGAAGAATACGAAATTTTTTTCCTCATACGTCAGGCTGGAGGTAAAATCTAAACCTCAAGATTTGTCTCATTTGCGGATAAGTATAAGATCTTTTATGTGGTACATGTACGTGTAACTCGCCCTATTATAAACGGCATTAATTTCAACTTATGGGACCAAGCACTTCGTTTGATGATATATGAATCATGAACCTCTCCTCATGGGCATCTCTGTATTACAGAACCTGTACAAGTGCCTGTTAAGTGTTAACATAAAAAGGCCGGGTGACCAGAGGAAAGATTTTGGTCGCGCAAATGCGAGAATGATAAAATAAAGAGAAGAACAATGAAAGAAGAAACACCTACGCTCCCGAGGCAGCGGAAATCTTGCGCTTTTAAAGAAGCAACTGATTTTTACGCTGCCAGCTTTGACCGTTTTTGATATATTTAGACACCAGAAGGCGGTTCGTTGTCCGCTGAAAAAAAACGTGCGTGTGATGTGACAAGCAGCCAACCAGATGCCAATAATCAAACACTCGACAGGCATCCTGGCTCCGCCCATAGCTGCGCTTCAAGCGCCGCTTGATGAGAGTTAACGGTCGAATTTTAATTGCTCCCTCTGTATTCTCGCATCGTCGATACCAATAAGTTTAAAACGTAAGCTTGATTACAAAAATGTAGAGTGCACCAAAAATGTACGTTCAGCTGTAATACTGAGTGCACTGCACTATTTGATGAGACATAGTCAGTTGTATAAAGATGCAAACATTACAATAAATAACAATTGGCTTCAGACTTTCAAAAATTCACAAGAGCATGAACCTCTTGCCACAACTGATAATTCCGTGGATGATAGTCTATCTGATGATGACAATTTTGAAGAAATACATGAAGATGAACAAAGAGGAATTCTAGATACCATGCTTGATGATACTGAACTCACAGGAAATACTGGTTGCTCCTGGTGAAGGACAAAAACCTTTGAATCTGTTTCAAGACAAAGATTCAAATACATGTCATTTCCGTCAATATTCTGTGGGCAAAGGAGATTAGATAATGCTGGAAGAAAAACTTCTGCTCATTACAGTGACATTTGCAAATGGGAACTCCGAGCACTTGATCGTAGAGTTGCTGCAAATGTTCCAAATCTTTTCTACAAAATGAAAAAATTACAAATAGAACAAATTACAGAAAATGTTAGCCTAGCAATTCGTTGAATCAAAATTAAGGGGAAGAGTATTGCGTCCAGGATGTCTTGAATGAAAGCAAAGTTTATGAGCTGACAAGGTTGGATGAAGGCTACAGGATTTTCAGATCCATACGGGGCTCCCCTCCATATTTTTAAGAACTTAAAGAACTCACATTGGGAAGACCTCCTGGTCATGCTTGGAAAACTGATTGATGGCAGAACGTATTCAAGTGATGATATAAGACAAATGGATTGGGAAAATAAAACGCTCTTGGTTAAGGCAGATCTTGTAACCTGTGTGCGGTATTTTGATCACAGAGTTCATTCCTTCATTCACACCATCTTACTTAGTGCACATTCACCTCTTGGAAAGCTGAAAGATTTATTACAGAGTTGAATTTCAGCAACGTTGCTCTCCACATACTCATATGCTAATGTGGATTGAGGATGCACCGATATATGGTCAACATTTAGACGATACTGTCACCAAATACATTGATAAGCATGTGACCTGCTGCAAGAATGATGAGGACCATCAACATCCGATTCATCTACAAATACACAGACATTCCAGGTCTTGTAAAAAGAACGGAAAGCCAATTTGTCGTTTTAATTTTCCATTGCCACTTATGCCACAAACTAAAATCCTTGCACCTCATGACCCAGAAATTGATGAAAAACACAAACAGAACTACCACAAAATCTCTAAGGCTCTTGCAAGCTTAAATGTTGACAATGACCTCTCCTTTCATGATTTCTCAAACTCTCTAGAACTCTCTCTGGATAACTACTACATGGCCTTGCGTACATCCATTAAAGGCCAAAAAGTATTCCTTAGAAGGTCACCATCTGAAATAAAAGCCAATGGATACATGAGACTTTTGTTTACTGCATGGAAAGCTAACCATGATTTATTCTTGATCCTTACGCATGTGCAACATACATAGTTTCCTATGTCAGCAAAAGTCAAAGGGAAATGAGTTCTTTGTTAGATGCTGCCTGCAAAGAAGCTAGAAAAGGGGATAAAACTCTGAGACAGCAGGTGAGAGATATGGGAAATAAGTTTTTAAATGCTGTGGAAATAAGTGCTCAGGAAGCAGCATATCTGGTATTATAACTTCCTATGACAAGAGACACCAGGGATGTAATATTTGTACCAACTGCCCCTCCAGATGAAAGAAATTTTCTACTCAAGAGTAAAGAACAGCTTGAGCAACTCTCACATGATTCAACAGACATTGCAGCAAATAATATCATTGAGAGATATTCAAAGAGACCAAAAACATTTGAAAATTGGTGTCTAGCTGATTTTGCATCACAGATTAATATTAAATACCCCTGGGAAAGAGCGGAAGATGCATTCCATAACAACACTGATGATAACAACATGACTGATCAAAATAAAGCAATTGCTAATATAAACACAGTAGAAAACTCAGTATCACCTTGCTAAATGGTACAACATACACTCGGAGACAAGTTCCAAGAGTTCTAAGATATGTCCGTTATACTGAGAAAATAGACCCGGAAAACTGCTTCATGAAATCAAAGACCTTTTGAATGGCTCACTGACATACAGAGAACAATATAACAAGAAAAAACTACAAATTGAATTTTAAAAGAAAGCAGTATGAGCACAATGCAGATGTTCTACAAGAAGCACAGGACCAAGCTGAATATAACCATGTAACTGAATATGCACAAATAGCTCCTACAACAGAACATGCAGGGAATGAGGATTCAATTCAACAGCCAGTTCCCAGTGAAGAATTTTCTTTTTTTAACCCAGAAAGGTCGGATCATCTGAGAAACTATGATTTGACAACTGATCATGGACTGCCCCAAGAATCACTGCACAAGAACCGCTTACATTGCCTCGTAGAATACCTGATGTAGAATACAGACAGTTAATACAGGATCTAAATGACAAACAACTCACTTTCTTCAAACACATTATCAAACACGTAAAATGTTCTACGTAGCCTTTACACCTATTCCTTACTGGTGGGGCAGATGTTGGTAAATCAGTTCTGCTGAGAGCTGTCTTTACATAATGCTTTTCGAATTGATCCAAATAAAGGATTTGATTACAGAAAATTGTCATCTGACATCCTAAATACACTGCGAACACAGTATAGGCACCTTCGTATATTAATGAATGATGAAATAAGCATGGTAGGAAATCGCATGTTCAACTTAGTTAATTTGGGGCTCCAAGAAATTAAAAGCAACAAAGAACCATTTGGTGGTATCCATGTATTTGTTATTGAAGATCTTTTCCAACTTCAACCATTTATAAACAGCTGGATTTTCAAGAACTGTCTGATAACTATGGACCTCTTGCACTCAACCTGTGGGTAGACACTTTTCATATGTATGAGCTTACTGAATCATGCGACAAAAAATGATCATGATTTTGCAAAATTTTTGAACAGGCTTCGTGAAGGACAACACACAAAAGCTGACATTGGTACCCTTAAATCTTGTCTTGCTGGTGATAACAGTTCATATCCGTCGGGAAGTACTCATTTGTTTACAAACAACACCTGTGTGTACAATCATAATATGTAAATTTTCGCATGTACAAACACAACTAAAGTAATAATTACTGCCGTTGACACAGTAAAAACAGATGTGACAGATGATGTAAAGACAGATGTACCAGATGACCCATCAAAAACCGCAGGACTGCTGAAAACGCTTCAGATTGCTGTTGGTTTACCATATGATATCACCTGTAATATTGCCGTACAAGATGGAATCACCAACGGTTGTTCTTGTATATTGAAGCACATACACTCTTGCATAGCAAAACTGTGCCAAGCATTCTTTGGGTTCTGTTTGAAGATTCAAACGTTGGCTCAGACACCAGGAGAAATTATGCCGCCTTTTACACTCCATCTATATCCAAAGAATGGACATCACTATTCTTCACCAAGCGCACATTCCATACAGGCCGGAGACATATACTGGTAACTCGTTCTCAGTATCCATTGAAAATTGGTGCAGCAAAAACGATATGGATAGCTCAAGGCAGTTCACTTGATCAGGTGGTTGTGGACATGACAAGTACCAGAAAACTAAGGCATGCATTGAGCAGGGCAAGAAATATGGATGGCTTGCATTTAATAAATTTAGAGGAAAACAAAATATCAACTGATACACAAGTAACAAATTAAATGGCCAGACTACGTCATGTGCTAAACTTGCTCTTAATTTCTTACCACCAACATCTGTACCAACTGATACAATAAAGATAATGTACCACAACACAAGATCTCTTCATTTTTTAAGGATGTGATTTCTGATTGTCATATCCTTAATACCTATATCGTGCTTTGGCTGAAACTCGTTTGTGTGCTGTTGATACTGATGATTCATATTGTATACCAAATTTCCTACTGATACGAAAGGATCATCAAACGACAGGTTCAACATGTCCATAAAAAAACACATTATGGATTAGCATTCTATGTCCACAAAGACCTCTACCCATTCACTGAAGTGCATCATCAGTCTATTGAAGGCATTAATGCATCTGTATTATTGGATAATAATCCAATCTCTTCCTTACAACTAATTAGTCTGTACAGATCCCCTCAGTCAAAACTGTCTGACTTCAGGTCAAAGCTTGCCCAGCTTATGACCATGTGGATGTCAAAGAACCATTGTTAGTTATTGGAGATTTTAATATAGATGTTAGTAAACAAAACAATATGTCAGCCTTGAATGATCTTTCACATGTTTTACACTGTCGACAACTTGTAACAGAAAAGACAACTGATCATGGAAGTCTTATTGATCTGGTGTTTTCTAACTTCCCTGATTCCACAACTTCAACAATAGAGGCTACATGGTCTGATTATAAAGTCTTGTTTACTGTTGGTCCAAAGAGTGTTTTCCAGTTTCATCTTGACTGATCATTTTTATTATTGGTTCACAATGAATTTTACTCAAATTTATTAGTAGTGGTATTCATATGATTTAACAGACATAAACTTCCCCGAAATGAAATTGCTCTTGATGTGGAAAATTTGATGTCTTCACAATTCAACAACTAGACAATTTCTAGTTAAGAATCTATGCAGATAATGCACAAGATATAAACTTGTAATGATAAGATACAATTTACCCAACACAGAGACAGGTCCCGACCTCCCGACCTCTGAAAACTAGACTTCCTATCATCTTATATTTATGTTCAAACTTGTCAATCCTGTCAGTAACTGTATGTGTATGAGTTGGATCTGCCCATCTAATCAGACGAACATACTTTTGGCAGTCTACGAGGCAGATGAGAACAAACTGAAGGGGTTCAACAAAGCAACTTTTAACTTACTTTTGACTATCTGGTGTAATATATTTGGAAAACTGAATAAGATTACTGTTACTTATTTCCAAGGACTATCACCAAAATGCATGACTTTCACCACTCTGCGAACCATTTTAATCATTGTTCAAGGTTTCTTGAATTCAGCTGAGCGTCATGGCTTATGGGCAACTAGTAATCTTTCCCCATTAGGTGTCCTAATTTCTTTTGTGCTGCAAGGTCCTCCGTGCCTGTGAGGCTTTTTCAGGAGGCGCCTCGGGGATTTTCATTGGCCTGTTAGGACGTGGCCAGAGCGCATGTCCTGTCCGAAAGGCATTTCCGTGCAATACCCGGTCACGCGGGTCCACTCTAATCCCCATTGATCCCCTATTTCCATTGTAACGCCTCTAAAGGAATTTTCTTTCTAAAAAGGAAATAAAAGTTTTTATCAAAAGACCACATGACTACGCTTTCAATGCGAGGGCTTTTCAGTTTGGTCAACCCTGATGTTACCAGCGTTTGACAATTTTTTTGGGTTACAAGTATGTTGATTTTTTATACATTCAAAAATATCTTTCCATGACAACCATGGTTTCAAAAGTTCGGCGAAGTCATGTGTTTTTTTATAAGTTTTTTTTTTTAATAAGACCCACAATTTAATTATCATTCGGGTTCGGTGAGGGTGGGTGTGGGGATTGGGGGTGGGGGCTGGGTCGTTGATCACATATATGTTTTAAGATCCGTTGTCTGTAGGGACGGGGAAACATGAAAAAATATCACCAGTACATTATAAATTGATAACAAACTAGAATCTGTAGTCAGGGCGTACAGACCCCCACCAGAATCTCCTGTAATATCAGTCACATGTTCACGTGTATGCGTTTCATGTGTAAACACTGTCATGTTTCATTAACACGAGTCCACCTTGCGAATGGCAGAACAAATAAATACGAATGACTGGTTTCCACACGGGGACAAAGGAATGGTCCTTTGCCATAATGGTTTATAAGAAAATATATATTATGGTGATTCTTATTACCTCCAAAATGAAATGGACTATTGCTATGTCTTTACCCTAAACCTGTAAAAATGTTCAGCAATACATTTTTCGCCTGTCACGCTTTTTCAGGAGGCGACCTGTAATCCCTACGGAACCCCATTTCTATTATATCGCCCAATAAGGAATTTTTCTCTGTCAAAAAGAAGTAAAAATTTAAATTCAAGCGTGGAATACATGTCCACATGAATCTTAACATGGAGCACTTTTCCGTTGAGCGGACAAAAAGAGCTGAGACCCTCTGGTTTGCGGGTATGTTGATTTTTATACACTCAAAAGTATCTTTCCATGATAACCATGGTTATAGTAGTTCGGTCGATTTAAGGGTTGTATGATTTTTTGTTTCAAACGGAAACTCGGGGGGGGGGGGATTGCACACACTTCTAAGGGTCCTAAATCTCTTGGGGACTTGTAACCCCCGCTAGAATCTACAAATCAGTCGGTCGTTTATACGTGCACATTTCATATAAAACCATTCTCATTGTTCAGAAACACGGGTTCACCAGGCGAGTGGCACAACAACTGCATACGAATGGGCGGCTTTTACTCGGGGACAAAGGAATAGCCCCTTATAAGTATTCCTTTGTGGGATTGTGATTATGGTACTTAAGAAATAAAATATATTATTGTGATTCCGATAACCTCCAAAAATGAATTGGATTACGGATGCAGTTTTACTCTGCCCCTCTAAAATTTTTTAGCAAAACCTGTATATTACATTTTGCGTTAATTTGCTGAAAGACAATGCAACGAACCAAGGCTGAAGTGGATTCTTTGCTAAATGCTCTCATCGAAATATATGAATCTGCTTTCTTATTATCTGGGAGAGTATGCAAATTTTCATTGAACATACTTATTCCATGATAATTTACAGTAATTAAATAAAAAATTTAATACTGTGGAATATATTTTCCACATTGGCAGCTATACGTTTCGTGTACAAGAGACTTCAACGACATATGCATGTGCATACAAATAACGCATGTGTTTGTTAATATGCTTTAGACTATACCCTCAACTGACTCCACTGAATCGTGTTTCACGATGCCGCCTAAGCTTCAAATAATACAAAGCATCTTTCATTTAATTTCACGGTAGAATGCTTCTTTATACAATCGTTATATCTACGATATTTCCGAAGCAATGAAGCTGTCGGACCTATATTGTTTATTGGAAAAAAACTTCTTACTTATAAAACAATCGTACACCCTGTATATGCTTCAAGTCTGTTTCCAAAATTTATTTTTTTGGTGTGATTTCTGGAATAGAATAATTTTTCTTTCTAAGTTGATATTTGGGGGAGGTTGTTCCTGGAGAATTCTAGCAAAAGCAATCTATAGGTGAAACACATGACAAAAGTTCCTGCCAAAAAACTTAGGATTAAATTATGCGTCGTTTAGTTCCTATCAGCTCATTACTAAAAAATGCATCAGATATAGCCGTGGATTTTTCACGATTTTGGCTAGTGTTTTAATAATTCATTAACGGCAAATAATGAGAAAACAGTGTATTTTTTACGACATCTCAACCAATTTGATGAAGGCCAAGGAAACTAGCCACTTGATCAAACAACTACAATGAAAAGCTGATTTTGTTGTTGAGTGTCGTAAATATTCTAGGCTGAGGCCTATATATTCTAAGTGAGGCTAGTAACAAATGGCAAGAGCCATGTCGCTCGGCCGAAACATTAAGAAGAAACAGAGGGTTGCAAAAAACAAATGTTGATTTTGTTATGTATTTTAAATTTCATATTAGGCCTTTTCTACCTCATCAACTTTATTTTCAAATTGTATGATGATATTTATTAAGTTAAAGAGAAAAATGGGCAATATGAATGGGCACTCACGAATGAGAAGATTATAGCCGCATACTCTATCTGGAACGAATTAGTTCTTCCTTTTAAAATTGTAAATTGTCAATAATGTAAATAATGGTTCCTGTGTGACATTTATGATGGTGGTCAAGGTTTTCATGAACTTTTTATTTCTTTGTTTATCGAATGGTCTTTGTTTCGGGGGGGGGGAGGCTTTTCATTGGGTTTGGGACAAAGTGCTATTTCCTCTCTGTACCCGTGGATTATTCCCTTCATCTTTCTTCATCCGTCTCTCTGTTTCCCCAAAGATTTAGCCGGGAAACGCTTATCATTAGCTAAAATGATGTTTACTGCCCTGGTAAAATTAAATCCAATATAACCTATCACTTGTTATCATGTTTACTTGGTGAAAAATAATTAATATCTATATAATATACACGGAGTTGGGGTTTTTCTAGATCACAATTTACCCGCTTCTGTTCTGATTTTATTCTCCAAATTCTTATACGTTTCGCATACAAGAGGCTTCAACGACATTTGCATTTGTATACATAAAATTTAATGTTAACCTGCCTTAGACTATACCATCAACTGACTACTCTGAATTAACATCGTTTTTCACGATGCTGCCTGAGCTTCAACTAGTACAAAGCATCTTTCATATAATTTCACGGTTAGTCCAGCGGTTAAGCTCCCATATAAGGAGGAATTGTGCAAAAAATGAAAGAAGCATGAAAGTTGGCAAAAGTATTCTTTGGAGCTTATTGATGAATTTCAGGTATAGGGCCAAGCTGAAAATAAATTATCTTGGCCAAAATCCAAGATGGCGACCAAGATGGCCGCCAAATTAGAAATTGTCAATAACTTGATTTAAAATGTCCGGAGAAAGCATTGCAAGTACTCTAATATTATGTTTTTTGGACTGAAAAAAATCAATTTTGGAGGTTCCAACCTTCTCCAGGTACTCATTAGCTGGTTTTTATCACGAATTTGGTAATATTCCCATTAGTCCAACAGTTCAGCTGCATATTTAGAAGAACTGAAATGAAAACCTGGAAAGAAGAATGAAACTTGGCATAATAATTTTCAGACCATACTCTATATGTTTAGATATGGGGCCGAGTGGAATTCACAATATCTTGCTAAAACTCCAAGATGGCGGCCAAGATGGCAACCGTTACATAAAATACCAATATAGTCGGTTATATTTGTCCTGGAATGCATTGCAAGTGCACTGTTTCCATGTTATATTAGGATCGAAAAATTTATTTATAAGGGTTCCAGGTCTGTATCATGCATGTGTGAATGAAGTCTGATTTTGTTGTTATTGAAATTGTGCCAAAATTACCCTTTTTTACCAGCACATCTAACGGTAAAACGTATTTGTTGATTACCCTGCCGAAATTTAATATATTTGTTAATTTTAAGTATTTGAACACTATGTCTCTTTCAATGTAATGAAAAGGACAGTCGATTGGTAAAACGCTCGGCTCTCTTCACTGGCGACCAAGTTTCTGTTCCCGATGTTGCTATGAGAGTGGATTGTGGTGGTCCATACAGAGTCGGTTGTTTTCTTCGTGTCCTCTGATTCCATCCACCACTTCGCCATCCGAGCCACGGAAAGTGCCTTGTAGTAGTTATTATAACCTGTAGTGCAATCAATGTAAAAGAAATTTTGTTTGTTTATAAGTTGTGGCTCTTTTGCCTTGAGGTAACGGTGCAGCTTTAAGACTCTTTGCTTGCATGAAGAAAGAATCAGTGCATATTTAGCGGCTCACCACATTATGCTGTAAGCTACGCTTTCTTTTAAAGTGATAGATTTAGGCCTGTTGGTATCACTTTCAGAATCTGGACACTTGTGCAGTTTGCCGTTTACCTTCTACATTGATAATCTGGTTTATGATCCTTACCAATAAGCTAACTTTGCATTTCAAAGTGATGTCTTAAAATACTTTGTTTGCTTACATAATGCACACTTGTAATAAATATAATGATGATTAGAAATAATAAATATTTGCTTCATTTATTGAAATAATTTATCTTCATATGCACTACGCTCTTTACACAGCGCTTTACCTATAGGGCTACTACCTATAACGTAAGGCGCTGTTTGTTATGACCTCGTATCCTGAATTGCTACACCAGAGGGGAGCACTGTATTTTTGTCCAATCAGATGACACCTTGTGCTGGAAGACACTGCCAAGCGAGGAATACACGGAGCCAATCATGTTCATCTGGTTTTGAGTGACAGCTCATCACCCCGGTAACCGTCTGAACAGGCAACAGGCTCAAAGAGAATTGCCCTAGACGTGGTTTGCTTAGGGCCTTGGGTACATAGTATGCTCGGCCGGTTAGCTGCAATTCAAACGAAACGTAACAACAAAGGCTGCGTGCACACCTCGCAGGCTGGTTTTAGTTCTGCAGACAACAGATACATGGCTACGCTAACAGAGTCATACTGTCAGAATAGAATCGGTCGATGATGCGAGAATGTAGAGGGGGCAATTTAAATTCGACCGAAAATACTCATCAAACGGCGCTTGAAGCGCAGCTATGGGCGGAGCCAGGATGCCTGTCGAGTGTTTGTTTATTGGCATCTGATAAGCTGCTTGTCACATCATATGCACGTGTTTATCAGCGGACAACAAACCGCCATCTGGTGTCTAAATATATCATAAACGGTCAAAGCTGGCAGCGTGAAAATCAGTTGCTTCTTTAGAAGCGCAAGATTTCCGCTGCCGCGGGAGCGTACGTGTGCACCATATGCAAGATTGTAGGTCGGACTGAACATTGCACATAAGATAAAAAGAACCGATAGTAAGTTGGAATTGTGGGCGTTTTACTAGAAGAAAAACGCTGTTGTCCTGCAAAATATAAAAGAAAATATTCAGGCAAGGTTATAAAATTTGCTGGCAATATTACAAAAAAAATAATGTAATAAACTGTTCTGTTCAGTAATAATATTCAGAAGTAGTCTATCCTCGTTAATATATATTCACTTGATATAGTATGAAATAAAAGTTTCCCAAGCATTCTGCATTTGGGCATAAAACTGATTTTAAGGGAAAGTAGAAAGGTAGCCAGAGCTCAGAAGCTGAAAGCACAGCAAAGTTACAATCACCAGTCAAGTCAATAAAAACTCAAACCAAACTTTGTACTGAATTTTTAGGTAATCAAGTTAATGAAGAAAGAATGCATGTCTGGAACCTGAGGGTGCATTATATTTTCCAACCATGTATTGTTGAATTAGACTTTCTATCTTTCGTCTTGCTGTACCATTTTCTTAGCATCCATCCATGAAAGATCAGCTAGCTTGAACCTGGCAGCACCGACTCATACATGTGGTGAATATTTGTAACAATATATGCATGTACTACATGAATCTACAAATGTGCATAATGTCAGCAAATGAAAGTATTTTGTTGACACCAACGCATTATGCAAAGTGAATTTTAATGGCAACTCGTTGGAAAGGAACAAGTTTTATATCACAAAAATTGCATCACAGCAAATGGCAGTGATACTTTACTGACATATGTGTCGGTTCTTTCCTACGATCATGCAGTCTAAAGTCTGCACCGTCACCAGATCACAAAATTAGGAATCTGCATGAGTGTTATTTCATGCATTCATCACCATACTACAAAGGCAGCATACAGCAAACATGTTGCACACCTCTAATGTGTGTGGATTTTGTTTTCTTGCCAACATACAGTCTGAAAGCCTTCACTTCATGGCAAAAGAAGCTTAAAATCCATACAGCACGCAGGTGTGAGCTTCTACATAAGCGCGTATCTTGTCATGCACGCATGTACTCTAAATTCATTATAAATAAGTCTTTCTTTTTAAACAGACATGGTTTTCAAATACTTTTAACTAGAACATGTAAATTAAATTTCAGCAGAACTATTTGTTTTTTTATTGCACTAATCAAGATTTACATGAATGTTATGTAGATGAAAAAATTAAATATCATGTTTGTAGATTTTCTTCACTTATAAATGCTTCCGCTAATACCAGACAGGATACCCAAGTTTCGTTCATCCCTTACCTCGACAAAGCAGTTAATACATTCGTTAGCATGCAAATAAAGGGATTTCAAACAGACGAAGCCAGATATTAAATATTAATATAATAAAACCTACCCCAGCAAATGACACTTTCATTTAAGAGTGCAGTATTCAGCAAATGTTATCATGTTTACCGTTGGGTGTACTGATGAAAAAGGGACTTTTAGTACAATTTCAGTAGGTACACACAAGGCGGAATCTATACAGCTGACAGGTGTGAGCTTCTAACATAGGTCTGTATCCTGCCACGCACGCATCCAGTCTGATATAAAAGTTATAAGCAGGATAAACTTTATATTATATGGATTGTCTAATTTATTTTATTATAATATATAATTAATATGGATTGTACAGTTAATTGTAATTACTATAACAAGGACAAGGCGGAATTCACCCACCTTGGATGGGCCATTATAACGATAGGAATAGGAACGATGTTGTTTAAACCTGGGGCGCCAGTGCAGATAGCCGAGCGTTTTACCACTCATTTGTCAATTCCATTACATTGAAACAGACATTGGGCTCAAGTACGTAAAATTAATATATATGTTAAATGTCAGCACAGTTGGATTTATGTGATTGATATTTTCCAATTGCCCTAACAAAGGTTTACATGAATGCTGATCGTAAAACCTAAGTACATGTATGTAGGTTTCAAATATTCTAATGGTAAGTGTTTACGTACATATCAAGTTCAATTCTTATTTCATTGCAGATTTCGACAGATAAGTTTTTTGCACCCTTTACCTCTTCAAAGGAATTATATTTGTTAGCATGCAAATAAAGGGGAAGTAAAAGGAAGATAGGAAGAAACATTGCAATAAAAATGTTGCAATGTTCTACTATTAAAGCATCTGAATTCATGACAAAGCAGACAAACCTTAGCCAGGCAATGACACTTTCATTTGACTACCATCACAATGTATGCAACTACTGTGCAGAACTCAACAAATAATGTTTGCTATACATTGTGCTAGTAAACATTATTTGTTAAATGTAGAACAATTTCAATATAAACAAAACCAGGATTCATTCACAGAGTCATTTTACAGACTTTAAACCCTTATAAATGAATTTATCGACCCCAAAAACATAGAAATTTTGACCAAAATCTGATGAATTCCGCTTGGCCCTATATCTGAAAATGTTAGGTATGGTCTGGCCAACTATTGTGCCAAGTTTCATGCTTCTTTCACTTTTTGCACAATTCTTCTCTTAACAGCTGGACTAGGTAGAATGCTTCTTTATACAATCGTCATTCCTATGATATTTCCGAAGCGATGAAGCTGTCGGAGCTGTTGTTTATCGGAAAAAAAACTTCTCACTTATAAAAAATTCGTACACCCTATATATGCCTCACGTCTCTATCCATTTTTTGTGTGTGTTATTTCTGGAAAAGAATAATTTTCTTTCTAGGTTGATATTTTTGGGGAGTGGTTCCTGGAGAATTCTAGCAGAAGAAATTTTGATATCATATAAGTAAAACACATGACAAAAGTTCTTGCAAAAACCTTTAGATTAAAATATGCGTCGTTTAGGTTCTATTGATTCATTACAAAATATGCATCAGATAGAGCCGTAGATTTTCCACGGGTGCAGCTACTTATATTCTTAATACTGTGTTATATATTAAACATTTGTTTATTATACTATATGTTTACATGATATACAAGAATAAGTTATCATTAGCTAAAGGGATGTATACTGCACTAGTTAATATACCCCGGTATAACTTGTTATCATGTTTACTTGGTGAAAAAAATATTTATAGTATATACTTGATGCT
This sequence comes from Sipunculus nudus, assembly GCA_026874595.1. Taxonomy (NCBI): domain Eukaryota; kingdom Metazoa; phylum Annelida; class Sipuncula; order Golfingiida; family Sipunculidae; genus Sipunculus; species Sipunculus nudus. Next base: position 22,524,632 of record CM049315.1, on the reverse strand, counting down.
GTGTTATATATTAAATGTGTTATATTTTTTTTAAGTTTGTCTGACGAGCCTGATGATGAATATTTTTTTTATTTATTAAAGCCGGCCTTGAGTTGAAGCCGAACTTGTTTTAAACGCTGGGTCAATGTAGGATCTGGAAAAAATAAACGCCTGGGCCTCGATCAAGGAAATACGGACTTTTTAAGTGTCCTTCGAAACCATTCAAGGGGACTGCCATTTAGCTTGATGCTATTATGGGGGTATAGAATAAGGTTTTCGCATACAGAGTACTGGAACCGGGAACCTGTTCCAATACTTAAAAAAATACTGTATAAATTACAAGTCATCCTTTTAAATGCACATGGATTATTATAAGAGTGTTCTGTCCTGGTGTTTTGTGACAGAAATATTTTCAAAACACCGTTCAGAAAAAAAAAATAAAAGATATAGTATAAACGTTACATTAAATTAGAGGTTTTAATTTTAAAATATACACGTAACTCGTTTATATAAAGAATACTGGGGGTTTCTTCCCTGACTGTCAATCACTTAAGATTAGCCGGTTATCAAAAGTCCCGGTGTGGCCACTGACTTCAAATATGGTCTTTGACATTCATCTGTTATATATATTCAGGTGCACTTTAGCGTCCAACATCGGCCTCGATTCTGCTGCAACGTCAATGTAGCTTCTTGTGCTTACAAGCCATGCCTTTTGACCAGTATTCACCGCTATCCTTCGATCTGCCTATCAGTCGTTCTGTCGCTAAACCATTCATATGAAATATGAATCTCAAAAACCGTTAATCAGATAAACTTAAAACTAAAACACGAAAGCATCGTGTTTGTATGGTCGTCGAATTAGGTGTACTGGCTAAGTTGATGCAATGGATAAAACATAATTCCTCCTACCAACCGAACCATCAAAACTTGCTTTACCGAGTCGCCACCTTGCGGCGAATGATATAACTAAAGTACGGCTCTCTGGCTGACTGACTGATATGAGCTGGTACTAAGTAACGTCTACCGGTACCTGGAATCACGTTTTATATTAAGCATTTTAGATATCGTAAATACTAAAGCCCAGGCAGGGCTTCGAATTAGGTTAAAACGTATTCTCTGTTTATTATCCTGTTTTATGAGTTCCAAAGTAAGTAATTTTGCTACAAATTACCTGTCATTAAAACAGTTTTGGAGGGGGATCTGATCTTGTAAGGGGTAATCTTAAACCTGTCGTCGGTAATCCTAAAGTAGAAAAATGCATGTTTGATAATTTTTTTTTATGAAAAACAAATGATCAGTATGTTAATTAAATTGATGTTAGTAATAGATATGGCTATTCATTTTGTTTCAAACAAAAACAGTATTGTGTTGTAGACCACCTGCTCAACCTGTGGAAACTAACTTCCTCTCAATTTAACAACCTCTCTGCGTATGATTTCTATTATATTAAACACAATAAAGTAGGTAAATAAACCAGCTAAAACACTAAATTAGATATCTGTTAATGATAGATATGCTTTGAGTCTTTATTACGGAACCGCCAAAAACAGTTAAACACAACCTAAAGTCATAATGCTTTTCGAGCATACGGCCTTTTAGGAAGTGGTTTTAAGGGACCAGGCAAAATCTCTCTCTCTCTCTCTCTCTCTCTCTCTCTCTCTCTCTTTAAAGGCAAACGAATCCATTTTACCAATAGAGATATTTACGTCTTTTTACGAAAAATTTTTACGAAAATATTTAGATATTTATTCTGATATTTTTTTCTGACAAGTAGAATATTTTCAATATGAGGTGTATGCATATGCTTGTCGGGTAAAATCAAATGACCTTTAACAGATGATGAAATACGATGCAAGGGCAACAAGAGATCTGTCAATATCATAACATCGATTACTACAAGACGTGCTGATAAATATAAACTTATTTATTTAACATGGATTGTACAAATAGTCATTATAACTAATCAAGGCACTCTGCATGGCTCCTATGATGACGTTCGGTAGTTTGTAGAGGTGGAGGAAACCGGAAAAACCTGGAGAAAACCACAGGCCTTGGACGGGCAACTACAACCCACTCTCATAGCCACACCGGGGATCGAACCCGGGTCGCCAGCCGAGACAGCCAAGCGTTTTACCCCATGACTTTCCAGGCCCTTGGATATAGATGATAATGCATAAAATAATATGAATCATGAATGTATATCATTCTTACCGTAATCGTCCGCGAGTCTTAGAGCGGCGGCGCTCGATTCTACGTCTGCTTAAAGATGGTCGGCGAACTCTTGTAAAGTGATGAACCCGTCCGAGTCCTGGTCGTAAGTCTTAAAGGCGTGGGGAATGGTTTCAGAAACTTGAAGCTTGAATAAAGGTAACAATTTGATTTAACTATTAATTATGTTTATTATTTTTGGATCTGATTTTAATCTAACATAAAAGCATTTTTTTTTATTTTCTATATTTTGATAATTGGTCATGTACAATTTACCATAGAAGGCCAGTCAGCGTCATTGCAGATATCTTTCTTCCATGAATCCTGTTGCGCATGGTTTGTTTTGACAAAGACAGAATGTCTGTCGCAAGCAAACAGTACAGAGTTCTCGTAAAAAATAATTTAATGCATCATAGAAATCAGTATTCTTCGTCAAATTCTTTAACTCTGCAAAACTATTTACACATTGACAAGAAATTTGTGCATAAAAGTATCTAAAGTCATACCTGTTCATTCTGCTTTGAGCTCTGAGAGTACAGGCGTTGGCAAACACTATATTCCATCTGTCACTAGGACAAAAACCGCTTACACTTAGGTGAACGGGCACTCCCGAGCTGTGGCGGGGTTGTTGCGCTTCTATATTCGGAAGCGGACCCTGGCACGTGATCTGGCCAAAACTCGAACCCACGCGTCCGCCTCTGGTAACACCATAAAATCCTACGTACAGCACAACGCTCACCGCACACAAAACGGCAAGTCTCATTTCCCTGCTACTTCTGATATATCATCTGTTCATAAGTAATGAGATATGATCAGTCAAACAGTACATGAATAAAGGCATTGTTACTTTATCAAAATGTACAAATCGAAGTATGGTTAAAGGAGATACACTTCTCACAACAAAATGTATAAATTTTAATCTGACATGAAAACAAAGTCGGCAATTAAAACAAAACAAACAATTATAAAGGCTGCAGCTTTGTAGCTATGCGGATCACAGGCATTTGACACAATGTCAAGAAATTGGCGACAATCAGAGGGAAATAGGACCCAGGACTACACCGGACTTTCTATCAGATTATCAACAATTGAACTCGTTTATCCTTGCTTTCAGGGGTTTCACAACTTAAATAAACCAACAAAACACGTAATTTTGAATTTCAATCTACTTTACTTCTATAACCTATATCCCGTCCCCCCAGTACCTACTAACTACTTCGTCTTGAATGTGGATGAATATTCAAATACTATAAACTCTAGACCCAGTAATGAAGATGTCGATAGAAACACGGGAATGTGTATGTTCTATGGCATAATACGTTCAATCTGAAGGCCGGCCCTGTATCTAGATTGTACTGATTTATAACAAGACCACTTTAACTTGTGTGATATATTGAACATCCCTATTTCGTTGTTGTGTATAGAGTACAAACGGCTGGGGTGGTCTTACAAACGTGAACATAAATACATAAATATGTATGTATATTTTTGGTTTAATGTTAATGCTTGAGGTAATACCACCTTAAGATATGGAAAATATTGAAATTGCACAATCTCGCAACACAAAAAGGAACTTATTACACGTCACGGTCACCATAATATGTTTAAGTGTAGAAACAAACATTTTTATGCTCTACGACCACTTCATTATACCTGGAAGATGAATATCAATTTTGCTTGATTTTTGTGACCTTTTGATTTATGAGGATCTGATTTACGTGCTAATTTTCATATTGATAATCATAATGTATAAAAGACCTTAATACAAATATTTTAGGTGACATGTTATCGTTTCGTTATGAGTGGATCTAGAGAAATAGCACAGGGCAAAGGGAATGACGACTAACATGAGTTAGTGACAGTTTACCAGAAACCGATATGCTGCAGACTAAGATGATACAACCTTAAAGGTGAATCCTTCTTTAACTAAAGAAAAGGATTCGAAGCAACCTAAGACAAAGATACCGATGATAAGCACAAAGAATTTTAATAATTAAAAATTCGAGTCAAATGGAAAATGTTCAGGTTCTTCAGGTTGGGAACCGAAATTTATGCTTTTAACATAAATTGGTCTACAAATGTTTAATACACTCAAGCATAGATGAATTAATTTTGCACGTAATCGCCACCATTTGTTTCTAATGCTAGCTTTACTGAGTGCATATATATATATATATATATATATATATATATATATTTATATATATATATATATATATATATATATATATACATCTCCAGAATTCCATTCCCTTTTCGGACTTCTTGCCAGGGGAGTATCACACGCTTCCTCTGATTTTAATCCTGGTAAATATTGTATCTGCGGGCCCTGGGTGCTCCTATCCAGGCGCCCCCCCCCCCCCCCCAAAAAACGCATTCAAAGCCGTTAGGCACGATGTTCCCATTAGGCATGCAGAGTGCCCACCATGGGTGAGCCCTACCGTGTAAAATCACACCACGTCGGCTGAGATTCGAACTCACGATCTCCCGGCTTTGAGTCCTCTACTCTACCACTGAGAAGTCGAGAAGCCGATCAGATGAAATAATTTATAACCAATGAAACATACAGAAAAAAATGTATATTGGCCCACCATTGCAAATAAAATTTAGTGCATAAATACAGATGCATCAGATCTATTGGCAATATAAACCATTCAAAGTTGTAGCTATCAACACGATATCACAAGAGAGAGGATGCAGGTGATGGAATGCATCCAGATCGGATAATGTCAAGTAGACGCCTACGTCGGAATTCAGCAAAGAATAAAAAATAGCAGAGCCTTTTGCGTAGGGTACCATTGCTTGTGTGCCACATGTAGAAGTATCTAAACAAAATATATACATGTGCACGTATACATTCATACAAATACACTTATTCTTTCCCATATCTATGCAATTGCAGTTACACATAATTTGTTCAAAAGAACTGTGCACACGTAACACAATAACTTTGCATTAAGATTATAAATAAAGGGAAAACTGAAAGCTGTCAATTTATATAATTTATAAATATCGTATTTTGCACGCTGAACGTATTGACCAAGGGTGAGCGTGCATTCTGGTGGCTGAAGGATATGGCCCAAGACAGCTAGTTAACATACATGTACCCTTGTGTTTGCAACAATGGTTTATGGATACTGGTTATTATACCTTTTAATTTACATTAACCATATCGCCTAGCTATATTATTTTCGTCACTCGATGTTAAACTCGAATTAAGTATCTGCGGGATGTATGAAATCAATTCCAAAGACATCTTTATTTTAATGTAATATTTTAAAATAAATTTATATGTATATAAGGGATAACCTTTTGCCGATTCCATGCGTATTTTCCGAATGACCTTGTAATCAGGTTTCAGAAATGATTTAACAAAATGGTCTTCCCGGTTCGCAAGGAATAATACTTAGAGAAAAAAATCAGCATTACTGCCTGCAGGCCAACCACTTTGACTCAGACACTCAAATGCAAAAAGTTTCCTCTGTCTAGATCACCAGTGTAGTGATTGTTACTTTAGGTACAGTGAGGAAGAATTGTTAAACGAGTCCTAAGTAGTTCAGAAGTATTTACAAATCATTTTAGTTACACGAACCTAACTTGAATACTAAATAAAAGTTTCACTGCTTTCAAATAGTTTATATCCAAGTTTAATGGATTATTTTTCGCTCAACGCCAAATTATTTGTAAGTGTTAACTGCACCGCGTTTGCCCAAAAGCTATTCGTCACCGTTTACCAGGAGATTACCATAATAGGTAAAAAAATAATATTTCTGCAACAATTAATTGCCAGTTTCTGTCTATACATTTACTTCTAATATTCACTATATATCTCAGATGGGCGAAGGGAACAGCATGTTCAGATTAGAAAGTGCACACAGGGCGATTCACATCGTTCCAAAATGAACTATCCACTTTAAACTTGGGTATATTTTTCAATACAAATTTAATACATTGAAAACCATGACATTTATGGCAACAACTACAAATAGGAGTGAGTCAGAGTGGTCGACATGTCCAAGCTAATTTATGTACTTTAAATTGTTATCTTTTGTCAATATTCTCGAGACACCACTTTAAAAATAATTCCTTTGTCCGCGATATCGACCCCGTTAAAAAATCAGTAAAGCCTAAAAATACTTCTTGGGGATACCGTGTATGTAAATGAGAATCTGAGCAAAACACGTTGTCTTGTCGCCTGATACTGGAAAGACAAAAGGTTTTCACAAAACATCTTTGTATGTCTTCTACATTAGCAACTGTGTGAAATGTATTATATAAAAATACTGGTGTTTCCCAGATTAATCCCGTTTGTGAAATGTCCTATTTATGTTAAAACAGTAATGGCTTCGGTTCGCTAATGTCCTTTACCATCACCACAGTTAGTGCAAAAAGGGCAATCACCTCACAAGTATAAGTCACCATAATTCTACTGCGTATTGAGCCATTTGCAGAGAAATATGTTCTTTATAGAAAAGATATTTTGTATAAATGTTAATCATTTCAAATGCAAATACGAATCATCATAAATCTTAGTCATATGCAAATTCTAAGCGAGATCTGAGAAACCAACGGGAAAAGCTCGCAGGTATTGGACAATATCTAAGGCGAATATGTCACCCTAAAAGATATAGGATAAAGGGGAAAAACATTTATGTTTGACAAACGTGTGTGATATATGATATCATCATTTTCGCGCAAGACCTCAACAAGATAATTAATTCGTATGTTATCATTCCCAACTTCTACTTCATACCTGGGACTTTTTCAAGTAAACGCTAACGTGCGTGATGATGAATATCTAGATGGGATATGTGTAATGATAATACAAAAATATGTATAATAATCATAATAATAATAACAATCATAATAATCTTTACTAATTAGAAAATAGATTAAAGTTAATAGATTAAATGAGCTGTACAATTAATACAAGCGGATGTACCGTGAAGTGAAATAAAACGGTCACTGGACTAAAATAATTGACTTGTTGATGCGTATAGTGTCTCGAGTTAAAAGTAATATTTCCTAAGAAGGTGAGTTTTAAGTGACTAGTAACAGATTTAGGATCATATGGGCAGATACACTAAAATTATGAGCACTATAATGTTTAGTTCTGTATTTTGTTTTTACAAGAAGACCATTGACGCTTGAACGCAGTGTCCGAAGTGAAGAACAGGGAGACAACATTTCCTTAATAAACACTTGAGCTTGATTGTGCAGAGCTTAGTGCAATTGATATTCTACCTTTAATTCAATGCGTGCCTCGATGTGGAGCCAGTGCCAAGTTTTGTGAATTGATGTGGTTTGCTCATATCGATTTGCCCTCGTGGTAATACGGGCAGCGACATACTGGACATGCTGTTTTTTTTTCTTTTGCAGATGGCATAAAGGCATGTTGGTGAGTAGGGCATTACCATTGTCCAGGCGAGATGTGACAAGGGAAAGGACAAGCTGTACTGTAGACTCCTGTGACAAGTACTTTCTGATTATACTTTTGTTGTAGAGTAGGAGCATGGCTGACCTGGCTACGGGCACTAGGCTAAGAGTTGCGCAAAACGTCACTCCTATATTTCAGGCTTAGGTAACTAGTGAGATGATGTCATGCCGAGTCTGATACTGTCAATTTTAATGTAAAGAAGCTGGCTTGCGAATGCTTCAACAATGTATATGTCACTGCCAAGTGACGATTGGGGTGATATGACCTTGCGCTCTAGAAGTGAGTTCAAAACTTGAAAGAGCTTCTTTTATTTACCAGCATACTCAGCGGTTGGATCCAGATAGTATTCTTCTTTTTTTTTTTTTTGGCTTTTAGCAAGTCAGTATTTACAACGTTGCACTCATCCTTGTATGCAATTTAGTGCACATAAAATCTTGATTTACGGTGCTTGCAACCTACAACATAGCTGACAGGTAGTCAGTGCTTTGTTGTAATGGTTGACCTTATCTGACAGTGATGCTGTTGTTTAATTGTCTGAAAGGTGCAGCTCGGAACTGGCCTTGGCTGAAAAATTCAGACAAGTCCAACCTCAGCCAGGAGCAGATCTTCACCAATGAAAGAGTACTTGGTGGTTTTCTAATTTGGACCCTGAAAGTGATAAGGGAGTGGTCTGACATAGAGTCAGGTGGTCAAGCCAATAATGAATCGTCATTCACAGTATCGTCCAGGCTTCTGGTGAACACAAGGTCAAGAGTATGAACTGATTTTTGTGTAGGAACATCTACTAATTGCACTAGATTGTCTATGTCTTGTAATCCTTTGTTTTTATGCATTCTGTGGTCAGGTTTGGACCCAAATACTTTTAAAATGATCGATTAAAAATACAATTACTTTTAAATATAATCGATTACAATTACCTTTTAAAATAACTGGAATAACTTTTACAATCTCTTATGTGCTTTCAGGGTATTTACATTGTGATAATGACAACAAACAACTTTGTATTACATAGTTTTTTTTTCTAATAAACATGCATATCAAAATCTCATAAAAATGTATCGCACATTGGAGAATGCACTCTGTACAATTTGAATATGGGTCTATCCAAAACTTTTACACAGTGTAACATATTGTTTGGTGTAGACAGTGCTCTGCTCATGCTGACTCTTGGATATTTAGCCTGGAAACAAAATGTGAACGTACCCATCAGGGTAGGGTTTAGTTCAATTTGTTATATAAATATTACTATTAGTTCCACTGTTATAATATTGCTATTACTATTTCTAATTACTATCGCCACGGTTTCTCATCTATTACCTTTAAGTAACATTTATTACTATATTACTTAAGTAAATAACAAAATAATTGGGAATGACATTTTTAATTTACTTAATTATTTAAAAAATGTTACATTACAATACTATCTGTAAAATAGAGGTGCAAGGGTATTTTCAAGTTATTTAACAACTTTCCTGTTAATATGACTTCTTATACGACTTTTATGTAAATATGAATCTATATTCTCAACGATGCCTAGAATGAGCTCAAGCAATAAAATCTATCGTCAAAACGTTTAGTAATAATTATTGTGTGTTGTGGGGGAAAATCCATCAAAGCTATAATTAAAACTATACAAACACAAGTCCACTGACAAAAACCAATTACATGTTGTATATATATATACATATATGTATATACTTATATATATATATATATATATATATATATATATAAATGTGTGTACATTTATATGAGAGAATTACTTTATGTTAAATAAAATTTCTCCATTCCCTCTTTTTCAACATGGATATGGATTTTGTAGTCCTTGTCACTTGAGTAGAAATCCGCCAGCTTTATTAGCTTGCCTGAAGTAGTGACATGTTGCTCCAAACATGTGCAAACTCATCCATCAGCAAGGACTATGTCAGCCCATAACATGCAGTGACATAATAGACATCACTAAGGACTAATCCCAGTTTAGCTTAGTTATATATTAAGATTTATGAAAGTGGAAATGTTTTGTATAACCTCAAGCTAAAATACTGATTCTGCATGGTCAGCGTATCATTTTATCATTTTATGGGTTATGAGTGCTGCCATCTTTAGACAGTAAGAAGCATTAAAGTATATACGTATGCAAGTAATTGATACTAAGTGATTATTATATTTCATTTAATTTCAGGACACTATGAAAGAAAATATGATTGTCAGTCTGATTGCTAGCAGGATCGGCGATGGTAGATGAAAAGCCTGCCCCGATGTCTCTGATTTTCAAGAATGTCGATCTTTGTATCGGTTTTAGACACATCCTAATTACACGAAATTGAGCATTTTATAAAAGATTGACTTTAAGATTACCTTGTCAGAATTATAGCTTCAAAAAAGTGATGGCAAAATACGTGAGACTAACACTGTTTAAGCTAATTTTTTAGCATAATATACTGGTTCAGCATGAAAGTTTTAATTATATATGATTAATATACACCGGATCAAGCTGTATGGTGAACCGCAGTATCATTACTTAAAACCTGATTATGCTTTTTCAGCTTTACCAATTGTTTGAAAATATGCCGCAAGTATCAAAGCTAGTAAGGATGCACACTCTTCCTCTTAGGTGGCGATCTCGTTTGTTTTCCCTTATGTATTTTTAATAATGAATTGATTTTTCACAAAAAAATTAATATTCACTCCTACCTTGCTCTATGATCAGCATTAAATTCATTATAATCAATGTTACGGGATATATCTTTGACAGTTTTTATCAAATATATTCTTCCTATTGTAAGCGATCAATGCTTCTGTTGCGTGAACCCGGAGAGAAAATATTCTTGGAAGGATTCAGTTGTAAAAGGATGCTGGATGGGATTCAAAACGGGGTACTTGCCCGACCTGTGAAATGCTTTTAGAGACCGAAAGGGAGATGATTTTATAGAGTAAAAGAATTTATAAATAACGGAAATCAAAATTTGGAATAGAGTGTAAATCATCTGTTTAGGATTAATATTACAGGTGAGTCATGGCATTTTATTCAAATAACAGTTAATGATAGATGTATATTTTTTACTAACATGCATTAAGATGTTTTAAAGTAGGCCCTATCGGTGGTGAAAGGTTATTATTCAAATAACAGTTAATGATAGATGTATATTTTTTACTAACATGCATTAAGATGTTTTAAAGTAGGCCCTATCGGTGGTGAAAGGTTATTAATTGTTTAATGATACTTTTTATTATACAGTTTTTGGTGATATATTGGCATTTGGTGATATATTGGAGGGTTGCGCTTTATAAGTGTATTCTAGTTTTTTTTTTAAGTGTGAACAACCTAGGGTGGTGGCCATGATTTATACCATCCTAAGCATCACATAAAAAGCTGCAGCCTGTCATTATAATAAAAAGGGGTCTTAAATTATCACTGTCCAAAACCGCGCATGATAGTAGGAATTAAAAATGGGAAAAATAGAGTGAAACTGAAAAATAACATTTCAGCTCTAATCAATCGGTACTGGTGCTACCGGTACCATAAATCTGCATTGGCATCTACCAGAGAAAATAGAATACACTTTTTGGCGCACACAAAACACGAGAAGAAGAAGGCCTGGAATTCCCTCGAGCAACAACGTAAGCCGACCCAGCCAGCTCCCCCGGAAACGTAATGTGGACATTTATAGGTTTTTAAGTAAAAAAAGAAGTAGTATTATTTTGTAGTATTATTCTGACATTATTTGCATACACATGTCCATACTGCTCCACCGTGTAGTTTACATTGCTACCAAGAGGTTTCATAAGGTCTTGACAGGGATTCCTAGCGATATTTGAAACAAAATAATTATCTGAACTATATATATATATATGAAGAAAGAAAGAAAAAAAAGAATGAGAGCGGAAAACTAAATTTCATGAAAAAAAATCAGTTAAAATGTAACAAGAAATAACTTGCTTTCTGTGTCAAATAGGATCTGGTCATTAATTAAATAATTAAATATGCATGGCTGTCATACGCAGGTAACATAATAACCATACTCAATAACACATTGTGCGTTGTACAATTCATCTCTAATTGCCTCGGCCAGGAAGATGTGCGTTCTCCTCCATTCGTGTGTGAGTGTTTGTTCACAATATAACCCACGCACTCATAAAAGGAATCTCATGAAATATTAAGCGTATTCAGGGAGGGAGCACATGATCCAGATTAAGAAACGTCAGCAACGGATATTCACCAATGTAAAGGCACTTATGCACGAATGAATCTTGAAAAATGGGCCAAATTAATGAATGGAAACAACCCATATTTGGGACCCCGACATGGCGGAGGTTTGCATTTCTTAGAATACAAATATTTCGTGTTCTTTGAATTTTATTTCCATCACTGTAATGTATGCAAAAAGTTATTGCTATAAAAAAATTGTGTGTTCTGTATTATCACTGTGCTCTTGGTTATCAAGGGCTTATTACTGCCGGGGAAGACCATGTGTGAAGTGCCTGTCCATGAATTTGATTTTGTAATTGATGGAGAGCTAAAAAATGCAGTTTAAAGTGACCAGACAATTAAGTAGTGTATATGTGGTGTGTATGTGTTGCAAAATAATAATCTGTTTCACCTTAAAGCAATGAGGCATTAGGGGAACGGTGAGGGGCAACCGCGTATTTTCAGTAGTATATCGGATGTTATTAGTTTTCCACTTGATAAAAATCATGAAACATATTCATTCCATATAGAGCTTAAAATCAATGTTTTTTGACCTATAATTTATTATGTTATATTATATCGATCATGGTCTCGGTGTCTTTTATTAGGGGACCAAATTTCACATGAAGAGTTTTTTCATGGTATAGAAGTTTAGGGTTCTCGAACACTTTTTATTCTGCCATGTGGTCTTAAACTACACGCTGTCAAAAATGAATTGCAAGAAGGTTCTATCTTGAATTGAATTTGGTTCTTGGAGAAGCCCAAACAGGAACATTTTAATTATAAAAATGTGTGTGTTTGTATATTTCCATGCTAAATGTATCGAGCGGTACACTTAACATAACTATCATTGGGTCTTTTTTGTGTGGAAAGTTTTGTAATGGGAATAATTCATATTAAGTTTTGGTACAATGTTAATCATACATTTTTATATCAAGGCTTACCTCTAAATAGAAATAAGGCTGTTCAGATTATTGGCTGCCTCCTGAATATTTCTGACTTTAATATAGATATTTACATAAAATACTAGTATATACTTCAAGGGATTTTGTAGGGATGATATTACCACAGTTATGGCCGTAAACCATAACGTTAACAATCTTTCTGTCATTCATACTTTCACCACATATCCATTTGATTCATTCGAGTGCAAACACAACACATACATTACAATTTAAAGTGATTTATTGAAAATAATACCAGCTATTCGCATGCACATGTTCGTGAGAAAAGCATGTAAGTGCATGCCAGTATAAACTAGAAAAAGTTAAAACCACCATAAAAGAGTTAATTTTATACATTTAACATTAATTATCAATATTATATAAATTGTTTCATTGTATATGGCTTACATATCGGTAGACTCACATACTTATTGGTGTATTTTGTCCATCTCTGAGCCACCAAATAACCTTCTCTGGGGTGGTAGTTCTTGGTCATCTTACCGCGCCTTGTGGTACGGGGCCCCTGCAAATTTGGGTTCGCCCAGTCTTTCATCAGCTAAAATTCATAGGAAATTGAAAGAGTATTTAAATTTTCTAGTGCTAAACCAAGTCCAAATGCCTAATATTTGAAACTACCAACAGGGGGTTCCTTGCAAATTTCGGTAATCTAAAACTTCCGAAAGACTTAGAAATATATAACTTCTAAGTCTTATACATAACTAAGATCACTAATCAACTTAACAATATTAAGATGTTTTCCTATTTGTTTTACTTAAAAATACAATATTGATGTAAAATAAAGTTAGTTAAAGTTACAAATTCATAAGTTCATGGGAAACCTCTCTTGGAACTTGAAAAATGCCTAGGGACTGGGTTATACTGCTCACTTTTAAGAGGCGTTCACAATATATGTGTGTGTGTGTGTGTGTGGAGGTAGAAACACATTAGTTGGTGGAGATAGTTTGCATGTTATTTTGGTGTTGGCAGCCAAAATTATCTGTTTCTCATCCGATAAAAGTTTCCCCTTTCTGGTGCCCTTGGGAAACGTGTCCCATTACCAAGTGATGGACCAGGTAGCCTTTGATTTAACGTGGAAAAGTGAAGATTGTGTGGTTCTTGATGGCGCACTCAGGCACACAACAATTCACAGGTCAGTGTCTGAACAACAAGAGTAGATATTAAAAGAAAACAGAAGGAAAGAATTAAAAATCCTTTACCAGAAAGGGGTCCAAGCCTGTTACGCCTCACAAGATACCTTGGCACATACACTAAAGGAAACAATAATAAAGCCACGGTTAATCAGTCTCTAGATCTCCTGAACTAACGATACCGGTGCCCGGTTCCCGGCATCTCTCTGTTCCACGACCTGCAGCACCTCTCTGGACCCCAGCTGGCGGCATCTTACTGGACACCGGCTGGCGGCCCCTCACTTAAACCCGGCTAGTGGCACTCTGCATCTCTCGTCCTACAAATACTTTGGAGAATAATTTGCTTAGTAAGGCATATAAAAATATAAGCTGTCACACTTTGTGACTACTCTTCAAACAGAGGGCGTTAGATCCGGACATCAGCAAAATAGTGGTATATTTTTTTTTTCTAATATGACGTAGGGTTTAAGTTTCTACGTCGTTTAAACTCTTTTGAAGTTAACATTAATGAATAAAATATTTAAACAACTAAATATAATCAAAACTGATTTTAAATAAATCAAATTGATTAAATTTAATAAATAAAATAAACTTCAAATATATATAACTAAAATTTCACAAGAATTCAAGACATTATCTAGTCAAAACATGTAATATGTGAGGCCATTGCGGCATTTCGATTCGAACCTGTAAAGTTAAAACAATATTTTTTCGTTTGGGTTATGAGATTGATTCTCCCTAATTTTTCATTTTTAGCTTTTTAACAGTAAAGACACCGACCGGTAAATACTTCTATTAATTTTCCACAGTTATTCACAGAAGAAAACATTACTTTTGCTGATCGAAGCCGGAATTTTGCTGGATACCTTTATATTTTATATTTAAAAGTAATGGAACAATGCAACTCGTAACCACAAGCCTATTGTCGACCAAAAAGAGCATGAAGGTGACATATTATGTATACCTGACGCTTACGTAATTTGTCCTGAAGGTACGAAACGTTAACAGGCAAAGTGAACAGGCACACAGAAACACGAAAATATTATAACCGTAGATTAGTTACCTCAGAACGCCTTTGGTTTAAATTACGTTGTTAAGAGCACACTCCGCCTCGGTGAGACACTGTATTCCACATAGTACAGAGTAATGTTCATCGGGACATCGGGTATTTCCCACAGTTGAACGTATATGTTCCGAGAGCGCGACGGTTTCTTTTTTTTTTATAAAAACACATGTCACGCACACCAAACACTTCTTCCATTCAGGGGCCTGGAACAACATAACCGCCAACATTACCACCAGTAACACAGAGAACATTACCTTCATCTTAGCAAACAGTTTTCAATGTATTATACTTTATATTTGACGCACCTCGAAATAATAATAATACTGTAATTATATTGAATTTTACTCTAGAGTTATAACAATGACAATGTGAAACACATCAAGGGGTGCCCGCTGCCCGCGAGTCCCCCCACCCAGTTAGGCTGAAACATATATCATCTTTCCCTTGCAAATAGATTTATAAATTTTTCACAGTTAACTACTTTCCAATTCATCAGTTAAGGATATTAAAGAACAGCTAAGTGGTTTATTCCATATTGAGACGCAGCCTACATAATGCAGCCACACGACATGGCCTCATATGATGCAGCCTACATAATTCAGCTACATGATATGGCCTCACATGATGCAGCCTACATAATTCAGCTACATGATATGGCCTCACATGATGCAGCTTACATAATTCAGGATCATTAGATAGTCTCACATGCTGCAGCCTATATATGGCCTAATATGCTGCAGCCTATATAATGCAGCCGCATTACATGGCCTTACATGGACCTACATATTGCAGCAAAATTACATTTTATATCATGGTGCAGCCTACATGATGCAGCTACACAACATGGCCTAATATGCTGCAGGCTTAGATAATGCAGCTGCATTACTCGGCCTCACATGGAGCCTTAATAATGCAACAATACCACATGGCGGCACATAATACAGCTGCACTACATTGCAGCCTACCAAATGCAAATACCATACATGATCCTTCACGTTGAAACCTACCAAGTACAACTACTTTACCTCGTCTTACGTAACAACATGAATATATCATTTAGATGACCTTACGTGATGTGGGCTTCCACATGTATGCAACTTTTTATATGGTCTTACATAACGTAGGCTATCCTAGGTAAAAAAAATAATTTGTATGACATTATACGAACTGAAGACTACAAAATACCACTACAAGTACTTTTACGTGACCTTTCTTATTAAATGTAAGCTACCACATGTATACCGCTTCTTTACACAGCCTTGAATCATATACGTTATTAAATCCAACCAATTAAATATCCTCAAATGATCTAACTTACAACATTTTAAACAGACTTGCATGAACATTTAATCTGTGACATGGTAAGTACAAAATAATATCACGTGTTGAAACCTTACCTTCAAAGACCCAGCCGCCCATAAGGCGTGGCATGTTATCGAGATAGGTAATACGTGTAACTGAGTATGGCAAGGAAATATCATGAAAGCATTATTTACGAGTGTAATGTTTAAAGGTATGGTGTATATCACACATGAGATGACAGAAGCTACCACCATAAACTTTGTATTTTATTATCCAGTGTTATCCAGTGTCTCATAAAACAATAAATCGCCAAGTCACGTTATCCCAAGAATATATCTAATCTTCCCTCTTCCTCTTAGTTCTAAAGCACCTTTCTGAGCAGATTATATCATGACTGGTTTGTGCTTATAGAAGAATCTTTTGGCCAGGAAACAGACTAAACCATTATTAGATTTAGGTAAACATAATAATGAATATGTCCAAACTGACATTTTGATTCTGCGAACTTATGAGTGGTCTTCTCTTATAGGGCAGCTTATATTATAATAAAGGCTAGGTTGGAGAAATGCAAGTGTTAATACATAAAAAAACTGACGTTATCATTAATGTTAAGATATTGTAAATGTATATATTATCAACTGTTTTTTTAAGTATTTTTAGGTAACTACCTCTTTTTCTTATGCTTGCATTTGAGGACTTAATGCAGCCATATTACATGCCCTCACATTAAGCAGGCTACATAATGCGGCCATATTACATGGTCTCACATGAAACAGGCTACATAATGCGGCCATATTACATGGTCGCACATGAAGCAGGCTACATTATGTAGCCATATTGCATGATCTAACATGAAGCAGGCTACATAATGCAGCCATATGACATGGCCTCACATGTAGCAGGCTACATAAAGCAGCCTAATTATTATCCACCACTATATGCGTCTGCCACTTCAATCATGTACGTGCAAATGGAGACAGAGATTAACATGGCCTCAAAAGCTGCAGCCTAAGGCAGGTACATTACATGTTTAACATGCTGCAGCGTACATAATACAGCTACATTTTATTCTCACATGGCCTAACATAAAGCAGGCTACATAAAGCAGCCATATTACATGATCTCACATGAAGTAGGCTACATATTGCAGCCATATTACATGGCCTCACATGAAGCAGGCTACATAATGCAGCCATTCTACATTGCCTCACATGATGCAGCCTACATAATGCAGCGTTATTACATGGTCTTACATGAATCAGGGTACATAAGCAGGTTACATTGTCACATGATGCAGCCTACATAATGCAGCCATATTACATGACCTCATATGAAACAGCCCACATAACGCGGCCATATTACATGGTCTCACATGAAGCAGGCTACATAATTAAGCCATATTTCATGGTCTCACATGAAGCAGGCTACAAAATGCAGCCTATTACAGGGCCTCACATGAAGCAGGCTACATAATGCAGCCATATTCCATGGCCTCACATGAAGCAGGCTACCTAATGCAGCCATATTACATGGTCTCGCTTAAAGCAGGCTAAATAATGCTGCCATATTACATGTTGCAGGCTGCATATATACAGCCATTATACATTGCCTCATATGATGCATCCTACATAATGCAGCGTTATTACATGGTCTCACATGAAACAGCCCACATATTGCGGCCATATTACATGGTGTCACATGAAGCAGGCTACATAACGCGGCCATATTGCATGGTCTCACGTGAAGCAGGCTACATAATGCAGCCATTCTACATTGCCTCACATGATGCAGCCTACATAATACAGCGTTATTACATGGTCTCACATGATTCAGCGTTATTACATGGTCTCACATGATTCAGGTTACATAAGCAGGATACATTTTCACATGATGCAGCCTACATAATGCAGTCATAATACATGGCCTAACAAGAAGCAGGCTACATCATGCAGCCATTCTACATTGCCTCATATGATGAAGCCTACAAAATGCAGCCATATTACATGGCGTCACATGAAGCAGGCTACATAATGCAACCATTCTACATTGCCTCACATGATGCAGCCTACATACTACATAATGCAGCCATATCACATGGTCTCACATGAAGCAGGTTGTCATGTGATGTCAGTACCATGACGTCACTTTGCTATTCCACATAAAAGTGTGCAAATACACAGAGGGGTTGGGGATCTGTCGAAGCTTAATGATTTAAGCAGCCGACGGGAAACCGGAAGAACATGGGTTCGATTCCCATCGGCAGGGGACCTACTTTTCTGTGTAACCCTTGTACAGGATGCAGACACATGATTTGTTCTCACATAGGCCTACACCATGCAGCTACATGACAACGTCTCACATGGAGCAAACATAATGCAGCTACACTAAATGGCCTCACCAGCTGTAGGCTACATAATGCATCTCATATGCTGCAGCTCCTTCTTAAACAGATACATGAACATGGCCTCGCGTGCAGGAGCTTACATAATGCAGCTACATTACATATCCTTGCATGACTACATATGTAACAACATTACATACCCTCATCTATGGCCTACATAATGCCTACCAAATGCAAATACTATACATGACCCTCACGCTGAAGCATACCAAATACATAAATGGTCTTACGTAAAACATGTATAAATAATTCAAATGGCCTTTCATGATGTGGGTGACCACATGTAGCCTATGCAACATTTTATATGGTCTTATATAAAGAAGGCTGTCAACTAATTTATATGGGGTTCTACGAACTGCAGACTACTTAATACCACTACAAGTACTTTTACATGACCTTTCCTATTGAATATAAACTACTACATGTACATAGCTACTTTACACAGCCTTGCATTACCTGCGTTATCACATCCAACCAAATCCACATCCTCAAAATAATCTAACCTACAACATTATAAACAGACTTACACGAACATTTAATCTATGACATATAAAGTACACAGTAATAACACGTGTTGTAAATGTTTCCTGTCAAGGCCTGGCATGGTGTTGAGATAGCAATAAAAATGGCAATTATGGCAAGGAAATACCATGAATGCTTTATTTACTGAGTGTTGAGTTTAAAGGTCTGTTGTATATTACAAATGAGAGGACCAAAGTTGCTCTCAAAGACTTTGTGTTTTATTATCAAGTGTGATCTAGTGTCTCGTAAAACAGTAAATAAATCGCTATGCGTGTCACGTTATTCCAAGAATATATCTAATCTTCCCTCTTCCTCTCAGTTTAAATCAGATTAAATCATGAATAGATTGTGTTGATAGCAGAATATTTTGATCGTGAAATAGACATACAATGCTGAATGGACATCCTTGTTAAATTATCTTTGTGATAAATAATAATTTAATAAATAAATTACAAAAAACCTCTTTCCCCTGTTATGTTCCAACATTGCACGTGTACCCCGACTAATCCAATTGTGCCAACGAGGACAACAGGATCAGTGTCAGTCAATTACTTGCTCTCCATGATACGCATAAAAGCATAATCCCGTTATCGCGTAAAGTCTCGACATTTCAAAGCATGCCATGAGCTTCATTCTAACAACATTCACCTGAGGATCGGGTCGCTTCCCATGAAACAGTTTGCAGTGAATTTACAGTGTTGTTTATATATATATATATATATATATATATATATATATATATATATATATAAAGAGAAAGAGAGAGAGAGAGAGAGAGAGATGGATTGGGAATACACAGAAGAGTCGGTTCACTTCCGATCGGAATCGAACCCATGCCCCACTGGGCTACAGATCCCCAACCCCTCTGTGTATTTGAACACTTTAATAGAAACCATGTATATATATATATATATATATATATATATATATATATATATATATATATATATATGCGAGTGTGTGTGTGTGTGTGTTTGAGGGTGTGTCTCTGTGTGTCGTATATAGAATTAAGATAACTATAGAATGTATACATTCTATTGCTAAAACCATAGCACTCTTTTTTGAGTGTGAGTGAAAAATATTTAAGCAGACATGATTAATAAAACATATTTTTAAAGTTTATACATTCTTGTATGGTGATTGAAACCTGTTAAAGCAGACTTGTTTAATAAAACATATTTACCTACATAACATATTTACAGTCTGTTGATACAGTGTAGAAAAATACCCGATATCCGTATATTTTGGTTGAGAAAAAATATTAAAGTTCAACAGAAACATAGAAGTTTACCCCATATCCATATATTGTTGTTGAGATTAGTCATGTTTTTAATGCCTGTGAGTCGTGTCAAACAGTATATCAGCTTTGAGTGCTTCTAGAATGGATCACTGATGAGGAACCAGATCATGTATTTAGGAGTCCCCTTTCTATATCCCATGTCTTATTACATTGAATGTATACATTCTATGACTTAACCCATGGAATTTACATATTCTATAACCTTGGTTCATAGAATTTACACTTTCTTTGGTTTGACCATAGAATATATACATTCTGTAGTAAGCTAATATCTATACGATATATATATATATATATATATATATATATATATATATATGAGGCTAGTGATTTATTGTTGTCTTTTTGTGTTCTCAACATCCCGTTGAGTAATAACATAAAACTTTTAATAATAACAATTCCTTGATGTGTCAATTTTATTTATTTCAAAATACTTGACATCATTAGATTAAGGAAGGATTCACACAGCTCGCGTAACACCTATATGACCTTCATGGGTGGACCTTGAGTTGTATGAAAGTTTAGCGCCTGTTCAGCCGACTCATCAATTATGTTTCCTTACACCTTTTTCGTGTTTTTTTTAGGTCAACATCTACTTCATTGCGCTTAGTCATTGGTTTCAAGTCAAGGTGAGTCCTAGGTACTAGTGTATTTATACGTGTTGTAAACCAACTCATAAATAGAATACCAGGCTGTGATTTAGTGTTTTATTGTGTTCTCAACTATTCGTTGAGGGATTACCTGACACTCCTAACATTTCCTTGATGTGTCATTTTTATTTATTTCAAAATACTTTACATTATTAGATTAAGGAAGGATTCTCAAAGTTTACGTAACACCAATGACCTTCGTGGGTGGATCTTGTTTTATATTGAACTTTTCAGCAGGCTCATCAATCATGTCTTCTTACACTTTTTAAGTTATTTTAGGTGGATAAATCTTCTTTGCTTGTACTAAGTAATTGGTTTCAAGCCAAGATGATTCCAAGGTATAAGTTTATTTATACGTTTGCCATAAAATAATAAATCATCTTTTTTTCCAGACGATTCTAATGGTTGTTCTTATACATTAGTGCTCGTGCATCCCATACATTTGGTACTATGCTGCAAGCAAACTCAAACATATAACACTGCCGTAAGTTCGTTAATTCATTCTGACACATCACTGCGCCCATAATCTAGTTCAAACTACCCCGATATCCCGGCAGGGCTGTAATGGCAAGGCCCCGTGCAAGAAGCGCACTGTCCACAGGCGTCTTAAATACGATTACATAATATGGAATAAATCTAGCAATAACGTGGGTCAGTCACAAAAAATAAAAAATAATACATTATAGGAGAACAGCATATACACGTATACATGCAACTTCCACCTGAAAGCAAAGTGCCTTAATACCTCATTATTCCTGCACGCTCACCCCCCCCCCCCCCCACCCCCCTTCCATCTGTTGCAGAGATTTCATAGGGCGACCCACCTGAATACCTTGATGTACAAAGAACATGTGAAGAAATCAGATAGATGGATTGGATTTCTTAGATATATACGATCAGATTATTTAAGATAAATTTAAATATAAATAGCTCTTCTATTATTAATAGAGGTATAAATGGTGTAAGATGGGTAACAATATTTTCCTATTATTTTTTTTGTTTACATACGGGGGGGGGACACCTTAAGTGCCTTTTTAAAAAAAACAAGAAACTTGTGAGTAAAAAAAAAGGTACCATAGAAAAATTAAAGTATCAAGTTCCCATTGGCGAAAAAATTCCAAAGTGAATACCTTTCAGGGGCTTGTTGCGTATCACTCTAAATATCCTTGAACTATAGCTTACATGTAATAATTAGGTGGTGTTGGCGTCAGCATTCCTACCCTTCATATAGATGTATAACATATGTGAAACAAAAAAAATCTCGAAACATGAAAGAAATTAATATACGCTGGCAATTTTATTACCTGTCAATAAAAAAAACCCCGCCAACTAACCATGCCATCAAATCAAGGAAGGTGCCGCTCTAGTTGTGTCTTTCGACTGATTTTCAGGTTATGGAGTATGTTTAACAGAGTCATGCACTGGACGGCATCTAGCGATGCTGCCTGCAGAATCAGGATTTAGACGAATGGAGCGTACTTTCATTACATAATATGGTCCGTTAGGTGTCCGACTTTATCTGCGAGTTATTGAATTTCTTCAAAGCGACTGCCAAGTTAAAATGCTCAGTATGAAATTACGTCTATAAATCTGATCCATTTTATTTAAAATATGTATTTGCTGATTCATAACAACTTCGCCAAAGTCATGCAAAAAAAGTTAAGGTTACTTGAAACCGACTCTTTCGTAAGTTAAGTCGAGCCATGCAAGTCTTCTTACTCCCAAATTTACTTGACTTTATGTCAAGCCAGCCACACATGTGTTAAAATGGCTCGGGCTCTATAGTAAATCAGGTTTCTAATATGTACATACATATATTCATATATTCATATATTCATATATTAATACATTCGTACATATAGCGGGAAAATCATGACGGCCAACCAGTCCTGAAACTAAGACACGATAGCGCCAAACATGTGACAGTTAACTTAGATTAATCGACAACGTGGGTAGGATATATCCGAAAATGGATTTTTGTTATTTTGAGGTTGACACGTTATCATTGGTTATGTGTCCTAGTTTGTACTCATTTGCCATACCGCCAAGAGCGCCACAGCAGTTTTGTTTCATATTCCGGACATAAATGTGAAAGAGAAAGAGAGAGTTAAATCCTGAATATATTTCTACATTTTAATTCGAAATGAAAGAGAAATATTATTTTTATTAACATATAGAAGTTTGTAAGTGAATTATAATTTTGTGGTAATAAAAAAAAAGATCTAGTGTTTGGATAAAACCGTATACTTGTTGACCACTATGACCCTCACGCTTCAAAAATAGTACCAGACCTGATTAAATATTACAGGAAATTACCAAGCTTTCATTTGAGTGGTGATTTGTTCCGGTTTATTAGACACATATTATGTCATATACACATAATATAAAAAGCGTAACATAAAAAAAGATGTAATAACGGAATAAAAAATTGAAAGAAAGTTTATTTGTTCCCTGTTTTTATCACTGATGAACATTTTGCAAGATCGTTGTTAACTTAAGTATGTTAACTGATTTAAGCTAATGAATATAAAGCAGGTTTGCTTCAAGTTTGCTACCCTTAGGATTTCATATAGTCTTTAGTTCAGCATGTTTTAAAGGGTTATTTACCTTAGAGCACAAAAAAAATCTGGAAATCATGTGACCGCTGTCATATCAACGAGCTAAAGTCTCGGCATATAGTGCGGACCTTCAGTCAGTGTACACAGGTCGGCAGACATACAGTAGTTAAAAACCCATTTGGTTAAGATATTCCATGACTTTTATTGTATGCGTATCAGATTTTCCACACGTGTAATTGTGCTTTGAGAGATGAAAGGCGTCCTCTTTTAACACTTGGAACGTTGTGCCGTCATTGTGTAACCAACAATTTGACCAAAATAATGTCATTATGAACGCCTTTTTGATACAGCTAAAACAAATGTTGTCTTTATAAAAAATCTAAATGTCATAGATATGAAATCGTTTATAAAATATTATTCTGAAGATGAATATGAACCAACCAAAAATTCACTTGGACATACTGGGGGCTGAAAATAATGTACATTTTAATTATTTTTTAAGTTCGTCAATCATATAAAAATGTATAACTTTAAATAATAATACCAATTTGATTATAATATCAATTCAAAGTAAGTATTAAACAGCGCTTAAATAAAGTGGTTTTATCCCGTGCCGCTCGTTAACGCCTCAGCATTATTACAAAAATGAGCAGACACGATGAGGGAATCCATAGTGTACTCCAAGTTGTAAAGTTGAATGTTAAAAATTTACCCAACAAAACGTACTTTACAGTCATGAGTTTCAACCGTACAGTGACCCATGTTTGATTTAAGAGAATCCCTGAAAGGCTTCAAAGACCATGTTTGGCAGATATGGCTGGTAAATGTAAAACCAGGATACTTTTAAACCATGACTGATAATGGTTGGTCTGACGCTAAAAAAAAATCGCCTCGTTGTCCATGAAATGGGAGGGCATTGAAAAATGACTGACAAGCGTCAATCATAAATAGTTCCTGCTTTTTTTCTATAAAAGTATGTTAGAACTTTCTCTAAAACAGTTTGAAACTACACACGAGAGATTCAAAACTGTTTTGGGTAAGCAATATACATTATTTTGTTCAGCAGTAGATCTTATAATGTGTTCCTTCCAAGGCACGTGTTATTTACATCTTTAATACTGCGTAGTTATAGCGATGCTGCATATAACGCAGACCACATGATGGTATTTTAATTGATTTTACGGTATTGTCGGATGTGATGTTTTTGGTTTTTGTAAGGTATAGCATTTTTAATAACCTGATTTTTCTATATATTTTACCAAAATTTTAAATATCATGTGTTTGAAACATATAACAGGACATGTTATGCTATGAACTAGAAAACTATTCATAATTTTGATTCTGTAGCAAAAATAATATGTGTTATTATAGTGATCTACAAATAAAACCGCTATTTCTTAAAAATTATTCACCAATCATTTCTTTTAAAGGGACGGTTGTTTCTTGTTTTATTAGAGAAACAAGTGTTTTATCAAGATGAGGTTTGCCGTACATTGTGGGCTCATGGTCGTACTTTTGGCAACAATGTGGTTCCAGGTCGGGGAAGGAACCTCGAGATGCCTTTTCATATGTGGCCGTAAGAGGGATAACATAGCGCCCGCTGTGAGTTGTCCTTTCACGTGTGGTACACACTGTGGGCAGACCCCTTGCTCTGTGGTATGTGCAAACGCGTGCCACCTTGAGAAAGATGCGAAGAAAAACAAGGTGAAATACATCTCCTGTATCCATTCTAGCGTTTCACTGTGCTTTCCCTGTGCCTCAAAGAGCTTTTTCCCTTATTTTATTATGTTATATTTGCGTTGAACCGCTCATTGAAAACCGCTGGTAGATGGCAAATGAACAGCTATATCGGGATGATTCTTTCACTTATACATGAACTCACTTGTCAGACCAATCATGATACTATCAATGTATATAAATATAAAGAGATGATACATATCTCTAGGTCCATGATATATCATTCTTTTCTCAGGATTTGAAGCCCTTTCCCAGAGAGTTCGAGACCTTCGACCAAGATCATGACGGATACATCACGCTGAAGGAGTTCGCAAAAACAGTCAACGCTGACGAGAATTCCAGCGCGGCAGCTCTCAAACTCACCGACACCAACGGTACGTAAATTATCTGAATCTAGTTGTCATTGCCATATTATTCGGCAGAAATAATACTCTTATAGTGGGATATTATTGGACCTATAAAAGATCTGATGAAACTAAATATTCCCGATTCCTTGATAAACAACAGCGGCATAGAAAGTTAGATTTTCAATCGTGCAGTTTAACGTTCGATAAACCTTAGGCATAATGGCAGAATGAAAACTGAATGGAACCTTCGTCTCTCAAATCAATGCACCATAGTAAAGCACGTTTTTCAAAACCCTTTTAGGTTTTACATAAGTGGAATGATTTCTTGAATATACGGCGCAAAATAATGGCCCCGGGTTAAATCTATTAAATTATATTTTATAGCCAATATGTTGAAAGTATGAAATAACACGTATTTGATATTACCCTTGATGTGAACATGCCAGGTGATGGCAGACTGGACGAAGAAGAGTTTAATGCCACCCCTTATCACAAGATCAAGGGGGAGGAGCAGAACCAGGACTAAGAGGGAGACACCTAACCTGTAAGTGTATGGAAGCCCGAGAGGCATCCAAGTCAATTAAATCATATCTAATAGCCAATATTACACCTGTGTTTTTAACAGGAAAACAAATATACCCTTGTCTATACTTACTTTCACTTGACGAGCGTAACGCCCTCGTACAAAACGCCTAGATAAATTATAAAAAAAGTATATTTTTGTTTCTCTTCGAAACATGTTACGACTCTTTTGTTTTCATTTTATCTCAATTTTTTTTTCAGTTCCTGAATCATGCAGTTGGAAGGAGGACCCATATCAATTTGGGAGCCCTTACGCTTGCTTGAGTTAATTAGCTTTTTTGGAATTTATTGTGCAACTTTTTTTTATTCTCCTTATTTCTATTTGCACACTCTTCAAATTGAGACTAGTATTGTCCTTCTATAATTATTATAAATTCAATGGTACATAATCTTGGAAATTTGACCGAATGATAATGAAAAATATATTTATTCGTCTTTTTTAAATAATCAATTTATCACAAACTGATGTGAAACATTTAGCTTTTGCACGGAGTCACATACTTTTATTAATATTTGGATACGTCACATTTTCTTCTTACAACTACACAACACTGCTGTGTTGTGTCACTGTGTATTGTTTAGCCTTTTACATAACGTATCAATTGCTTACACACCGCCGATGATTTCTAGTTTCTTGTGCTAATGCACCTGTTTTTTATCATTTACTGTCAATAAAGCACCTTTGCATTTAATAATGACGTTCTTACTTGGCTGGTATTTCTGACGGAGTGATAATGTTGTAAGCAGAAGACGTGATGTGTATGAGGAAGTGCAGTAATTACCGAATGTATCAAGAAGAGTTCAAATGAGCCCTGGTATGCTTGCGAGAAGTCCTTTATTTACGCCCAATCCTGGCATATATTGGGTAATATTTTTAAAATGTAATTGTGAATTCTATGGGTTGAATAAGAAAAAGAAATATTAAAAGGAACCATAAGCGTTAGCTGCATACAATAAGAGTAAAAATAGAATGATATTCCGGTTACCTTAGACACGTTTAGGTATCAACCTGAAACAATAATAGTGGTGGGAGTCGGTTTCTATTTCACAATCGATCATCGGTTTGAGCACACCGTTCGATGATTGATTATTAATCGGTTCAGACAAATATAAAGAAATATGCAATTATCTGTGAAACTGTACTTTCTTAACCCAGCCTTTTTTGCCCATGTCTTAGTAAGTGTACCTTAAGAACAGAAGTTTTTGCCTTTTTTATATTTTCCTATTATTACTAAGATATGCTTTTCAAAGTTTCATTTTGATTAATTATAATAATCAGGATTTAAACCACAATCCAGGACATCTACTTGCTGGCACTCATGAATACTCCTGCGAATACACCACTAGCAAGGACATTCATTTTATAACAATTATGACGACTGCTGGCAGATCATACAAAAAAATAATTTGCAGACTAGTCCAAAAAATTTTTAAAGGATGGCCTAAACAGCGGCAGCGGCACCTGGCATCAGTTGACGAGATATTATTTCTAAGAGAATCTCGCAAAATTGGCATTGAATTTATGGAGCATTTTAATATCATACCGCCCATAGTTTGCAATGTACATCTCGTTAGAAAACTCTCCGCTAAATCTGCAGCTCGATCCCTGCCAGTTCACAGAGGTTTATTATCACTTTTCTCGCATCTACTGTCTCATAACCAGTTACATACGAAAGTTATTTGGGAACACAGACTCATTATATGAAGCGCGGTATATTGTAAAAAAATGGAAGATTAATTTATGTCTATAACATAAAGGGATTTTGGAAAAAAAATCATTATTATAATGTAATCGATAGTTGCCTTTGGTAATCGAGCGCTTGAAAGTGCCAGCAAAGCGTCTGACTTTCGATAAAACTCGTTGATCGGCCCACCACTAAACAATAATATATCAATAATTGTGTTAGTTACTAGTTAAGTTAATAATAAGTTATTATACGTCCAAGGTTCAGAAAATTTGTTAGCTTTCGTTCAGTACTGATAACAATCTCCCATCTATGCATAAGAATGACACATCACGTGTTCTAAGTAGGGTTATTGCAAAACTGAGCAAAGACCAATGAACTCGAATCTGGTTAATTAAATATACATTCGGTAGGTGGCAGCACACAAATTGTTTTCGGTTACAATCTAACCTCATCTCCCCCCCCCCCCCCCCCCCCCCCACTCCGTTTCTTTATATATATTATTTGTGTGAAGGTGATTGATAGTCAAAGCAATATTTCAAAGTCGGTGAAAATCTTTGGAATTCTTGGAGGAGTGACCCATGAGTCCATGAGATTGTGTTTATGTGTGTGAGTTTGTTTATACATACAAAATACAAAAGGCTTATCATGAAGCCTTTTAAAATAGCAGGCTATGGATAAAAATCTAACAGATATTTTGAAAAGGGTATTTTCATTGTATTAAAAACTACAATATACTTAAGCACAATCGTAAGTTTAATTCATTATTATAATTGTAATGTCTACCGTTCATGCATTACGAATTGAATGTCGATTTGTCGCATGGTTATGGAGCATGTGAAATATACAGGGTAAAACCTGAATATGAGCGCCATCTGTTCCTCTCACTTGTACTCTTGTGTCCATGTTTAGGACAATAAAAGTGAAATTAAGAAGGTCACATTAACCCTTGAGCTTGAGGCTTGAGCCACGCAAGCTGATTGGTAAAAATATTATTATATAAAAATTGTAAAAAATATACAAAATACATTACAGTCTCTTGAAAATTATATTTATTGTACTTAAATAACTTAATTATCACCAGATAATTAACCAAACGTCTTTCTTTTAAACATGGGAAGTATGCAGGAGACACTGCAGTGATAGACAGGGGTGAACCTTGTCGTTCATTGGCTTTTTCACATGACCCTAGACAACTTTTACCTGAACAATACAGGTATCAGCAGTTATACAGTTACACTTACACAGCAGCAATATTTGGCTGGTCAAACATGTTCCATATGACCCTCGTCTCTGAAGGTACCCCTTTTCGAGTTCCTCACATTCTCTCTTGCTCTTACTCTCTCTTTCGTTCTTAAACTTGCTAGTTCTCTCTCTTTCTCTCTATCTCTCCATAACTTGCTTTGAATAGTGAAGCAAGAGAACGAATGCCTTAAGATGCATTTTAAATTATCACAGCTTTATTCCACTTCTCTATATTAAGGTTTCATTTCATTTGGTAACAGTTCATAAATATTATTGCATAAGGGCCATCCTATGTAGTGTGTTTTCAAAGAGTATTGTAAACACTTGAGAATGCCGGACATGCGTGGATAGGTAAGTCGAAACGACCAGACTTAGTATCAGTTTCGGTTGCACTTCCCCTTGTAATGCTCTATATATTATTATACTAACAACCAATGCAACAAGCACAGAAAAATAAAGAAACATATTCATCAATGCGCAGGTGCTTTATTGATAATTAAGTACTTTGTATAAACGTGCAATGAAACATCAATCGTGCGGTAATATTTTGCAAGGAAGTTAGCAGTTAAATGATAAATGTGTGAGCGTTTTCATGCGATACACAGAGGGTGGTAACGTGGAGTATTTTAGGGCAGGCACAAAGCGGCTTTGCTCCTGTTACATTTTTTGTCATTCATATATCCAGATCTAAATAAAGTCTTTTTTTATTATGAGAGTGATGCATTAATATGCCATTACACTTCCGTCATATTTTCTCAACCACAGCGTAAAACACATTTCTTTAACTTCTCCGCACAATATGAGTTTAATGAAGGGTTTTATGTAATTTGACATGAGCTGTTTTTAAAGTAGAAAAAGTGCAAAAAGTTACGAATATATTTTGCAAGCTAGTTATATTTATTGAAGTTTTGAGTTTTCAGAACTTAGCTCTTCTTCCTACCGCACAATTCAGTCACTGAAAAGAGAAAATGAATGCATAGGGATGATACTAACATAGATTTTAATTTTGTTGATGTTTAAACATAATATTTTTGAAAATGAAAAGTGAACATTCGTGTTTGTGATATCACAAAGTGTGCCGGTGAATAAATGAGGGACAATAGACTTATACTTCTTTCTTAATTATTCATATTTATCCAATGACCTTTCAAATTAATTTCCACTGTCAAGAAATCATTAAGTGCCACATACCTACCAAGGCCTGCTAAATTTCTCTCTCATCTTCTTGGTTCTCCTCTTCGTCCTTGACCTTGTGATAGGGAGCGGCATCAAACTCTTCTTCATCCAGTCTGCCATCACCTGAATAGATGTATATGTAAAATATTGAATGATATGGTGCCGAATAAGCATTTTCAGGTTGATATTTTCAGAGTATTGCACAAAGGAGATTCTTTTTCCGGCGATTTCGCAAAGGAAAACGTACAGATTTATAGAATTACCGACATATGTAACCGGTGAGAGCGAAATAGATAAAATTTAAATTATTTTACACATGTACACGTGGTTAAAATTTATTTTGAACTAAATTTGCTGAATGGTCCGATAAAGGTGGTGTAAGGAATATATTTTATTTATTTACCATTAGCTACATTTAACACTGTTGAAAAGATTGTAGTAGTATTTTAATGTTTAATCGCATCAGTGAAAACGTTACACTATACAGATGTAATCATCCATTCAAACATTTGAAAATTAAACTATGATTTGAAGGTTTGGCCGCTGAAAAAAAATATTATATAAACGTGCTGAAAGGAGTACTAGGAGTCTATATATCTTATAAATTCAGCACATACCATCACTGTCGGTGAGTTTGAGAGCTGCCGCGCTGGAATCTTCGTCAGCGTTGACAGTCTTAGCGAACTCGTGCACGGTGACAAATCCGTCATGATCCTGGTCAAAGGTATCGAACTCGCGAGGAAAGGGCTTCACTTCCTGCAAAAGTGACGGTTGCAGATGTTGGTCTACAGTATGTGCTCTCTTCCATCCCCTCCACTTTTTGATGTAATGATGGTACAGGAGGAATAAGTGAGATGAATATACCCATGGTACTATAACCCCTCCCCAACCCTCATTTAAGCATGTCTTATCTTTTTATAAAACTGTTTTCCTTATTGTGAGTGCCTATATACCCAGAACATGCCTTTATCCGCTCAATTTTAAATTGTTCGTTGGTTGTGTCATATAGAGCTGTTATAAATTAAGCTACATTTGGTTCCCCTGCCTTTATGTGTTTATTTGTAATTAGACACTTATTCTACAAAGCACTGAGTTGCCTCATCCCTTCCACAGTTACCAAAGTCTGAGACCAAAATGTCATCGATTACACAAGCCAGCCAGCGCTGCCTGTCCGAGCCTCCATACCCACTGTACCCATCCCAGGTTTAAGTAATGTTAAACCTACTTTGTTTAATTTAGCTTTAATTTATATAATTTCAAATAACTTTTTGCGATTATGATTTACACACATTTTTATCCTCAAAATATTCTCTCATTGCTTTATATGAAAAAAGCGACCCGACGGGGAGCGACCGGAGATAGTGGGGATGTATGTAATCATATCAAACGCCGAATCCGCCTACCCCCCCCCCCCCCCCATCGGCTGATTGTCTTGCAGGGGCTCGATGTGACATTTACTTCAAACCAGTGTGACCTTAAGTTAATCCACAAATGACAATAAGCGAAATTACGATGATTATTTTTCATGTTTATTTTTGGTGGCCGAATTTATATGTAATGTGTTTGTTTGAATACGAAGTGTAGACCGATAGACAAAACTGCTTATACACCATCAGCTCAATATTTAATCAGAACCTAGTTTTCGAAACCATGGATAAAATGTATTATACTTAAAACAGATTATCATTTACATTTAAAATAGATGACGACCTTGCTTAAAATTCGATAATCACTTTGCAACATGGAGAGTTTGGCGGTTTTTTTCAAGTGATATTTGACCAGCCGATCTTTAGTCGAGATTTGTTCAAACCAGCCACAATTCGGCTTCAGAAGGACACGGCTCCGAGCTCAATTGCGCATCTTTAAGACTTAGACTTGACGATAATTGCCATATTTTAAAATACTCTTATCCTCAGTGGTTTTTATTCTATTTCTTACTTTGGTTATTTTGGCCTCGGCCTCGAGAAGGCAGGCATTCGCACACACCACAGAACAAGATGTCTTCGGACAGTACACCCCGCAGGTGAAAGGACATCTCTGAGTGGCCGACAGTTTATTTCTTTTACCAATCCTGACCCTGATGCATCCGAAGAGGCATTTCTTTCCTTCACCGGGCTGGAACCAGACAGCGGCCAACAGTACAACCAGCAACCCACAGAGTACGGTAAACCTCATCTTTACGAAATTCTTATTGCGCCTGTGTTTAGAACAGAGAAAACATAACTTGCTTTATTTGGTAAACTTGCTGAATATCATAACGGAAACTTTATATAACATGTATTACACGATCAATCTTGTAATCTAGTTCTATATAACTAACAAAATTATGTTGCTGCTTTAACGTTAAAAAGGTATAATATGATCAGTTTTGGTGCCAATTATTTATTGACCATATATAACGTCACAGAACTATCAGGGTTTAAATGTATTTTATGTATACGTTTATCGTGTAATGTTGTACTTTACAAGTAATTATAAATAAACCTCTATGCACCCGAAGATACCCATCAAAGCGACCCGTAGGTAGCAAAAGTAATGTTTCTTTATGGTCTTTTTTAACAGAAATGTATGAATAATAACGTATGATCAGATATTACCATATCGTAGTTAGTTTCGACTAATTGAAGAAACACGTATAGCATCATCGCAGCTGTAAAGAGCAACTGAATTGCAACTTACCGAGTGCTGCAGTCTTTGACGGAGAGGATGTATCTAAGTATACTCGGTTGAGGGAGCCCTTTAAATACCAGTAAATGTAAGCAGAAGATGGTTTATGACAGGCGCTTGTCAATCATTTCCATTGCCCGCCCCATTCCTTCTTCTACTCATCGTTTATTCGACAGTACCCATGGAGCACTGTCGCCCACGCAAAACAACAAAACAAAGATTCAAGATTTCATCAGATTTGACCTTGAAGACGACTGATGACAGACGATGCCACTGAGAACAACATCTCTCCCCTTTTGAGGGAGGAAGGGAGACATAATTATTCCTAGCCCCATGCATATAAACCTTGAATCCAGAAGGCTTAATAATATCATATCATTCTTATTGAATGGATTCCTTCATCCTATTTCAGCTGTGACGTTGAACTCGAGTCCGGCATCGTGTACTCGGACCCGGATGCAAGGACTCGAGAAGTTAGGCCAAGTCCATCTGGAGTCTAGTAGAATAAAAAAATCGGTTATGTATTATCAAGACGTATGTACATTTACAACTGCTAACAAATTAAAAAAATACCAGCATTATATTTGGCAAGCTTTGCTCAACATCGGGAGCTATAAATGTAATTAACCGCTATAGTTGATTGATTAACCATTATATTGATAATATTTGTATTGGACTCTGACCCGGACTCGGACTCGGGTTCCAAATGACTGGGACTACAAGGAGGTAGACTTGGGCTCGAACCTCAAGGACTCGGGCTTAGACTTGCACTCAAGTGGCCTGCACTCCGGACTTGCACTCAGACTCGGATGGTTTAGACTCGACCACATCACTGTCATTCAGTAGACAGTGCAACAACCATCTGCCTGTCCTTTAAAAAAAGAAATAGTAAAGAGTTTTATCACTTTTTACAATGTACTTCCATGTGACCTTCAGGGTGCTCAAACTCATTTAATACTCTGGATCAAACGTTAGACGTTTCTAGGTCCAACGGTTTGATGTGTGCCCTAACTTTTAGGGCGCTAAAATCAAATGCTCATAGTTCGCAGATTGGACAACCGGACATCGGGGAACCGGAAACGGACAAAGATCCATCGCTTTAGCTCAGGTGATTTTCAGTCAGCTGGGATCATAATGAACAACACTGTCATGTATACTCTATGATACGTCATTGAATCCTATGTTTAAATGTAGTGACACGTGTACACTTTTTAAACAAGACCAGGACCAGTCTGATATAGAACTAGAACCTCTCAGGACTGGATTCAGAGAGTCCCTGGGGCAAGCGGTCCGGTCCTTGGGGTCACAAACAGAGCGGACAACTTTTCTGTCTGGTCCGGTCAGCTATGTGTGTTCACTCCTCACAGAGCGGTTATACATTTCAGGATATCTACATATCATTCGATTAGACCTAGATGAAAATTGTAGTCACACCGATGGGAGTCAGATTGTGCATCCAAGTTTGACACATTCCGCTCTCATTGGCTTGGTACCAGTTTTTGGCCACGAACCAGACATTATGCTGAAATCTTGCCAAAGCAGCGGTTTAAGTGAAGGAGATACAGAATGATTGTGTAAGAAGTGAAATCTGTGTACCGCTTTCTTCAGTCTAATATTATCACAAAAATCACGAAACTTTTCGCCCATTGCGCTAGGACAAACAGAGAGTTGACATAGGGCGATCGCTACAGCTCAGGAATGGGGGAGTCCAATAAGTTAAAAACCTTTGAGGTTTAAGAAGGCGGATTAATGGCTATTTGTGGAAGGAAGTTTAGTTAGGACAAAAGCACCCGACTTTATGCATGTATAAACGGTATTAAGGAAGGTTTATCTCTCATCAAATAATTAACATTTTAGCATGCATCAACTAGTTGACCTGTATATAACCAGGATGTTTCACCAGGTATAAACAGGCGATTTACACTACTTATTGTGATTATGGTGTTTTTATATATTTAAGTGCATTTAATCGGGATATAAACTAAGCAATAAAAATATATGTCCGTTATAAATAAATGAACGGTGTCTGTGTGATGTTTTTGTTACACATATATTGGAACTCATATATATATATATATATATATATATATAGAGAGAGAGAGAGAGAGAGAGAGAGAGAGACAGAGAGACAGAGAGAGAGAGAGAACGAGTTGCCAAAATAAAAAATTAGATTGAATCGATACCACGGATATTTATACTGGGATGCCTGGATACTTTTTGTAAGTTTAGTATCAAACTTACATATCTGCTTAAATCTTTCTTAAATATAGCAATGAATGGCCTACTTTAGTATTGTATGCCGTGATCTTCCGAAAAGGGATGTCACTGCCATGTAGCAGACCCAGGCATTTCTTTGGCTTAAAAGATTTCGGCATGTTGGTTAAGGTAAAATGACATGGAGAAAAAGGTAACATGACATTTGGGATTATATGTGTCCTATTACCATGAACAATAAAATGGTTTCCAGCAAATCTTGGCAGGCTTTCTCTTGTATCAGGATGTAATATATGAAGATCATGCACGTTAACCCACATAAGTGGAGATACAACTCTAAGATCCCTCCAGGATTTATGTCTTTAAGTACCAGCAAACTATTAAAATGTAAAGATATTTATGGCCAAAATTCAATTTTGTCGCATTTTATGACAAATGCACTTAACCAGTAAAGAGGAGTGTTAATATAAAAAGGTCACAAGGAAGCTTACAATAAGATTATTTTACTGTTCTTTTATTCGGGAGAAGGGGTGGCCTTTAGAAATCTTAAAACACATCATCTTTCCTGGTACACTTTAACAATTTTAGTTTGCTTAATCCTGTCCAAATTAACACAAAGTACAAGCACCGCCCCCCCCCCCCCCCCCCGTTTATGAAGGACGATACAAATATAATCCATATACTGACTATTCAACCACAGACAATTTATATGATTTATACATGCCTTCAAATGTTTGCTTTGTTTCTGTTTATATCAGAATGAATACAGTTCTTTTAGGTGCATGTTTGTGATTCGTGACTGTAAATGAAAAGTAATTTAAAATTTCCATCCTGACGTCTATTATCCATTATCTGTCTTTGAATCAAGCATATATGTGTATAGGCAACTGCTCTGGATGCGGCTAAGAAGAAAAAATTTTCAGGGGAAAATATCGGATCGATCCGTGATTCAGTGGCGCACAAGTTCGGCGTTCCAACCGCTTCGCTAGTGAAGCTTCACTATCGAGACAGTTCGGTCCGCTTTTATGTCACCCGGTAACACACCCCCTCATAAGAGCGTTCTGCAAACAGAACCAGACTTATTATCAGAGGAGTCACAATTTGTAAGCTTATTCCCTGGGCCACAAAATTTACCGTTATCCTGGACGAGCCCCCATTTGTTACGAATACAAATTGCTAAGGGGAAAACATTTGGCCGATCTCGGATTCGAACCCATGTTGGTGGCGCATATGTCCGGCGTTCCAACCGCTTCGCTAGAAAAGCATGCTTCACTAGCGAGACAGTTCGGTCCGCTTTTATGTCACCCCGTAATAGTATAGGCTACTGCTCTGAATGCGGCTAAAAGCACACACACACACACTATATATATATATATATATATATATATATTTATATAATATCGAAATTTAGACCATCAGCGACTCTCTATGCGGCTAAAAGCTCAAACACACACACACTGTATTTTTATATATATTTATATATAACCGCGAAATTACAACCACCAACGGGACCTAGATGAAGTGGTTGGATTTTTTTCGAGATTATCTCCTTAGCGAGGAAAAGATCAAAACGACTTGGAACCGTGAAAGAGGAATCGTTATTTTGAGGTTGTCGTTCGGTGAGGTTTTACTATATATACACGTACACGATAACGGTTACCTTGATAGTTAAAACTACCAATTTATAGGATATCAAAATAAACTATGTTTACCTTTAATTGGTTTATCAAAATGAGTATTGTCCCACCCCACCCCCACCCCCGGCTCTCAGATCATGCCTGTTGCATATCTAGAACAGCTTCTAATATGCATACAGTTATATATATAAACAGTGAAGTCCCGCATGACGACCACCCCGTTAACACATCCACGACCACATTTCTTGGTCCCAGAATTGTCTAATGTAAATTATCATATAAAAAATTCGGTAACACGACCACCCCGCTATCACG
This sequence comes from Sipunculus nudus, assembly GCA_026874595.1. Lineage (NCBI taxonomy): Eukaryota > Metazoa > Annelida > Sipuncula > Golfingiida > Sipunculidae > Sipunculus > Sipunculus nudus. The sequence goes on along the minus strand of CM049315.1, from coordinate 22,487,323 downwards.
ACCACCTTCAGATGAGCCCCCAGATCACGTACACTGGCCCGTGGCGACCGCGACTTGTTGAGCAGGTGACACGCTCATCGCCAAGCTTGGACTTAAATAATAGCCCGTGATTAATCAGCCGGGCACGTTTGAAAGCCGGCTTTCATCTGGCCAGCCATAGTTATAGGCGCCTTGGTTAGGCTTGTTTATAATGCCTCCATACCTGTCAGCCAGACTATTCTCATCAATCGATATTGGACGCCATTGTCCGTTACATTGTCTGTTGGGTACGGCTGTTAGACAAGCATTTAACATACATATCAAAAAGGAGTTTGGCAAAAATAACTGACACCACACGCATACATTCAGGTGAGTAAAGTAAAACTGTGACAAATCACATTTCAATTTCCAAGCAGGAACCACAAAATAACACCCATATTATCCCCTGCGTTAATGTTGGCAGACTAATGTACAAGCATTCCGCTTACACAACCACTCCGCTGACACGACCACTTTGCTAGGTCCCGCAGATGGTCGCGTTAGTAGGGTTTAACTGGTTTTTTTTAATATATATATATATATATATATATATATATATATATATATATATATATACAAGCTGATAAACTCGGTAACCGTGTTATTTATCGGGATGGGGGTGTATTAAATGAGATAAGGATTGTTAGCTCAATTTAACAAAAAGTTGAAATAAAATATAGATATCCAGTGGGATACTGTCTCAATAAGATATGTACAAATATTTTTAAACATTTATTTTGTGGCGCCGTGCACGTTTCAAGAATTGGGTAAGGGAATGGGTCAATGATGAATCGGTTAAATTTTGATGCGGATGCGGCACATGATCCGGATTCGGGAACCTCAATGAGGAAAATTTTAAAATGTACAGTCACTTATGCACGAATGAAGCTGGGAATATGGGCCTTATAAGTGAACTTTATAGGAATTTGTGACTTACCCATAATTGACATCCTCAACAAGGCGGAGACTTGCATTCCTTAGACTGCAGTTTTCTAGTTAATACATTCAATTATCTTAGGAATTAAAGTCGTAGGAAAAAGTATGTGAATTCAAGATTCTTTTACAATTTATGAACATTCATCAGAACGATAGGTCTTGCTTAAATGTTTTCGCGAGACGGCAAATGCAGTGTAACCATGACGTTTTGTATGTAGACCTCTTTCTCGTGTCGTCAGGCCATGCGTAAAAGTGCAGAACGCACTGCCCTGAACACCGAGTAAGGCTCTGCTGGTAAGGACTTATGGGATTTAAAAACTACGGAGAGCAAAGCAGCAGCGTAGGTGTAAGTGTAATGAAGAGGTAGTCAGATCACATCCGCTGGATACGAATTGTTCCAAAGAAAATTACATTACCATGGATGCTTATTGTAATAAAGACTTCACAGAATAAATCATATTGTATATAAACATGTGAATGTGAAATGTAAACAGAAGCTTTTTACAGAAGGTAACAAAGTTTGACTTTGAGGTTTCACAGTTGAGACAAGTATTTGCGGTGCCTACTGGAAGAGGTTCGTTTTGAGCAGAACAGAAAGTAAATCGTTTGAATTAATGTATGTTTATCTTAACTCTCAGACCCAGACCGTAACTGACGTTAGATATCGTCAAATATGGCTGCCCACGTAATATTATGAAATTTACGGTGGCTAAAATGAGAATGAAGGTGAATGAACGTAAAAAATGGTGACCGTATTTTCTCGTGATTAACCAGAAATTAAACGTTTATACCGTATGTAGTTTAGACGTATATTTAAAATACATCGGCAGTTTATTGCTTTAAATTAAGTTTTGGGTTGAATAAAAGAGGAATGCTCTAAAAGACAAATGTTATATACACATATTATGTTACTCCAAAGTCGCTCGAATCCCTATTTGTGGTTGTATTTTTATCGAGAAATGGACGAAACTGTGCACAATATATGAGTATATAAAAGCGCTGTTTACGTACGGAGGTAGCATGTACCACTATAGGGGTGTAATATGTTTTGTTTCTTCCCATTTCCCCCTGAAAATTCGAGCGACTGTGGTTACTCATAAGTATACTCGTACAGATGTATACACACAGGTCTCTAAGATTTTGATAAATCAAATATGAATGAAGTTTAAAATAAGAAAAACGGATGTATGTTAAAGTCAAAGAAAGGTATTTAGTCAGAATACAAATTATATTTATTGTGGTTACTAGTAAGAATTTCGAGCGAAGATAAAATATTAACAGGAGCCAAGTATACAGATGAATACCCCGTGACAAAATTCCAGTGCAACTACCGTCAATTATTATAGAAATGATATACCTGCATAACCAAACAGCAAATAAGACCACATTCGTGTTGATTCTTGAGACTGTGGTTCAGCGGTATAAAAATCGTATACTGCTATAAAATGTGTGTTTAATATTAGCATATAATTATATCAAGAAAACAAATGATACCTTCTCATTACTCCAATCGCCGTATACTAGAGAATATCTGAATAAAAACTTTAATCTATAAAAAAGTTTTTCTTTATAATCATCATTTCTTAGGGATTAATCATGCGTCCCCAAACACTGTGCATGCAATTCCATGGCCTTGTCTTTTCCTTCACCCGCCGGCGAGCTCAGGCACACGGAGTCCTCAAGAGTTTGTATTGGGCTGGGACAGTGGTGGAATATTAATTTTCGAGCCCTAGTGATGTTTCACTTGAGTGGGGTCGCCAGGACACAGTGCGGAGAGGAAAGTAGTAATGTGGCAAAAGTCCAAAACCGAGGGAGGTTAACGTATTCACTAAATATTCAGGGGACGCTACATTATTATTCTTAAATGCGTGCAATAACGTGAACACGGAAGATTGCACGTAGAGCATGCGGTATGATTGTTTTCATATTTCCATGCACACGTTAGTGCGCCAAGCTTCATGGGACTAGGGTGCACTTGACGAGTGCCCTCTTACACATTAAACTAATGGTGTTTTCATGTTAATGAAAACAGAAGAAAGGATATTATCAGTTTAGATTTGCATAGATCTGTTGTCACACACACACGACATCATTATCTCGTGCGCAAGACTTATTTACTAGTGCGCACGACTAAATATTTCTTATTTTTTTCTCATGTACCCAGCGGGGCTCCGTTAATACAACCAGTTTGACCATAAAATATGTTTATGGATGCTTATGTAATTAGGCATGTGTCCTGATGGAGAGATTTATTTAAAAAATAATAAAATAAAATCCGTGGAACAGAACTCCTTCCTAAACTAAAGTTTAACGTCTTAGCACCGTTGCGATTTATATACAGTCAAACTTCTATAATATGGGCACTCTTGGGACTGGGCGAAACTGCCCACTTTATAAAGGTGCCCACAATATGGAGGCAATAGCTGGCAAATTCAGTGCTGCCACCTACTTTAAATATATTACTATAGTTGCTCAGGTTTTAAGAGTACATAATAAACTTGATGCATGTACATTCTTCCTGTTTTTAAACATAAAGGTTAATTAAAAAATTATAATTATTTATATATATATATATATTTATATATATATATATATATATATATATTAATGCGTGTGTGTATTATAGCTTATATCGATGTGCATAAGCAGCAAGCTTTGGTTCCGTTATTTAAATCATTTTAATATTTTAATTAGTTACCCAATGCATCCTTCGATATACCATACTAATCTAAAAACTTTCTGCAAAGAAACCGCTCTCAGAATCTGTGAACAGGTTCACCTATTTATTTCAGTTTGGGGTTGATTTTTTTTCAGTTGACAGTAACAATGAATATGACACAAGATGCATGTGAATGTCCAGTGTTTCGTGTTGATCATTAAATGCAACTACAAAGTAAACATTTACAAAAGAAAGACTACTCACGGTATATAGCTTTCAAAAAGTGAATGATTATTGTTCAATGATAGGCGGCAGAAAAAATGTAGAATGAATAACCTTCCATTGCCTGTTATTGCTGTTTCGGTTGCACTTGTATTTTTTTCTTTCTTGATTAAACACATGTCGGTGTTATTTGGGAAGCATTTTATATTTTACGAGATTGACTGTGTTGTACAATAATTTGATCCCCACGCTACAGTTTTTTTTTTTCTCCTGTCGGGGACGTTCTCCAAGTTATCATGCTTCATGAATCATTCCCTACCTATGTGCTCTGTATAGCTCAGGGTTTATTACAAAACATTATCACAGATACGATCTCATATCTGAATCATGCTTACAATTCTAGATCCAAAGATCTTTTTGTGTTGCAAGATATAAAAATAGAGATCTTACGATCTTTGTTGAGGCACAGCATATAAAATACTACATTCTATATTCCTCGGCGAGCAGCAGTGTGCACAATTCTAGATCCAATGATTCTCGTTATATCCGCCCTAAAGATCTAACATACAGGGGCTGACTGGGAAGAAAAAAAAACGGCCCTGGAAATTTGAATGAAATATGGCAGTTAAAATGAGACTAAACACATAAAATGCATAATTTTTTTTTGTATTGCAAGACTTAAATAACATAACTCAACATTTCTCATCTTCTTGCATATATCATTCATTAGTCACACAATTCTGATCTTAACAAAGGAATCTTCTGTGAGAATGCATTAATTACAGAGTCTGCGTCCAGATTTTACAGAATATCCTTCTCAACTGCCATCAACATGAATTCATTTAGGTTTTCAGAGCAATGTGTGTTCCTCAATCTGTCCTTGATGAACCTCAGAATGGAGAAACTCTTTTCATATGCAACCTGTGTTGTTGTCGGAGTATGCTGATATTTGTAAATAAACTAAAGGCAAAATTATTAATTCCATTGACTTCAATGAATATTGAACAATTTATTTTGGAGTAGAATAGAAAAATTAAGCATTATCAATGAATGTGTTCATCTTGAATCTACAAAACGTAACGCTTAAATTGTAGTTTATTTTTCACAGTTGGATTCGGTATCTGTAGCCCACTGTTATAACATATAAGACTACTCACAAACCTGTCGTATTCTTTCGCTCTTTGGCAAATAAAAATGATTACTACTTGATGCAGTCACATTACAGGCCGGGCTCCGGTGGATTTTTAAAATCGGCCGAGCATCGAGCTCCTCGCTTAAGTCCGGCGGAGAGCGGTCGATTTTTGTAGATTGTGGTCACAGGAGGCCCAGCCGTGTCCAAAAACTCGTCCGACGCTCTTTACCTCCGCCGAGACTTCAGTGGTCCGCCTAAATGTCGACCGAGCATCGCAAAATAATCTTTGGACGCACGTCCGAGCGCCTAGCGGGCATCGTTGCGATCGTCCGGGCCCCGCTCGACACTAAGGACTTTTTTAAACTAAAAAACGAGCGGACTTCGGACGACCCCAAAATGCACCAGCAATACACGCTAGAGGCCCCGGCGAGCTGCTGCCGAGCAATATTTTCCAGCGAGTCCTTGTCGCTATTTAAATCCTCGCTAAAGAGCGACAAGCTTCCCCCCCCCCCCCCCCCCCCAGCAAATCAATACAATCACAGCAACAAGTCCTTTAAAATGTATTGGCCGGATGAACAGTTCACACAAATCTTCTCAGAGAATAACAGTCCAATGTAATCACAAAATCAGTCTACTGTTATCCAAAAGTGAAATCCTGGCAGTGATCCGAAAGGTAAACTGAAGACTTTATAAAATCCGTTACAAATTTAGAAGAAAAGCTATAACTGCCGCAATTATAGAAAAAGGTCCACTCTTCCGTGTCCACTGGAATATTCTCTCACCTCTCTCTCGGCTCTAAAGCACAGCCCCTATTTATAACCTTTCTTTCGAAAACTCTAAAAAATTTCCTTTCACGAACAATCGAAAAGAACAATACACGTGCACAGACGTGAACATTAGAGATAGGCACCCCAGCGAGCTGTTACACTCCGCGAGAGTTCAACCAGTACGGACTAAACCGAGCCGGCAACACCCGGCCAGGCGAGAAAGCCCCAGACTAGCATGACCGCTGTTTACAATAAAAGAGACATCTGTAACACACTCAATCCATGCCTAACTTCTGCCGTACCACCCTGATTTCGGCGGATACAAGTAGTAGCTTGTTGACTACCCGTATTTTAGTTTTATATGCTGTTGCAAAACGAGGATGCTTGTATGAAAATTTCATACCTAATATCCACTGATTCTCTTTGTGAAACAGAATGTTTTTATCATGGTTAAGACCCAGTGCGCCACCCTGATGAATATTATATTTATCAATCAATAAATTTGGCATTTCTTATAGCATTATACTGGCTTAATCTAAATAAGACTTATTGCCTGGCAGTAAGATCATTCAATATAATGACCCACAGCAATGGTGGAATTATTTTCTATAATCCTGCATAGGTAGGCCAATAATCCATTATGTACCTGAATATTTATCTATATATAATTAAATATATAAATATATTATCTCTTTTGACCTAGGGTGCTATTATTTAAAGTATTTGTTTCTTTACCTCCCATAAACTATTTGGTAGAGATATTGGGATCTCCCTGTTTGGCTGTATGTCTACACAATGTCCCAAATATTCTCTGTGAATGCTTATTTCATTAGTGAAACGATGCATGGGCCATGTTCAAGGAAGAGGTGATAAATTGTTCTGCTGTTGGGTTTCAATTTTACCGGATCCGGGTGCAGGTCTAGGCGTTGACTAATTTATCTGTTGTCGCTATACCTTCAGCGCCGTCTAGTGACAGTCGAGCTTACCCTGTTAAACTTGGTCAGATCGTCGGCGTTTAATACGGTAAAAGGACATGCAACAGTTCCTACACATTACGGTTAATACAGATGAGTGGACTTATTTAAGATATAAATGTATCTTCATGTTCAGTATGTATGAACATATTAACACTTACTCTCGAGAAAATAAGATAATATTTGGTTCAAACGGCGCCAAAGATAACCGCTTGGGCTCGGGCCGAATCACAGGAGTAACTCTTTGTTCGGGCTAAGCAGCATAAATTGGCCATTACACAGAATAGAGACCTTTGTGCCTCCTGTGTGTGACAACAAAATTTATCAGGTCGTCGTCGGAGGCTCTAATGCGGCAGAATGGTTGCCTTGGTGTTTCAAAGATGGTACACAGGAGTTTCAGACTTGATCGCCTCGATTTTTTAACATTTTCAAAACAGTCGCACGAAGGTCGTCGAGCAGGTGGGTGGCTCAAAGGTGGTTCAAAGGAGGCACATGGGAAGCACAAGCATTGCCGATGTTGCAGAATGGAGGCACAGTGGTTGCGTTGATTGCACAGGGGAAGCACATGGGAGGCAGGCATAAAAAGGCCGAAATCTGCATGTTGGGTGGTTCAAGGGAGGGAAGTATCCCTTGAGCAATGACACAGAAACAGGATTTTTTGGGTTTAGGTGACCATTGAACGTCCTGGCCATTTTTTCAGGTTGCTCAAGGGTGCTACAAAGGTCGCAACCCTGTGTACAAGGGCCTTCAGGGAGTGAGCCTTTGAATCCCGGTGTAGAGGGGGAACTACATAAATGATGGTCGCATCTGTTTCCTTTTTAATCTCATTGAGACGCGAATGTGGTCTTGTATTTTCTCCCCAGCGACTTTTACTTATAGATTCAGAGAAGACCGTCCAACAGAGAAAGTTGGTCGCACCTGCCAGCGAATCAAGCGATTCATTTCCACATGGTTCCAATGATCCAATGATCCAGATTGCAGCAGTATGAAGCATAGAATGGGATGTTAAAGAAAAGTTTAGAGATAATTTTTTGGTGCCAAATACACCGTGCACACAGACAATACCCCGTTACGGTATATAACAACAACCCCAAAGCCGAGTGCTGCAGAGAATACATTTACACGAAGTTTCGGGCTAGGCTAGTTTACTAAAGGAAAAGGAAAATAGTGCAAAACATATGGACCATCAAAGATACGCCACCTTGGAGAATACCAGGGGATGGAAGAAAAGGGGGCAATGAAGGTCTTATGGGGCACGAATCTACCCCCATACCATGAGCAAAAATTCCTATATTCAGCAACTGATAAAGCGTTTATGACCTTGGATATACGAATAATGGTGAAGCATTACATTCGGACTATTGACGATACACCAGGGATCTTACAAACGTATTCAACCAACACAGTCAGAAGAAGTCAAAGAGTTTCCCCGGCAGTCAAAGCAGTGGGACATTGTCAGAGATACTCAGTCATGCCAGTCAGTAGATCGTTCCATGAATGGTAAATTTCGTTTGTGTGTAGATTACCGTATGTAAAATGAGAAATCTATCAAAGATCCCTCTCCTTATCCCTCTATGTGCAAGTTATCTCCTGGGTGGCAGGAACAAGAAGCAGCTGGCTGCTGATTTGTAAAACCAACTGCTCCCTCAGGCGAGCCATAATATTGAAAATATATGTTTTGAACTCAGACTACTGTAGTTGGGAGAACCCTGCTTGTTTTTGCATAAGCCACTGGTAGCAGAGGACATCGGTTTGGAGGGGGGGTGGGGGTGGCTCTGCATCACCTTCAGCATCCGGATAAACTTAAGCAGTCTCTTACTCACTTTGGAAACATTTTCCATCGAAAGATGGCTGATGCAGACAAGCGTTATATCGACCCTATGACAATTCTTCATGGCCTACAAACACATTGTCAATCAACATAAACCAGACCAATCGTTAGCAGTTTTTGTTTCTTTCTAATAATATCAAACATGACCGAGGAAAATTCCGTTTTAACCCAGCACATTTATAAACCCCTCGGCATGTTTATTGAATTTATGACTGCATGAACAAAAGCATGGCTCGCTCGAGTTACCGGACGCAGGCAGCTTGCAGGCGATACAGGAAATGACCCGTGTCCTTGGAGACGGTGTTTCAGTTTGGTTTGTAAGCTCACATGTACATTATCGTCCTAATTCATCATTCTTAGCATAATATTGAGATTATGGGCCGTTTATACCACAAAATGAATGCTACCTGATTCAAGACCACTGCGATACATTCCTCGATATTACATGTATCACGACTCGAGTATGCTTTTCCAGCCCAATTATCCGATTGCCTCCTGAGTCGGGTTGTCACGGCTAGATTCAGACAGGTTCCATCTGATAAAAAATTCCCATTCCCAGCCTGGTCAAAGCTGACTGATTTACGCCACATGAAGAAATCTGATCATATGTGTGACAGGTAGTCCCATCTGGCGGCACATCGTTAAACTAGATGACACTCGACGGGCCATCATGCATTCAGAATAAACCAGGCTAACGATTTACACAAAATTTCGTTCTATCTACATATTTCTGTGGCAAAAAAATACGGATTAATTACGCCTCAAACATGTGTTTACATCATCAATGTGTGATCCTTGTACAACTTAGCTACTGTATAAGACCACCCTTTGCCATCCTACACATATATTTTCGTTTAAATTTGCATTCATAGAATCATCACCTCCAGAACTCTGACTTTATTAAAATCTTAAAACTAGAAACGTAGTTTGAACGTACATATATACCGTCATGCGCATACACAGGAAATATATGGTTGTCACGTTTCACCAGATCCCTATTTAAATTCTAAATGCCAGAACAAAGGCGCCGAATACTAGGGAATAGCTATGTCTGTTCCTGAAAAAACCAATTGTCCAATCTCACAACTGTTATTAATCATTTGAGCGAAAGCATTCTATGGTGATCCAGATTAAACCCATCTTGCTAAGAGACAAGACCTTCCAGATTTAACAGAAAAAAGGCCAACAGTAATTTTTTTTTAAGTTCCACTATCACCCACCTGCTATAAATATTGTATGGACCCTCAAATAATTTTGCCTCAAATTTCCCGCTGTCCTGCACTTTTAAAAAAACTATCTAGTTTTGACGCCACAAAAATAGACTGACCTGACCTGGAAAAAGTTCACTCTTACCGAATGTTCAGATTACTGACTGATCGACGGTAAGATTTCAACCTGTCTTTCTGACTATGGATTCTGAAAGGGAAAACGTATATTATAAAAATATAATTGTACTAAACATCTGCATTCTAAGAAATACAAGTCTCAGGCATGTGCGGGTCACCTATGGTGGGATGCTCCCGAAACCGTGGCTGCATTCACTTATTCAGCCCATATTTCCAGGTTCATTCGTGCATAAGCGACTCTTCCTTTTGTGACTGTTCCTTGATAAAGTTTCTGAATCAGGATCATGTTCTGTGTCAACACCAAAATCAAATAGTTGGTTTCTTCCTTTTAAAATTAAAAATAATGATAGCATGGTGAGTATGATATTTATTATGTCGTAAAGTTTTGTGTTATCTGTTGATGTAGACTTGAAACATCGGTCATTAGAATTGTCTCCACATTAGTCTAGCAAGAAAAAGGTTATTCATAGTTAAGGATATTTAGACTGCTCTTGAGATACAGTGCCATCCACTCTTAATACCATGTTTACTTGCTTAATGATAATGCATAACATATGTCTAAAACTGGGTTATTTTATAGAATGATTTTTTTTTTGTTTAGTATACTATCTCAGTTCTGACGTTATAAACCTTTACGAGCGATCCCTTACCTATATTATCCAACCTGAAGTTTCTGTTAACGGGCTTTAGTGCGTTTCGTTTGTCTTTGGTGGCCTGGGTATGTATTATTATTAAATGATCATTAAATCTCTGTATTATGTATTATAATCCATATTGTATCGATCCAGATGTACACTAATTTACTCATAACCTTAGAAACTCACATAACAAATCTGTATCATACACCCGATACAAAACTTCCTTCTTAGTTAAGGTACTCTATTTAGGAACTCCTTTGACATGTATCCATGTCCGATTATTTTTTTTTCATTTTTGTGATTTTTTATATGCACGATGAAAGCATGTCTTATACATTGCTTTCTCGATAAGTCACAAGAACTTGTCACACAAGCTATAAATAACATTCGGTGGCCAGGTTATGTTTCCATGTATGACAAATTGATTTATCAACACACGGACCACCCGGTGATTCAAGGAAACATTTATCTGAGCTCATCGGGATTACTGGGTGGAAAATTTAAGGAAAGCAAGCAACTAGGCTTACTTCAGTGGTACTTGAATATTGATTCCTATCTGTATATAGATTGCATTATTTAACAGACAGCTTATCAGCTTACCCTGATAAAATGACGAACCTGACTAATGAAATGGTACACTGGGAATGTGCGTTTAAATATGACAGGGCCAGGTGTCGGCCCAAGCCGAATTTCATCAAAGCTCTTAATGGCTGCATGGTGAGATAAACGAAAATCCTTGCTTTCTGGTATGGGTTTTGTTCCAGTCTAAGAAGAATGATGGTAGTTACAACTGGAGATATCAGTCTATCTCAATTTTTCAATATTAAACACCTGACCTGAGGGTGCCAAACTGGCCCATCCCACCGGTGGCCGCATAAGATCTTCGTATGTAAGTTGGGCTGTAACGATACATTATCTTTCCTGTCACGATACTCCTATATTTACTAACAGCCCCTCGAGGTCGTTCATAAGGACAGCCATTTTGCGTACGCACTAAAACCCGAATGTCACACTCGTAGCTTCATGGAATTATGGCTATAGATAAAGCTACAGCATTGGTTACCGTGGTAGTTTTATATACAAAAAGTAGGAACCTGGAAGCTGTTCCATGCTTAGAAAATACTGGGCCTGTGAACTGTGAGGGCCCTTAGAATCAATTCTTTACCTTCGATTCAGTTTTTGATTCAATTCTTACTTAAAAAGTTAATTTCAGACTTTTAAAATAAAAGCAATCTTACCAAACTTAATGTAAGTTTCAGCAAATAAAAGAAAAATGTAGATTCCCCTGTGTTTGTCGCCTCCGTATATGTTTCTCTGCAAGTGGAGTGGTCCATAAGCGAACGTTCTAAGTAGATCTAAGGCACATACACGTTAAAGAATTTCGACATCACAATCTGCTCTGTCAAATCTGAGAGCTGACAGAGAAGTTGAGGAATGTGGACAACATAATCAGTAATTCCAAATTATATTGAATAGCTGCTTCACAGACCACTTTCACAGACCACTTTAAGTTATTAACGTAAGGCTAGACCGAGTTGTGGTAAGACCTTTGATAGCATACCTCACTTAGGTGACCTCCTAGGAAATGCGACCACTTTATCGTGGTCCCATTGTTGGTCCTATTTCCGAGGTTTTCCTGTACATGCAAAAATAATAATAGAATTTAATCAGGAGTTGATAATCGATTACAATTTAATCGTTGGCTTGCAATCCAATGGATCGATTCTTTGTGACACCCCTAGAAAATATTGTATAAATCACAGGTCATCCATTCCAGTGCACTTGAATTCTCAGAAGAAATTAAACCTGGTGATCTGTCCTAGTGTTTTATGGCAGAAATATTCTTAAAACACTATTCAGAAAAGAATAAAAGAAAATTATATAAATCCAGCGAAAAATTCGTGGTTTTAAAATATTCACATAACTCGTAATGAATATTTGGGTTTTTTTCCCCTGATTATCAATAACTTTAGGTGAACCGCTCCTCAATTGTCCCGGTGTGGCTACCACCTACATATAGGACATCTATCTACGTGTGCCCATGCCGGTGCAATGTAGCGTCCACCGTCGGCCTTCGTTCTTGTTGCAAACTTCATTGCAGCTTCTTGCGCTTGTAAGTCATGTTTATTGGTAAGTGATCACTTGCGTCATTCCGTCATTTTGTGTGTATGCCAAATGATATATGAATCTCATTTTTTTATTTCTGTGCATGTTTGGCATATTTTATCAATACACGACCAGCATGTTTGTTGAATTGTTGTCAGTAAAGGATACAACCTTCTAGGTAAGGGATGAGCATAAACAATCATTTTTTGTTTTGTTTTCTTTTTACCAGCTCATTAGAAAAGTTTTTTATATAAGAATTTTTCAAAAGAGAATCAAATGTAAGTCAAGATTTAAATATACTCCGAAGAAAACGTTAATAGAAATTGAACGGAATCATTACAAATGACATAGAGAACCACAATCCCGGGTTATCGCAAAACATGCAACCGCCAATTTATACTGATTTTATTTCAGCATAAACAGAAAATACATCAGCAGGTAAACTACTTTATAGTAGACCAAGGACGTGGAAATTATACTGAAATATTATCGGCACTATAAATTCTACTTAATTGATATTTTTTGTTGTTGGAAGGGTGCCAGGTCAAATATTTCATTTAAAACACATTTGGATAATCTAGGGATTCTAATAAATAACATATATGTTTTATTTACCAAATTTAAGTAAATAATTAAACCGACTTAACCCAAACCAAATGTTAATGATTAATATGATTTAATATAATATGATATCGATTTCTTTTACTAAGTGATCAATATACCTTGGAAGTGATATTAAGGAAACAGGCAAAAGATCTCACTTTCTCTCTCTCTCTCTCTCTCTCTCTCTCTCTCTCTCTCTCGCGTACAAAAGTCATTTTAACCACGGAGACATTCTAAGGCATACAGACGAAAACAGTAAACTATGAAACCAACAAACATCCAAGCAAACAATCACAACTAAACACACTATCTTTCCACATGAATATAGTAATTAGTCGTCTCCTCTGTGCCAATGATGCACACCACAAACAACATTTTCAGTTCAAAGTTGCTTTTATTTATAGCATGTGAAGTACGTAACAATTATCACTCGTATCGTTACATAAAGAAGTCCGAAATTTATAATAACATAGGTGTTTTATAAGAGCAAAACAAGCAATAAACAACATGTCTGTCCCTCGCTCAGGATTGCCAAGAATATGTTGCGGCCAAAATTAAAATATTCCGACTATTATTATAATAACTCAAAGCATACTTTCTTGTACGAGGTGTATGCATGTGCTTGTTACATTAAATCAAGAACCCTTTTTGTATTACCGTTTCCTGTATTAATCTTATTTTAAGATTATTCAAATTGACATATCCCATGCTAGTAAAGCTAAAATGTTGGCTTCTAACTTGAATGATTTGATACAGTAGAATAAAAAGTATTCGAGAGTGTTCGAACGAACTATCAGAGTTTCCTAGCTAGCTGGTGCAGTTCTTTTTCCATTCATTCTAAAATACAAGTGGATGTTATCAGTATAAGTAAAATATTAAACGAGAAAAAGACTCCTCTTAACATCTTAAATGGTAAGAGATATCTCATGCATATACCGCGGACGTATCTTGACATATGGCGAACTACAGAATCGTTTAATAGTGTAACTTGTGACTGTAGAAGGTAAACTGGTATGACAGCACAATTTCAGTGACGTTACATACATACATGTAGGAGAGCTTCCTTATGATCAAGTTAAGGGAGCTGGTCGAGGTAGGGCTCAGGGTCAACGAAATCCCTCACTTGGGGTTTCTCGTCCGGCTCCACTTTGGAGTACGGGGCCTCGTCAAACTCCTTCTCATCCAGTTTTCCGTCAGCTGAAATAAAAGATGATGAAGAAGGCTCCAAGTGCAGAAAAGCCTTAACCTAATTTGCCACTGTAACAAGAACAGTGCCATCATAGATGATAATGAATGCATCCAAGTTCGGTAATCAATCTGACTCAGGATTATCTCTCTTACCGTTATCATCAGCTAGTCTTAGAGCGGCGGCGCTGGATTCCCCGTCAGCCTGAAGATGGTCGGCAAACTCTTGTAAAGTGATGAGCCCGTCCGAGTCCTGGTCGTAAGTCTTAAAGGCGTGCGGGAACGGCTTGACAGCCTGAAAGAGAAAGAACAAGTTTGTTTGGCCTCTTGAAAAGTGATGAACCCCTATATTTCCTGAACCTTAGTCTTAAAGTCGCGGGGGAACGGCTTCGGAGGCTGACATAAAGGTTAAAATGCCCATATAACTGTTCATTTTCTACCAGGAGAGTGGTAGGATGGAAAGTCAGTTTGTTAAAGGCGGATTACTTTCTACAATAAATGCTGCCCCCCATGTTGTGTGTTACAAACACGGCATGTTTATCACAGGCAAACATTACAGACTTCTCGTATGTATATCTTGGAAAATAATAATTAAAATTGGGTAAACTCACGAGCCCAATGGAAACATATTCATTTAACCAGGATTACAAAGTAGTCCATCCGACTAAATAAGTTCATATTATGCACCATACAATAAAACCCTCTTCCTTGTCGTATTCTTTAAAAGGGCATAATCAGGAGCAATATTATTTCACACTATCAGTTCAGTTTTGCTTTATTCAAAAGTTCCCCCAGCAAACCATCCCAGCACACAGTCTCAGTACCTCGTATACGACTGTTTAACAGCTTGTTATTGTTCTGTATGTTGGTAAACACAGTCCACTTGAGTCTGTTTACCATAAAAAGGCCGCGTGACCGGACCTCCGGTCCCTTTAAATTTGCTTAATCATTTACCCATTTAGAATGAACTTGAACATAACAGTTCTAGAGTCATACCTCGTCTTCCTGGCCTTTACTTTTCAGAGTCAACAGGACAATACCGCTTACAGGTGAACGGACAGTCCCGGGCGATCGCTGGGTTGTTACGCTTCCCAAATCGGACGCGGACCCGGGTACGAAATCGGGCTCGGAATCGGGCTCGAACTCGAACCCACGCGTCCGCCTCTGGTAACAACGTGGACGCCAACAGCACAACGCTTACCGCACACAAAATGCCAAGTCTCATTTCGTTGCTTTTCTGATATATCCTTCGTACATACACAAAATAAAACAGGTGTATTCAGTCAAAATACATCTTGATACATGATATGTCATGATACTGAAATCAAGTGGGAATATAAATGATTACAAAATCGCAGTATGGTTATAGGATAAACACTTCTCACAGCCAGATGCACCAAATTAGATTATACCCCCGGCGCATATATATATATATATATATATATATATATATATATATATATATATATAATATAAATATGTTGAATTGTCTCAAGGGATATGAACATATGAACAACACTTTACTTAGAACACATAAACCGTAAAGTTACATTACCTTAATATGCCTGATGCGGCGCTCAGAAAAATTCTCGCCTTATGACGAAATTTACTTGGATACATTCCTTTTATAGCTAGGTAGATAACATACACAACGTGTAGGAGAATATGCACTGAGAAAGGGTCTGTGTACCCACAAAGCATCCTGTTCTTCACACTTGCCAGCTGGTTTCTCTAAAAAAATAGTTGCTCCCTCCTTATATCCAGGGTCGCCCGTTATTACTCTATTCCTATTTATTGCTAATTTATAAATTTTCTAAGAAAGGATTCTTCTATTGGCTTCTCAGTCGTCGTTCTTTTTCATCACATGTTCATCTTAAGCATAGCATGTATGTACAAGGATTATTTTGAATGAATCATGATATCCCTTGTACTGGACAAGTAAACTGAAATGAATGTCAGCGCCACGACATTACACACAAAATATAATCATAAATGCCTTTCTACAACTACCTGAAAAATGTAGCAATAATAAAGTAAAACACCGGGAAGACGGCGTGTTGTCTCACCTTTTGTGATTTGTGTTATACTGACGAGCTGTTAAAACGTCCCATAATCGACATGACCGTAGAATTCAGTATTTTTACTGTGATCATTGGATTATTTTGTAACAACCTTTACATTGTGCATACAAACAAATCTGATGTGCCATAATAAATATCATTTTTGTCAATAATTCAACCTATCCTCATTGATTCCCTTTGCTCTAAGAGATTATTGTATATGATATTAAGGCATAAGTGTTATATTCAGTCATGAGACCAGCCTATCTGAATAAGGTGACGATAGGTGGACTACTGAGATATTAGGTAACATCATGGTGTTTGACTATTATGGAAGTACCTGCTACGGCAGGGCATTCACAACGATCCAAACTCTGTGCAGTACAGGGTTTAATATCATACTTTGATATTTTCAAGTACACCTTCGTAGTGGTAGGGCGAATTAAGGCGCTGGACTTCGAAGCTGAAGGTCCCCGGTTCGAACCCCGCCGGTGGATCAATGGGATAATGGTGCAAACTTGTCTTAGAACCTCAGAGATTCACTCTAATGTCTAAACAAAAGGTTATGACTTCTGGATTGTTCCTAACCCATGCATATAAAACCTGAAATCCAGAAGGCTTAATAATATACATATCATTCTTATCACATGCATCCCTTCATCCTTATTCAATAGACAGTGCCAACAGACAGGCCATGGACCTATCCTTTAATAAAAAAAAGGTACACCTTTGTTATTTGTCGATACAAAGTAAGTAAACCATTGTCATTTGTACTTTATTAATATACATTCTGTTTAATCGTACTTCTTCATGGTCTCAGTGTTTTGTCTTCCTACTAGATCTGTGTGATAACTTTTCCCAAATTTCTCAACAAGAATGGCGTCTCTTTAAGTTTATTAGGTTCGTCAAATGCAGTCCTCAGCATTCTAGATTAATGTATTAGAAATATGACTGTGGAACGGGGCCCCGTCAAATTCTTTCTTAAATTCTTTAAAACAAGACCATTTAAATTTGTTGTTGTTTCTTGACAGAGAACAAACATAAGGGTAGGTCTGACAAACAATATATACGTAAATATATTTTTTCAAGCAAGCATTGTCGTGTTAACGATTGAGGTAATACGACTTTCACTTATGAAATAATTGAAATGATACATTACTGCAACAAAACGGAACTCATTACACGTCCCTGTTATTATATTATCTTATGACATAATTTAAGTGTAGATACAAACATTTTCATGCTCCTCTCAGACCACTTATTTCTGAAAGATGTAAATTCTCAATTATGCTTTGTGACCTTATGATATCTGAGGATCTGATTTACGTGCATATTT
This sequence comes from Sipunculus nudus, assembly GCA_026874595.1. NCBI lineage: Eukaryota > Metazoa > Annelida > Sipuncula > Golfingiida > Sipunculidae > Sipunculus > Sipunculus nudus. The sequence continues at coordinate 22,469,510 of CM049315.1, read as the reverse complement.
TCATTTTGAAAATCATTATGAATAGAATACTTAAATACAAATATTTTAGGTGATATTTTATTGTTTCGTTATGAATGGATCTAAATATAGAGTACTTCAAGCACCCGGGATAGGGAATGAAGAAATTTTCTAAGTTAGTGTTGATTTACCAGAAACCGATGTCCTGCAGACAAAGGTGATATAACCTTCAAGGCGATTCCACCTTGAAGTCAGGAATTGAATTCAAATCACCTTAAATATGAAAAAGATTTCAATTTCCATGCAATAAATAACTTTTTACTCGCCTCAAATAGAATGTTGCCAGTTTTTTCAGGTTGCATGGACTCCGGAGTTTTTAAGGTTTTTACATAAACTGCCTACTTATGAGATAACAAATGTTTAATACACCCTAACATTAATGATATAGACTATAACTAAGGAAACATGCAGAAAAAAAATTCAAAGTTGTATACTGGCCAACCTTTGCAATTACAATTTAGTGCATAACCGCAGGTGCTTCAGGTCTACTGACAATAAATCATTTCAAGTTGTAGTTATCAACACGATATATCCCAACAGAGTGGGTGCAGGTAGAGGAATGGATTCAGATCCTACAATGTCAAGTTGACGCCAACATCGGAATTAAGCAAAAAGTCATAAATTAAGCTAGCCTCTAACGTAAATACCATTGCTAGTGTGCTAGATAAGGCTTATCACAAAAACACATATAGATGCACGTATACATTGATACTAATGCAGTAACCCTTTTCCATATATATACAATAACAGGAACACTTCATCACTGTTACTATATAGTTTGATTTTTAGTGGCAGCGAGAAAGTTAAATTTTTATTAGCATTTATCATTCGATTAAACTTATCCTGAATTCTTTCTAAACAATATATTCGAAAAAAAGTTACTCCTAAGGATTAATAATTTTCCTAAAATCATTTTTTATTAACAGTTTACCACTGGTAATTGGTAATACATATATTGTATATGAAGCCTGATAAATATGATTTATGAAAATATCTCATGTCAACATTTTTTTTTTCCAATTTCTTATAATGTACATATGGTTGTAATAATAAACTGAAATTATATAATAAGAAAACAGGGGTCGTATCAGAGATATTCTTATTCTATATCCTCAATATCGCTGAGGATCCAAGGAAAGTGATTTCTCTCGGCCATTTTAACTTTTACCTGTATCTAAATCGATGCCAATTAGATATTTATTCAGATGTCAATGATAATTTAACGGTAGGTGCATACGGTTTATCGATTACTGGTTCAAATTATATTAACCGAACAGCCTCGCTATATTAATTTCGTCACTCCACGATAAGCTCATAAATATATTCTGTTTGAGATGCGTAAATTCAATTTCAAAGAAATCATCTTGACTTTAAGCAACATTTTAATTCTATTAGAATGTATATAAGACATGGCCTAAAGTTGTTTCCTATGGGTATTTGCCGAAAGTCTTCGAACCCAGGCTTCATAAAAAATGTACCGAATGGTCCCCCGGCTTCTTAAGGAAGCATTACTTTAGGAGTTGTAAGTGAAAAAAGTCAGCATTACTGCTTGCTGGCCAACTACTGTAGAATGTACTCAGACATGCAGATAAAGAAAAGTCACGATCATCTGTATTATGTCTTTATGACTTTAGGTACAGTGAGGAAGCATTGCTTTGCGAGTTGTTAGTAATTCAGAAGTAATAATAAATCATTGTTAGTTACATGAACCTAACTTGGATACTTGGTAAAAGTTTCCTTGCTCTAAAATAGTTTATGCTCACGTTTTATGGATTGTTTTTCACACAACGGCAAGTCATATGTCAGTGCTGTCATTGGCCCAAAGGCGTCTCCGTGCACCTGGTAGTTATCGTGAGGGATCACAGAGAATAATACTTCTAAAAAATAGCCTGCTTTCTTCTATATATTTACTTCAATGTTCACAGTATGCTCTAGGCAGGGCAGGGGAACAGTATGTTCAATTAGAAAGCACTTACAGAGCGCATACATTCGCAAACAACAGCTGTAGCATTCAGTTCCATCTAGAATGACCTTTCCGCTTCAAACTTGAATACATTTACCCATACAAATTTAAATTCATTGAAATGGCATGACAATTATGGCAACAACTACAATTTGGAGTTAACCAGGGTGGACGACATATTTATGCTATTTTATTTATTGTTTTTGTTCTGTCGGAACAATATTCTCTAAACAGCTTCGGAAATTACCGGTAATCAATGTGTCAAGGGTATCGACCTCTCTTCCACAAAGTATCACTGAACAAAACAAGACTTCTTGCAAATATTGTTAGTTTGACTCAGAATCTGAACATAGCATGTTGTCTTGGCGTCATAGCCTGGCTGCACACTAAAATGGCTTCGGCCTCGGTCTGCAAAAGACGGCAGAATCACCATAATCAGAGCTATGTGCACCACAAGCAAACACCGCATCAATATGTCAGTATTAGGGCGGATCGCACTATTCTATGGCGTATCCACGCGTTGGCAGGGAAATGCGTTTCTTATCGAAAGGATCTTTTGTATGAATGTCAACCATTGATGATTCAAATGCAAATTATCATGATTCTAGGTAGTATGGAAATTCTTACAAGTTCAAAGAAATCAATGAAAAAGTGTTCTCATTAAATAGACGAGGCATGAGGCGAATGTGCCATCCTCAAAGATATGGGGTAGCGGAGACAAAACATTCACATTTTTGCCAAAAGTGTGAGAACTATAATGTATTTTTTGTACAAGACCACGGCAAGATTATTGATTCATATATGTTATAATTCTAATCGCTTATCAATGTACCACTGAGATACATAGTTGGTGATATGAACTAAACATGTTTAGGAAAACTTATGTATAAATTTCATTTTCATTAACAACAAGGACATTTCCAAGTATAGACTGATATATAGGAGGAACTGAGTTTTATGATACAAAAAAAAACATGTGAATAGAGAGCCCACATATTAAAACAAAAGTTATTGTGACCGTGCTCGGTTCGACAATGGGTGGTGCAAAAGAAGTCGTTTGGTTGATTGTGAAATGTTTATTCTTGATTAAGGAACAAGTAAAAGTTCTTAGTATACAAAACTGTATGATACACAAAAAATAAATATAAAACTAATCAAAAACAAAAACAAAACCAAAAACAAAACGGTGGCTGACAAGTCGGTTACACCTGCAAAATACAAAATAATAATCCTCAGATTAGTATGCCAGCCAGAATCCACTTTCCAGTCACAATAACCAATATAATAACATTATCTTATTACACATCAGTCTAGTAAAATAATACCGAAAATAAACAAATATGGATGTTTACACATACTCCTGATAATCCCTTGCTGTTATCTAAACAGTCAGTAATAATATGAACACATTACACTACAAGTCCAGTTACTACAGTTATGTCAATAGACCTGTATACTCTTATAATAATAATAATAATAATACACAGTCCCATGTTAAATAAACCATACAATACTGTTTAGTCAGTACAATATACTCCATATATTCATCTAAGAAAATATAAGAAAAATACTAAATTACTACATAATGATCTACATATACATCAATAGTTACCATGTAACTCGACTATGCTGCTTTCTCACTAGGAACCACACATGGACCCAGATACCATGGAGCATCAGTTGAACCTCACTAGGCCAACCCTATGAAATAACAGTTTGATATATAAGGTCCACCACCTACAGGTTTTGGTTATGATAACAACAGTTCTTGTTGGCTCAAGCCCATACCATTTGATCCATAATACAATGTAAGCATATTTCTCGAACAGGACAAACATCCATTTCAGCAATACAAATGGCATTTATAGCGTCAACAGTATAAATAGCAATAGCGGAAATATCAAGACATCAACTAGATATACCAAAAGATCTATGCCTAAGTTAGACAAAACATTCTATATGGCAAAGTCTTATCCCTCCTACACAGGGTATTCCTCAAATAATAACAGAATAAAAGCTCTGTAAGATCGTATTAAAGCTAGTCAAATAGGATTTTTGCACACGGGCCATAGATCCTAAGGCGCAATTCTAGAATCTCTTTCAGCATGTTCAAAAAACGAACGATTACAAAAGTTCTCAATGATGACAACTTACATACTATCGGTATAGCGTTAAATGGGGCAATAATAATCAAGTTTACATATAACTTACATCCGAACAGCTGAACCGAAACCCTGTAAAGCTTCTTATCGACACCGGTCTGCGGACCCACCAAACACACGACCGCCATGTCTCGGATACCCAACTTACGTTCTCGTTACCCAGACATGTCTCATAAAACGCTAATCAGCATCAACCGGTAAGAATGCATAAATCACAATAATAATCTCGGTGGCCCTGCCACATTATAAAATCGCTTGTCTTTGACAAACTTGGGAAATTTTGTCGTTTTAAAAATATTTTGTTGCATGTGCAGCACATGACCGGTTATAGTGCACTTGTGTCAAGGGGGGAAGCACTTAGTTTGCTTACCCTTTGATACCTGCGGATGTTAATTGCTATACACTTGGTCTCTATTATTCCTTTATGGCACACATGCTGGTGTCTATCGATGTATATTGTGTGTGACTGATTATGCAATAAAAATAATGCATCCCACACTATTTTTTTATCCTCAATCCTCATCACAAGGTGCATCCGCCATGTCACCGTGGTTCATGGGGCATTTCGTACGGCACATCAACCACAGGAACGGAGTTCGATCTCCTCTCCGACCGGTATTCCACCAGATAATCATCATCACTCTCGGAGCTTGAGAAGTCCTTTTTACATGACTTTCCGGATCCAACTTCATCTGGAATCCTCTCAAACACTGGTTTTGGACATACCTTTAGTTCCTCTCGATTAATCCATTTCCTATTTTCTTTATCTCCTTCTTCCTCTACTTGATATACATCTCGGTTTTCCATTTTGTTAATGATTCCGTACACTTCAGGTTTAAAATGATCTTGTATTTTGTGTCTCCCATGAAAACCTCTTTTCCTCAAGTATACATAGTCTCCAATCCGAAGTTTTGTTTCACATGCTGATTTGTCATGAAGAGCTTTACGCTTTTGGAACATATCCTCTGATTTGAGCTTTGCCAATTCATATTTTTCTCGGAGCCTATCCTTGTGGCGCATCAACCATTCATCAATGTCTTCACTAACATCTGAAGGCTCTTCATTGGGCAGAAGATACATGTCTGCAGGGAGTCTAGCTGGTCTCCCATACAGAAGTTCATATGGTGAGATGCCTGTTGAACTATGCGGAGTCGTGTTGTAGGCAAAAGTTATCTCTGCCAAGTGTTCAGACCATCGGGCCTTCTTCTCCACCGGAAGTGTTCTCAACAAATCGTGCATCGTACGATTGTACCGCTCAACTTGTCCATTGGCTTGGGGCCTGTAAGCTGTCGTTCTAGATCTTTCGACACCGTACCATCTGCAAAGTTCTTTGATTACTTTAACTTCGAAATCCCTACCCTGATCCGAGTGGATCCTCCTGGGTGGGCCGTATCTGAAAAACCATTCTTTGGTCAGCGCTCTGGCGACTGTAATCGCTTTCTGATCTTTACACGGGATGGCTATAGTCCATTTGCTAAAAATGTCAGTTATAACTAACACATTCTCAGTTCCGTCTTTGCTTGACTCAACAATTGTAAAATCAATCGCTATCACTTCAAATGGGTGTCTGGCTGTAATTGTCCCCATTGGAGTTTTAACTCATACATTTTTCGCTAGAGCACACCTTTCACATTGCTCAACGTATTGTCTGATTTCTTGATGCATCTTTGGCCAGTAGCACCTATGTCTAATGAGTGTTTCAGTCCGATCAGCACCCTGATGTCCATGGGAATCATGGTATCCCTGTAGAACTTTCGGTTTGAGTGCCTGAGGAAGGACTAGTTGATCTATGAAACCAGCACTAGGTTCTTGAATTCGCCTATATAAAATACCTTCCTTCACAACCAGTCTATCCCACTGCTTCAATAGTATCTGTACAAGATCCGACTCTTGTCGCCTGGACTTCAGACAAGGACGTACACCATCCTTCACGGCAATGTGTACCTTCTGTATTACAGGATCAGCTTCCTGCAATCTCACTAGGTCATCTTTCATTAGCACTGGTAAGGACATCGCTTGTGGTACTATGCTGGAAAAGCCACAATCTATATCCAACGATTCTGAAACAACTTGCTGCATGACCATGTTCGGTAAATTAGTCGTCTCACTGAGTGAAGCCAAAAAGTCTGCGACATCCTCCTCCTCACACCGGTCCCATGTTCTTTCCTCTTGTCTGGATAATGCATCCGCGTTCACATTCTTCTTCCCAGGCCTATACCTGATACAAATGTCAAAGTTTGCCAAATCGGACGCCCATCTTTGTTCTGTTGCCGGGAGTTTTGTCTTAGACATGAGATATCGTAATGGGTTGTTGTCAGTGTACACTTCACACTTTGACATGTACAAATAATCTTTAAACTTCTCCGTAATTGCCCACTTTAGAGCTAGCAACTCAAGCTTTTTGGAGCTGTACACATCGGAGTTCCTTTCACTGCCCCTGAGACCACGGCTTGCGTAAGCTATCACTTTGTACTTGCCATTTTGGATTTGACCTAGAACTGCACCTAATCCATGGTGGGAAGCATCAACTTCTAACACGAATGGTTTGGAAAAATCTGCAAACCCGAGCAAGGGTGCCTGCGTTAATTTTATCTTTAGTCTGTCAAAAGACTCTTGATGTTCAGAGGTCCACATGTCTTTCAATGATATCGCAGCTTGTCTCTTTCTGCCTTCAACTTTCCTCAGGGCCTGCCCAACCAAGGCATGGAGGGGAGCGGAGATTGCTGAGTACCTAGGTACAAAGCGTCTATAGTATCCAGTAAATCCAAGGTACTGTCTGAGCTGTCGAAGTGTCTCAGGCACTGGCCATTCTCTCACGGCATCTATCTTTTCCGGGTCTGTGCTCACTCCTTCACCGGATATGATGTGACCAAGATATTTGACACGTTCCTTTAGTAGGCTACACTTCTCTCGTTGTAACTTAAGTCCATGTGCCCGTAGTTTCTTAAACACAGTTTCAAGTCTTGCGACATGTTCCTCTATTGTGGACGAATAGACGACTACATCATCCAAATACACCATCAAAATGCGGAGAATATCATCCTGAAATAGGGACGTCATCATTCTTTGAAAAGTTGAGGGTGCGTTGGTCAGGCCGTATGGCATACGAACATACTGCCACAAACCAAAAGGTGTTGTGAACGCCGTCTTATGCCTGTCACGGGGTGCCACCTCAACCTGATGGTATGCCGATGCCAAATCCAGCGTACTGAAATACTTTGATAATCCCAGGGCGTCAAGAGTTTCTTGCACCCTTGGAATTGGGAACACATCTCTTTTGATTTTCTGATTTAATTTCCGGTAATCCACACACATGCGGATTTTGCCACTTTTCTTCCGGACTACCACAATCGGGGATGCATAATTGGAGGTACTCTCCGTAATGATACCCTTTTCACATAAGTCAAGGAGGTGTTCTCGTACCTCCTTCCACAGCTGTGGTGGGAGCCTACGATAAGGCTGGCAGACCGGCTCCTCATCCTGTGTACGGATATGGTGCTGAATTAAGTCCGTCTTGCCAAGCTCATCACCCTCCCGTAGGAACACATCTTCGTAACGTTGGAATAGCTGCATGAGACTTTGTCTCTGTTCCGGAGTTAACTCTACATGAAACATATCGATCCCTTCAGGAAATCTGCCATCCTGGTTAGACGAGGAATCAGACGGTGCACAGTCACTATCATCCCGTGTGATGAGTATTTCTTGCTCTTTCAGTTGAACACTGAACTTTCCACTTGGCACATGGCAGACAGGATGAATAGTTCCCTAATGAGTTCCTGGACGAAGGCGCACTTCTCCCTCACTAAAGTTTGCCACTTGGACACAAAAATTCTTCCTTGCATCTATCAAGGTGGGGGCTGTCCTCATGCCTCGTGGGAGCCCCTGTGACAATGGCTCTACCAGCGCAGTTGGTCCCATCCTTGGTCCAACAGCCTTGACATCACAAGTGCTCCTAGGGGGTACTACAATCTCAGACATGCCTGCTACTCTCACAAAACCTCCCTGTCGACTTTCTCGAACACATATCTGGTTCTGAGCCAATGTGATAAGATTCTTAAACTTGGACAGGTGAGACAGAACATTTGTTCCTAAAATCCCAGGCACTTCCCTTTTGTCTTTTCTTGTTTTAGTGATCAAAATGCCCACATCTTGCACAAGTGTGCCCTCGACTTCAATGTCCATATGGGTTATATATACAGACTTCAACTGGTTGGTTAGTTCCCTGATTTGATTCTGCTGCTCTTGAATCAGTTGTTGCTGCTCCTGGAGCCTAACGTCCTGTTTTTGCTGTTGGTCTAATACACTACGAAGCAATTGTGTCATCTCTGAGAGACTGTTCTGCTCACTACACTCTACCTCCCTGGTGGTAGCATGTACACGCTTACGGTGACCCTCTCGAGCAAGTGCTGCATCCCTCACTTCCCGAAATGTAACATCATCTTTGCTCTCCACTAACCTTATCATGTCCTGGTAGAGGTTATCATCTCTCAACCCATCAATAAAGTGGTCCCTGAGAAGTTTATCAGAGTTGGGCAGCGCATCATTATCAACGGACAAAACTCTGTCACGGAGTTCCATAAGGACGTGGGAGAAATCTCTCAGTGATTCCCTATCCCTTTGCTTGCGACTAAAAAGCAGAGATACGAGCCTTCCACTAGTGGCTTTCTCCCCAAACGCATCCTCAAGAAGTTTGAATATAGCCTCTGGTGACTCTCTTATTGCTGCCTCCGCAAAACGAACCTCCTTCTTAGCCGGGCCTTCTAACGATGAAATCAGGAAATCACCTGCCGACTACCCTCGGAGTCCCTGCGACTCAACCAAAAATCTAGCCTCTCTCACCCAATCCTCTAGTTCACCTGGTTCACCAGTAAACTTAGGAAGCCTCCTTGTATTATACATAACCCGAGCCCTAGCACCTCCATTACTCTCAAGCTCTACAAACCGCCTCTGCAGGTCAGCGAACCTGTCTTCGTCACCTGGCATTGCTAACCCAACAGTCACCAAGAATATACAAAGTAATAAAATCATCAGTAACCTAAGCGTGGTTACCAACTAAGTAAAAACAGTCACAGATTACGGATCCTTGAACAAAACAATTCAGTCACTAGGGATCAGTAAACAAGGCACCTGATCACTAGGATCCCTGGGAATCAATTTCACAACAGAGGATTGCACTATTCCCCTCAACTAAAGTTCTTACATCACAATGTCACAAGCCTCGCAACCAAAGTATGTATCAATTAGAGGTAGCTCCACACACATATGCAAGTGTTAAATCCAATTACTCCATGAAACATGAAATGTCCCATGCAACCTCATAACACACATTATCTATAACAATAGTGTCCATGTAAAACAATATGGTAATATACATCAGCATGAACAAGTGCCATTGTGATACACAATCACAATACATATTATCATCTACTTCAAGTGTTGTGAAATGAACGGCATGCAAGCAAAATATCCCATACTACACAGCAAAATATGTATTCATTTCTGATTAAAGTTACACAAGGTCATATGAGAATATTACACAAGGTCACATGAGGATATATTATTATGTTGATCACTCCAATATGTACTAGTATCACAGTGAAACAACCACACATTTACTGATAATTGCTTATAAAATGTTACACCATCTTGACTCACCAACCTCTGGCAACTGCTGTTAACCGCAATACTTTAAAACAATGTTTGTCTTCTCATATCTGAAAGGTCTAGCATCAACAAACATTCATTTTGCTCGGATTACTGTTCGAGTACCATAAATCCAGCCTACATTAACTAAAGACAGACCTTCACATCTCTTAACAGTGCAAGACAAAATCTATCACAAAAGAGCAAAAAATAAAATCTTGTAGGACATAGAAAACTCAGTCACTTTACACATGCATGTTACCAAAGCACTATCAACTATCAATATTGCTGATGATCATCCTACAGGTCATCTGACTGGTAAACAAAAACATGAGAGCTTTAACAAATAACCACGAAGAACCAAGGCTTTCCCACATATTATGTCAACATGTTTTTAAAGTTCAGTTCAGGGGGACAGCTTAGGTCTAGTATCATTTACAAAAAAATGTTGTGGCATGTACACCTTATACAACAATACAGAAGAACAACTCATATTACTATACCTTGTGCAGCTAACTGTTCCTCACTGTGGCGCCCCCTGCCAGGTTGTTTGCACATCAATAAATTATTACAAAACCATAAAGTTTCAGCCCTTCCGTAAACATGAAATATCCCTATAATTAAGTCATCAATACCAACCAACATTAGCAAAAATACAAACCACATAGTCATATTGTCAATATTCATGAATTCAATATCATTACATAAACAAAACACAGTCATATCATCACTATTCATCAACATATCAGTGAATATGCAATACATTTCCAGATGTGGACATCAAACAAAATAAAACATCCACTGAAGGAGTGAAGGAAACAACAAATTGCTAGGCAGCTGCAACTGTCCTTCTGGTTATACTTGGGTTTAATAGGACACAGGGGACCAGAAACAGAACATAATCTCAGATGAACACCAAAGTGATGCCTCAAAGTTTAGTCAGGTATGTCTGTCTCATGGCAGTAACACAACAAGTTCAGTGATTCCACATAGGTGACCACATGTTTCAGGCAGCCACACATCCCACAGGTTACCTCCAGAGTCCACACACCTGTTCTAGTCAGCGTCTCAGGTAGCCCCACATCCCACAGGTTACCTCCAGAGTCCACACACCTGTTCTAGTCAGCCACCGTTAAAAAGTTTACTTTCCTTAACCTGCACCACCCCACTTCTGGTACCAATTTCTGTGACCGTGCTCGGTTCGACACTGGGTGGTGCAAAAGAAGTCGTTTGGTTGATTGTGAAATGTTTATTCTTGATTAAGGAACAAGTAAAAGTTCTTAGTATACAAAACTGTATGATACACAAAAAATAAATATAAAACTAATCAAAAACAAAAACAAAACCAAAAACAAAACGGTGGCTGACAAGTCGGTTACACCTGCAAAATACAAAATAATAATCCTCAGATTAGTATGCCAGCCAGAATCTACTTTCCAGTCACAATAACCAATATAATAACATTATCTTATTACACATCAGTCTAGTAAAATAATACCGAAAATAAACAAATATGGATGTTTACACATACTCCTGATAATCCCTTGCTGTTATCTAAACAGTCAGTAATAATATGAACACATTACACTACAAGTCCAGTTACTACAGTTATGTCAATAGACCTGTATACTCTTATAATAATAATAATAATAATACACAGTCCCATGTTAAATAAACCATACAATACTGTTTAGTCAGTACAATATACTCCATATATTCATCTAAGAAAATATAAGAAAAATACTAAATTACTACATAATGATCTACATATACATCAATAGTTACCATGTAACTCGACTATGCTGCTTTCTCACTAGGAACCACACATGGACCCAGATACCATGGAGCATCAGTTGAACCTCACTAGGCCAACCCTATGAAATAACAGTTTGATATACAAGGTCCTCCACCTACAGGTTTTGGTTATGATAACAACAGTTCTTGTTGGCTCAAGCCCATACCATTTGATCCATAATACAATGTAAGCATATTTCTCGAACTGGACAAACATCCATTTCAGCAATACAAATGGCATTTATAGCGTCAACAGTATAAATAGCAATAGCGGACATATCAAGACATCAACTAGATATACCAAAAGATCTATGCCTAAGTTAGACAAAACATTCTATATGGCAAAGTCCTATCCCTCCTACACAGGGTATTCCTCAAATAATAACAGAATAAAAGCTCTGTAAGATCGTATTAAAGCTAGTCAAATAGGATTTTTGCACACGGGCCATAGATCCTAAGGCGCAATTCTAGAATCTCTTTCAGCATGTTCAAAAAACGAACGATTACAAAAGTTCTCAATGATGACAACTTACATACTATCGGTATAGCGTTAAATGGGGCAATAATAATCAAGTTTACATATAACTTACATCCGAACAGCTGAACCGAAACCCTGTAAAGCTTCTTATCGACACCGGTCTGCGGACCCACCAAACACACGACCGCCATGTCTCGGATACCCAACTTACGTTCTCATTACCCAGACATGTCTCATAAAACGCTAATCAGCATCAACCGGTAAGAATGCATAAATCACAATAATAATCTCGGTGGCCCTGCCACATTATAAAATCGCTTGTCTTTGACAAACTTGGGAAATTTTGTCGTTTTAAAAATATTTTGTTGCATGTGCAGCACATGACCGGTTATAGTGCACTTGTGTCAAGGGGGGAAGCACTTAGTTTGCTTACCCTTTGATACCTGCGGATGTTAATTGCTATACACTTGGTCTCTATTATTCCTTTATGGCACACATGCTGGTGTCTATCGATGTATATTGTGTGTGACTGATTATGCAATAAAAATAATGCATCCCACACTATTTTTTTATCCTCATCACAAGGTGCATCCGCCATGTCACCGTGGTTCATGGGGCATTTCGTACGGATGAATATGTTCGAGATAGATAAACATAGAATGTTTCTTATATCGAGATAACAGTCATCTTATTTTTCCTATGCTAAATTTAATCAAGGTTTATTTGTCAAAGATAAGATTTAATATCTTCATGATATTTAAAATTCTAGATCCAAAGGTCCCTTTTTGGAGCAAAATATAAAATTCCAAATCAAAAGAACCTCCTTGTTTAACAGCATTATGGAACAAGGTGGGTGTACAAGCATGGGCACTGATGACCAAGACATTATTTAACGTAAAGCTGGTAAGTAGTGATTAACATTTCCTACAAAAAATGCACGCCAGGATTTTTATTACAGATCAGGACACCGAATGTGATCATAGATATATCCCAAAGAGTTTAGAAACTTGACAAACCGGACGACAAATAGCTAATATCTCTCACATAATATTAGATATCAGCAACAGGTTGTTGCCAACGTGCTTCCTAAAGCCCCAGAGAAATTACATGCTTCAACCGGCCTGTCTGCATGGAAGGCCAAAAGGAGACAGCAGGAGCAAAACGGATAGACCGATGCTACCATGTTGTTACCATGCTACTGGCGATCTACCTGCGCTGTCAGGAAGCTGGTACTGCGCTGCTGGGACACTGGTGGCGATCGAATTCCGATCTGACTGCGCTTTTAATCCACGGCGACCCTGCGGCGGATATTTTGTCCATGTTCAAAACTGGTCGCCACTCATGGCGTTCATGGTGACCATATGACGACCAAAGGCGACACTGTCTCGCTCCTACGAAGCTCATGAAAACTTAAGGCCACTCTGGCTGCGCTCTACGGCGATCTGCACTAATTCGGTGACCGCAGCGAGATCGCCTTCTCGTGTGACGGGGATGTAAAATATTACGACCCCAGTCGCAGTAAATCTTTGCGTGTCAATACTAGCTTGCATGTGGTGGTCACTCATGTGACTTTGTGTTACCCTTTCTACCGTTATCGATTGGACATTAAAAATTGAATGTTGGGAAAAAGAGAAAGTCTGTGACGACCCGAATAGACGAGGGTAGTGCTTAGGCGTGTGGCCTTATACATATGCATCTAAAATCGGAAAGATGCCAATGAGTAGCCAGTAGGCTGACAGGAGTGAGGCTATGTAATTGGCCCTGTGTTGTTAGCATCAAGTGAATCCAGTGATGAAGATTCATATCACCATGCCGACCTGGATACACCAAAGAACCATTTCATTGAGGAGACTGATAACCAGGAGCACTAATGTGTGGTCAGTGATGTTCTGACATACATAAAGTACAGCTGAACTCGTCAGGGAAGAGGAGTGTCGATTTTATACACCTGAAAACATTAAACATGCAAAAAGAATCCTGTTGGATGCAGCCTCTACGTCATAGGAAATCGGCAAGAGATATGAAAGGCAAAGCACATCTTTGAGAGAGACACACGAAGTCCATGCAGCCGATACGACAGCCCCCTTCCAGGGCAAAGACAAATATAAGGACTGGTATGCAGTTTCCCCATTCGGACTTCAACATGAAGATATCCAGTCCTGACAAAACAGTTGTGCCGAGTGACCCTGATCCACGTTTAGGACCACTATTTACTTCAGACAGAAACATTCGCAGAGGCAATACATTCCTGCTTCTTCAGCTGCAAGATGAGCAGCGTGGAAACCAACAACCAGCATATGTAGCAGCCGTCTAGAGAGCCAAACAACCACCAGATGTCTCTGAATCAGAACGTATATGTATCTTTTGTTTTAACCAAGGGATACGTGTAATTGAAGATGAATTTCACTTTATAATGGAATGTAATTTATATGCATGTTTAAGGAGAAAGTTTTTAAGTGAATATATTGTTGGAAGAAACAAAGAAAATTTTATTCATCTTATGTCATGCAAAAATGTCTATGCTTTGAATAACTTGGCAATGTATATACACCACTCTTTCAGAAAAAGAGACCTGTATATTAACCAAGGATTAGGGTAACACTGTGCTGATATATGAAATACAATATCCAATAACAAATTATTATTTAAAAACATACTTCTGGTGATATATATTCACATTTATTTATTGTATGTTTCCTACTTTTATAATGTAGTAGATTTGTATTGCTTTACAAATCTGCTACCTATTTGGGGCTGTTATATAATAATCCTGGAATACTTTACTTCATAAGTAGTTAGAGATAAATGGAGTTGATACACTTATCTCATGATAGATGGTAGCACTTACATTACTGAGCAGTTTCAGCGCGTGTTGATAAAATGTCATATGTCATTGTAAAGAGTTCATTGAATGTTTTTCAATACGCATATGTATTGTTGTTTACATTTACTGGTGTATTGTAAGTCTTACACACAGATATACAAACTGTTGAAATTTCTGATTTATTTATTTATTTTTTTATATATTTTTATTATCTTTTTGTGACAATCTGTTATTTAAAATTGTATTATTAGTTGATTTATAATGCATGTGCATCACCAAAGTTAAGATAAAGTCTAGTTGATACACTTATCTGATGGTAGATGGCAGCACTTACAATGCCTTGCGATTTCAGCGTCTCTGTTTGTAAATCCGCCCTGTACATGTGTGCTAGTTAAGAGTTCATTGTTACCCAGGATACGTTATAATGCTGTTCATTAATTCATATATCTAAGCCTTACACATATATTTGCAAACTTTTGGAATTTTTTAAAGCAATTTTTATTTATTACCTTTTTGTACCAATTTATTTCAGTTGATTTTTAACGCATGTGCATCGCCAAGGTTAAGCACCACAAATTATCATGTAAAGTGATGTTATGTTGATTATATGATTCTATGGGCATGAGGCATATGGTTCTATGGGCGTGAGGCCTTTATACTTGAATAAACTATTTATTATTATTATTATTACGTTGCCCAGTTTAGCTCCAAGGACCGATCAGCAGACAAAAAAAACTTAAAATTCTAAGAAAACTAGAATTCTGCATTTTAATGAATGTAAGCCTTCGCCATTCACTTATTCAGCCTATATTTCCCAGGTTCACTTATTTTGCATAAGTGAATGCACATGTCTTTCTCCAGAAGTTAGCGCGTGGCACCTCAGGTAATCAGAACAGCCCTGAATCAAATACGGATGGTTACTTTGTAACATTATCATTCCAACTGTAGCTATCTATGGTAATAACCCTTTGTACAAAAATAAAGTCATTGTGATTTGACTGAGAGAATGTGTAACGATACAATCCATTTCATGATCAAGGCTTCTATACATACAAATCCCACTCATTCACCAAAGAAACCAAGGAAACCATATAGGCATGGGATCGAAAAATCGGTACGTGAAAAAGCGTTACTATGGCATTTTATTTTCGGGTGAAATCTTGCCGGCCTCCAACAGGGTATCTTGCAAAACATCCGCCGTATCTGACTGTCACAGAGGTGTTAAACGGCTTCTGAAAGAAGAAGATAGATGGCGCTTAAGTCATTTCGCAACAGCCACAATGAGAGAGAACGATCACGTCATCTGTGGACGAAAATTTAAAAAGTACAGCCAGCCCACAGCCGCATCGCCCTAACCACTGACGGATTTAACAAATAAAGATCATAAATAATGTAAACATTTTTTAGATAGATACAGTAATTATATAATCCATGTGTCACTGATTCCAGGAATACAAATAACTGAGTTATTGTGCCTACCCCGAAGGACAGAAATGTCAATTTGAATAACAGCTAAATGTAGTGTAGTATAGCACCTTGTAGTTCAATGAGCAAAATCTGCCGTGGTTTAGCAATAAGTATCTTAATCAGCAAAATCTACCTTGGCATAGCACTTGGTAACTCTGTCAGCAAAATCTACTGTGGTATTACGCTTAATTACTAACTCAATCAGCAAAATCTACCTTGAAGCAGCCATTAACAGCTTTAGCTCTTTGGGGTCGTCATACCTTAGGAGTAGGACCTACATTAACGATTTCCGAAGAGAATGGTCGAAGACAATGTGCGCATCAGTGTTAAAGGAAAATGCATCCTTATATATATCACGAGGTTTTAAATGCATTACTGTTGCCTGGATGTCAACAAAGCTTTTGATAGATTGAATGCTGGTAAAATATTTGGTTACTTGATTTAAACCGGCTTCCGGGTGTAGTAGTTACCGATGTAATAACTCAGCCCATACGTGTTGCGTGGCACGGCGAGACATCAGTTTTTTTTTCACTAAATGCAAGTTAGCATGGCGGAATGCTTAGTCCTGTCATGTTTTACTTATACCTTGATGAATAATTACGTAGATTGTAGATTGTAGATTACGTAGTTACGGAGATGATATAACTCGATCTCGTGCTAATTGGTGAATCCTGTGTCACAGTGATCTTTATTTAAGATTACATAAATCATTGAAAATACTGAAAAATTAAGTGACGCTAAAGGTTTCCGTTGCTAAAGTTTTTCATAAACTAATGTTTGTATAGGTATGGTACCGCGGAAGACAGACACATATAAATAGGACTGCAGCTATAAAATATTTTGTGCGTTTCACATTTTTTAAGTCCCAAGTTTCTGGCATCTGTTTCTTCAACGCTACCCCTAAATATTGACTTAAGGAAGAGGTTATTTTACTACGACATAAAATTTCGCATGTAGGACATGACAATCATTGAGAGAATTTTGTAGAGAACTAGTCTACAAGTCAGCATATATGGTAATGTGATCGACGTGCAGATGCGTTTCTTTCAATCCTTTATAAATGTTTTTCCGACTCTTAGTTAGGCACATATTTTTTATGGGAAAGTCAAAAATATTTGTATTCATGTTTGTAATACGGGTCCCGCCTGTTGGACCTAAAATGCTATTACCACGATTTCCGTCCGGTCGGCCACCCGTCCATTTGTCTGCATGTCCCTCTGTCCCTCGACTTATCCGTCACATTAAGGTCCGTCACATTTTTAAAACGATTGGTATCGAGGATGCAATCAGATGATCACAAAGTATCAGGTACCCAATATGGCCTCCAGGTGTCCGCCCCAAATACATTCTAGGGCAACATCCAAGGAACATTAGCTTAAAGCGGGACCTCAATGGTGTCAATCTATACAAGTTTAAATAACAGGTCAGTTTAAACGTTATATATTAAGGTAAGAGCAATAGTAAAACTAATGCCACATGAAACACTTTAGAATTAAGTTTAAAATGCGGTCTTATACGATTATACGGAATAATGGTCATTAACATGAGTGATAATCATTCAGTTACGGGTGATCACCGGCTATCTGTATTAAAAGATGTTACATTGGCACGTTCATAAAATGTTACATAAAACACCGTAGATAAGCTTGTTATTATTTTAGAATGGAGGTAATACAAGTTCAAAGGTCATGGTCATGGTCAAAAGACTGATAGAGTGAAAAATTATATGAGAAGGCCCTCATTTGTCCCACTCTTGGTAAGGTCTACATATTTTCAGGGGAAAGTCATTAATATAAGTATTCATACATTTACATTACGTAGGTCCCATATTATGGCGCGGATAATCAATGAGGAAATAATATGGTTCTATCTGAAGCCATTTTTTTTTCAGGAACATAATACACTATTAAATATAACATATATGTTCTCAAAAATTTTTAAGCTGCAGCTAGATTACATGATTAGCAAATCCAACCAGAGAATCATTATTTCCGAGTTACCGGCGGCTCTCATCAGTTCTAAGATTGCTCATCTTACCGTAATAGGGGTCTGGCATCCATGTTCTATAGAACACGCACACGCAACGTTTAAATGAAACCTTAATTCACGTCATTATAAAGTTCCACCAAATCCATGTTTTAATACATGAAAAAAGACAAATTCTCTGATGCATAGCTTTTTTATTACCTACAAACTCAATAGTGTTAACAACACTGGTAGTGAAAACGTTTGTTATTGTGTACACAAAATGACAGTTATAAAGAGCAATAAATAAGCTTACTAGTTTCCTAGTTTTAACTTACTAGTATATTGTCCCTAGAAAAAAAAAATCAATTAAAGAACCCGCGTCTTAGAATAAATTCCGTTTATAATAATACTTGAGCAAGAATCTTGAGTTCGTTGACTTGCCACTGATAATCCAAGTGGTCAAGTAAAATACATATATCACTGAATAAAGTGCGAAATTACCACACCACCCTAAGAAAATGACGAGTTGTATATAGCCAGAATATTTCAAATGATACCGTGAAAATTAAAAACTTTTCCTATCATACTCGATGCAATGTTAAATGTTCCCAAATCTCGGCTCTGGTTGGCCGAAATTTTTCCGGGGTTCCTGGTTTTCATTTTCAAATCTGGGCTCTGGTTTGCAGAAATAGTTCAGTGGTTCCTGCTTTCCATTTTCAAATCTGGGCTCTGGTTTAACGAAATTATTCAGAGGTTCTTGATTTACATCTTCGGATCTCGGCTCTGGTTTGCCGAAATTGTTCCGGAGTTCCTGATTTTCATCTTCAGATCTCGGCTCTGGTTTGCCGAAATTGTTCAGGGGTTTCTGGTTTTCATCTTCAGATCTCGGCTCTGGTTTGCCGAAATTGTATCGTGGTTCCTGGTTTTCATCTTCAGATCTCGGCTCTGGTTTGCCGAAATTGTTCCGGAGTTCCTGATTTTCATCTTCAGATCTCGGCTCTGGTTTGCCGAAATTGTTCAGGGGTTTCTGGTTTTCATCTTCAGATCTCGGCTCTGGTTTGCCGAAATTGTATCGTGGTTCCTGGTTTTCATCTTCAGATCTCGGCTCTGGTTTGCCGAAATTGTTCAGGTGTTCTTGGTCAACATCTTCAGATCTTGGCTCTGGTTTGCCGAAATTGTTCAGGTGTTCTTGGTCAACATCTTCAGATCTGGGCTCCGGTTTGCCGAAATTGTTCCGGAGTTCCTGGTTTTCATCTTCAGAACTCGGCTCTGGTTTGCCAAAATTGTCCAGGTGTTCTTGGTCAACATCTTCAGATCTGGGCTCTGGTTTGCCGAAATTGTTCCGGAGTTCTTGGTTTTCATTTTCAAATCTGGGCTATGGTTTGCCGAAATTGTTCAAGGGGTCTTGGTTTCCCTCCGCAACTCTCGGCTCCGGTTTTCTTAATTCCTTTTCTCTTAGTTCCTCATCAGGCTCATTCTTACTGAATGGGGCTTCACCGAATTCCTTCTCATCCAATTTGCCATTAGCTGGTGGTTATGAACAGAGAATTATGTCGCTATGTCAGGCTTGAAATTCTAATTATCATATTTCACACACTGTTAGTATAAAATGGTTTATATAAAGTTTTCTAAAATTATCTTTTAAATTTGAATGAATGACGATTTTTGCTATATGACAGCGCATTTTTTTATTCTTTATTTATCATTGCGGTAATTTAAGGGTATCATTAAATGTAAATATTGAATCCTTAACCCTGCACTAAAAATCAATTTTGGTTTCTGAGGAAAAGCCTAATTGTGCAAAAGGTGCAATGGCCCCAACAACAAACGGGAAAGGCATAGCTTACAAATTCAGTAAAGCTGTTTCACGAATAATATTTATGAGTATTAATCACACCATTATCATCAGCTAGTCTGAGAGCTGCGGCGCTGGATTCTTTTTCTGCCTGCAGAGTGTTGGCGAACTCCTGTAAAGTGATGAATCCGTCCGCGTCCTGGTCGTAAGTGTTAAAGACGTGGGGAACGGCTTAAAATCCTGGAAGAGAAAGGCACTTTTTGTTGGGTCTTTTAAACTGATATCCTAGTCAGCCTCTAAGTCGCAGATGATATTGACATGGGAAATTCAACTTTACAGCCTTACAATATTCGAAACTGTAGTCTCCAAATTTAGTTTGTGGATCAAATGATAGAGATTCAAAATGCATTAATATTGTAATAAAATGCAAGGAAAGTTATATGAGTCAAGAATAAAAGAATGAACTTTTAGGTGATTGTCATAGACTTAAATTAATAAAATCTCGTAATACCTGTTGTTTTTACCGTGTCCGATCTTATAAGATATGATAAATAGTAATAATAAAATGAACTGGTTTTTCTCTACTTACAGTGTCGGCTCTGCTTTTTAACAGACACGCATGCGCACAGACTACAAGACAAGACTTTTCTGGACAGTAGCGCTTGCAGGAAAACGGACATTCTCTGTTGTGAGAGAGACCATTTCTCTTTCCAATGGTAATCCCGCAACAAGATGGGAGGCGCACAAATTAGCTGTCTGTGTCACGCCAGAGGGTTCCGCACAACAGGAGTGACAACGCACAAGCAACACTTGCTCTCAGCTCTACAACTCTAAATCAAGGAAATATGTTATATGCAAGTTATCTGCAATAAATATTACAAGTCTTCTCTTTGCCTACCTATCTGTCCGTGTCCGCATCTAATAAACCGAGACACAGATAATCATTGATAAGGCTATTTAGATTTGTGAAATCTGCCCTAATGCCTAATGTATGTTCTCTTATAAAAATCATAACGTGTATATCATTATATGATTCATTGTATATCCATATGTTACAATATTTTAGCCATTGAATTAATCTAAGATACAAGTATGCTCAGTCTCACTGTTATTATCCAACCCTGAAGTTTCTGTATATGGCCTGTATCGCTCGTTGTCTCGGGTGGTCTGGTTTAGTATTGTATAGAGATATCATTATATCTGTTTGCATTTCAGTTAAACATCCCTGTTGTACGAGTGCCAGGTTTAGATAGAAATTACACTTTTATTTATGACGCCCATTTTAAAGCTGTCCAACGGATTTATAATTCGAAGGAATTATTGCTCCAGGGAAGTTATCGTTTTATAAACACCCAGGGGCTTGTTTAGAGTGGGCGTAACAGGCGCCAACCACCTAAAATCTGTTCATCAAACTTTCAGGGGGTTCCTAATTTCGTAAACTGCCAAGATGTGTCTAAATCTATGGTTTAATTAACTAAAAAGGTCGTATCTTTAAGGCCCAGGCATTCGTTACAATTTGCAGTAATATATTTCAGGATTACATTGAATTGTATCAACACGCATTAATAGCTATTTCGGACCAACCTAAGTCCTCATTGCTTATGCAAATTTCATGTAAGAAGGAGCGAGTTTAAATTGTGGCGCTACATACCCGCGTACCACCCAGCCCACCCTATAAGTTTATTCGATGGATTTCATTGGGGTTCTAAAGTTCGTAACTCGACCTAGCGGTAGTTCTCTTGCTGTATAGCTACAAATGGTGTTTTTTTAATTAACTGATTCCGATAAAAAACAGTATGTGAAAACAAGAAAAAAGATGATAGTTGAGTTGTATCGACGTATTTCATATATCTTCCTTACTTTTTACATAGGGTTTTCTTGTTTACAAACAATTGTGAGCCTACAGAGGCTGTATCATATGTATCTCTGAACCACCGATTTGCAAAAATTAATGCTTTTACTTTTCAAACGCCTACAATTTGACTACAAATGGTCAGGGTTTCTTTTATATTTTACACGACGTGGGAGGGGGCAGCCCATCCAGCCCAGACCCTACCGTTACGAACCAGCGTCCCTCTTTTACACTAAATCCTGCGCACAACTATGACACTCTTACCATGCGTTCACGAATGCGTTAATTCATTTTGATGAACTGTTTTAACTGTTGCTCATTCTTTCAGCACAAATAATTCATATTTATTATTTAAAATGCCAGATATAACATAAATGTATTGCTAGTCGCATTCCCATTTTCAGTAACGATCTCGCTAATACACACTGTATTGAGGAGTGTGTACCATTATGGTTTTTACCACAGCTGACTGAAAGTTATCTGAGCTATAACGATCACTCTTTGTCGGCCGATCGTCAAGCTGTCCGTCTGTCTGTCAGTCTGTCTGTCGTGCTCTCCTCCCGTCTGTCCGTTAACAAGGCACAAATCATAACCACTGGACCTAGAACCTTCTTACTTGACATCCAGGGAGGTTCCTGATAAACCTCATTGGAAACCTGGAATTAGGTATCTGTTACTCATATCCCCCGGGCTATGGGGCTGAGAAATATCCCCAGAATAATTAAAAAAATTGATAAAAAAAGCTCCAATATTTGAACAGACTGGTGGCGCCACCTGTATGTTTTTGCTAATTTATACGCATTATTTCCTCTATTTTTGATAAAGATAAGACCTCCAAAGATAAAGTACCCCCAGAATGATTTAAAATTTTATACAAAAGCTCAACAACTAGTGCATTGATAACCATAATTCTTTGCACGCATATTGATATTTAAGTGTAGCGTCACCTAGATTTTTCCAATTTTTTACGCGTTTTTTCTCTTCTTTAAGACCTTCAAAATGCGGTCGTCCGTTAACAGGGCACAAATCATACCCATTGGTCCTAGTATCTTCTGACTTGACATCCAGGAAACCTGAAATTAGGTCTCTGTTACCAATTTTTTTCTGAGCTACTGGGCTTTAAAGTACCCCCCCCCCCCCCACCCCAAAAATAATTGAAAATGTGATACCAAAGGTTCAGTATGTGAATAGCTAATGCATTGATCGCCATGATTCTTTGCATGAACATTAATCAAGGAGTGTTTCATCAGTTCCTGCAGACTGGTGGCGCCACCTGTATTTCTTTTTTAATTTTTACACATTTTTTTTTACTGAAAGTCATCTGGGCTTTAGTAATCACCCTTTCTCCGGCCGGATTGCGTTCGTTAACGGGGCACAAATAGTAACCATAAAGCCTAGAATCATGAACCTCCTCAACCTGAGAGGTCCTCAAAAGTTTCCTCAGAAACAGAAATAAGGTCACTGTGACTTCGAGGTAAGGAGCCTGTTTAACCCCAGAATATTTAAATATTACACAATAATTGCAAGATTCCTCCGGAAGGGCTTGAATGATTGACATTAAATTTGGTGTGCATATGTGGTCTAAATGAACCTTAGCCTTTGAGAATGAATGGTGGCGCGACCTGCAATAAATTATTTTTACGAATTTTTCCTGTACTTTTAAGAAACACTAGGTCTTTTACAAGGCACAAATCATACCCGTAAAGGCTTGAATCATGAACCTCGGCATCCTGACAGTTCCCCTAAAAGTTCTCTTCAGAAATCTGAAATAAGGTCATTCTGACCTATGTTCTCCGAGTTGCGGGGCGTGTTTGAGCAACCCAGCAATATTGTTAAATTATATACAAATTACTAGATTTCTCAGGAATGGATGGATGGCCTGTTATTGTCAACATGTCAGCAGCTGAGCATCATGACCCATTGGTCACTTGTTTTATGGTTTTATGATTCAGGTAATCCTGTATATTAGACATTGAATCCATGATGTTTCAGAAACCTTCGGAAAAGCAGCAATTTCTGATATCCCGCTTATAGGATGGGATGCGTTCAGACACGATAGTATTTGCTCTTTGACAAGATATCTTGTTGTGTTCACAATGGCGGATGCCCTATTCAGTAAAAGTTCCTTCATTTCAACAGATCTTGGCGTCTCCACTATAAGATAAATGTTTGAAGAAAGTAAGTTCTTAAACGCCTGCACGGAGCCATAAACAACAGACAAAATGAACATATAAACAAACATTATTTATAGACCAATACCACTTTACCACATAACTCTTGTGTAAATCAATAAGAGTGACAGGAATCGGACGGTCAATCTTCCTCATGCACTTAGTGACATTTTTATGGCCATGAAAGATCAGTTGATATATAATACTTTTCGCGGAACGGGTTGGCTACATGGGCATTGAATAGCTTGAATAGGAAGCGGGAAGCTCTTTTGAATTCCTTGAATACAACTAAAAATCACTCAAAGCACTTATCCCGCTGTCAACACCTGTATCCACATTTACACATGCTAATTTTATTTAAGATATAAGCCATCATGTATACACATTGTTTCCGTGAAATCCATTTTAAACGCAGGGTGATATCGATTTTGTTGATTTTGTAGACTGACAATGAATTTGATGAGTGGTTTTTCTGTTGCAACGAGGGGGAGAGTGGTCCGAAACCTACAGTCCACTCAGTTCCATCGACACGATTAAAGTGAACACCTATATTTCAGTACGGCCATCCGGTGAGAATGGAGGCTCTCAAACATAACAAACATTATTTATAGCACTTCCCATGAAAAGGGTTATTTATGATCACAATACCCAAGAGATAAATATGGCGACGAGTTGGAATCATTCCCCATGTTAATTGCATTATATTGCAGTAAAACCCTGGCCACCAGGAAGCATTTTATCGGTTTATTAGGTTTCTTTACGCAGACCACTCGCGGAAATCAAGAAGCAAGAGGACAACAAATGATACTTGAGCGAAAAACTGCAATTTATCTTTAGATAAATCATCCTCGACCACAGTGTGCATCTTCATGGTGATCATCAGCTAGTACAGTACATAATTATAGGGTTTCGTATGCAGTCTTCTATAACATGTTGAAAGCGTAATCGTTTGACACAACGCGTAGAAGGCTTTTAGCCGTATATTTCAGGCATATATGATTATCTTAAAATTCAATGGTTTTTTTTAACTAAAACAGGTTACCTTTACACAAAGGTTATCTTAATTAAAGCTGAATATGTGATATTAATCTTGTGTTAAAAATTAGATTACACTGTGAAACCCGTGTAATAAGGCCACCTGTGGGACTCTCTAAAAGCGGTCTTAATTGACAGGTGAATATTCAGGCAAGTAAGTTATAGCCCATGTTTTTGTTCATTGATGGGTGGACTTGATAGGAAGGTTGTCGTATTAGACAGGTGGTCTTTCAGACAGGATCCACTCTATTTTACTAGCTGCCAATATGATCATTGTAGGGTGTTTACACATGTATATGGGATATTAATGTAGCCATTCTGGTTCCTATGGCATGTTTTGCAAGATAACTTATTTAAATAAGGCGAATATAACCATGCTCATAACGCTACGATATTGTTTTGCCTAATATTACGACAGAATACGTCTATTATGGCTCGGATAACCATTATGTTACACCCTAGAAATTCACGTATGACGTTAAATGAAGCGGAGAATACAAAAGGTACATTTTATCACTTCGGTCACAATACTTGCAGAAGAAAGACTACATGCATGATAAAACGCACAGATATACAGCTTTATTTCAGGCAGTTAATCCGCAAGGCCAGAATATAAAAAGAATAAAAGAACACTGGTGAGTATAGGACATTATTTATGAGTTAAGTTTGGCTCCCCTTGCTCGCATATAAGAACGATTACCCTTGATGATACTAGAACAATGTTTCTCTGTAATAAATTATAATCTCTCACGATCGCAGGCGTCCCTTGGAAGCACGTTGGTAAATAAAGAACTCGCAATCACTGGCGGATCCATGGGGGGGGGGGGGTCCAGTGCCCCCCCCCCCCAACCGAAAAAAAACAATTTTTTAGGGTTTCAAATCACATTTTGCGACCTGGTACTCTTCCTTTCCGTACCAGAGGACCTTTTTTTAGAGTTTCTCTAGAGATCGTCCTGGGTTGGACCCTCCCCTTTCCAAAGCATATGAGGTTAGCATTTTGCTAGCGTTTCACCCGGGGGCTGACTGTCGATTCCTTTATCCGTACGTAGACATGATTCTCTTAAATGATAATCGTGATATATGATTCACTGAACAAAACTAGCTCAACTGGCTGGATTTTTTCATATATTTTGTTGGAGGAAACCCCTTCCATGTTTAATGCCAGCATCACTAGGTATGTACTGTGTAGAATTCCATCCCGGTTTTAGACTGCATGACAGGGTATAGTAATAGCACACGATCCAGCTCATCTTAATTCCTTGTGTTACTAACCCCGAGAACTATTGTACTTAGAGCCCTGGGTGCGTAATCGTCCATTTTACTTGGTCATATCACCAAGGAATCCCCAAAAGGCGCACTCATTTGTAAGTAATGCACGGCCTCCCAATTAAGTCTCGCCCTGGGTTGGGTCCAACCGTGAAAACTCTCACCGCCTCGGCTTGGAATCGAAATCACACTCTCCCGGTTATGAGTCCTGTACTCTATCATTAGACCACATAACTCTTGTGTAAATCAGTAAGGGTGACATTAATCGGACGGTTAATCCTCCGCATGCACCTAGTGACATGTTTATGGCCATGATAGATCAGTTATATTTAATACTTTTCAAGGAACTGGTTAGCCTCTTTGCTACATGAGCATTAAATAGCTTGAATAGGAAGAGGGAAGCTATTCAAATTCCTTGAATAATAGCAAAACCTCTCCCTCTGCCACGCATCCCTCTGTCAACACCTGTCTCCACATTCACACCAGCTATAATTTAATCTAAGATATAACCCATCATGTATACTCATTATTTCAGTAAAAATCTATTGGAAACGTCTGGTGATATCGATAAAAAACTTACTTTTAAACAATTGCCTTTTACTGATCCTTCCACAAAAGTTTGATTGTTTGAAAAGCGATTTTGTAGACTGGCAATGAATTTGAGGAGTTGCGTTTTTGACACCCACAGTCCATCAACTCGATTAAAGTAAACACCTATATGTTCGGAGAGCAGCCATTTTGATTTCATCAAAATGTATAGGTTTTCTTCTTTCATCCATGGTCCCTCCTTCAATTAAATTTAATCTAATTTTTATTGTGAACTTTCGGAAATATGACTGACAAACACAGAGAGACACACACGAACCCGACCAATCACAGAACCGCCTGTTACCTTCATCTGCGGAGGTAATTATATATTTTCAGATTTCCAAACGTACTCTTTTGTGTGGCCGTCTACTTTTTGCTTATCCTTTGAAGAAATATCAACCATATATATATATATATATTCTTTTACATGTGTCCACGAAGGTGTATGTACCATTTAAAAAACACAAATCAACATTGTACCTACACGTATAGCCTGTCTGTGCCTGATCCGCGGCGTGCAGTGCTGTACCTGCCATACACCATGCCACCCACATCATTTACTCATCTGTTTTATGAATCATTTCATTTCATTATTCCATTTACGTGTATGGCATACATGTGAAGGGATCAACAACAGCCAGACCGGAATAAAAGAAACCAAATCTGGTTTATTAACAGAAATAATGTAGATGCATGCCTTCTCCATGCTATAGACGCAGACCAAAACATAATGTCAACTGCTAAATGATTTTATTGATAGCAGAATTGTATACAGTAGTCAGAGGGAACAACATATATTTCATATCATAAATCATGTAGCATTTAAGAGCTGTGCTTGTGGTAAATTTAAGTAATATAACTAAAATATCTTCAATATTCTATTGGAATTTGACTTTGTTTTGATATTGATTAATCATATAAAGAGAGCGTATTCAATCAACCTATCAGTGGTCAATTGCTTCATGGCTAGTGCGTTTCTCCAGTTCCAATACTGTAAGGGAAAAAAACAAGTATCGGTAAAATGACTAAAAACTAAAAATATCTTCTATAAATTAAAACTTTGTATTGTCTTCTTACTAAATAAGGTATTATCCATATAATACGAGGTATCATGACAACTAAAAAATTATTTGAAAGCTACGAGCACCTGAAGAGGATCTGAGACTGGGGGGGGGGGCAGATGGGGCCTTTCCCAGAGTGTAGAATTTTTGTTTTAATATGAGGCTTTGAGCGGAATCTTGGGTAACTTAAAACCCATCATGCAATATCCGGCTGTTTTTCCTTTAGAAATCAAGCGCTTATTGCACTTATTCCGATATCTTAGGGCAAAAAAAATCCGCTCATGGCTTTTGTTTTAACGTGACTGGTATATTTCTGCTAGATGTAATATTTCAGTGGTTTACTTACACACCCATTATCGGTTTCTGGTTGTTAATAGCTAAAGGCCATAATCAACGTTCTGCGCAGGCTCGACGAAATCTTGCACTGCTTCCTGTGGAATCTCGTCCGGCTCGACCTTGGAGTACGGCGCCTCGTCAAACTCCTCGTCAGCTGGAACATCAGTAAAAGGACCTGGTCAAGGGGCAGTTCAAGTTCCTCTCTCTCTCTCACTCTCTCTCTCTCTCTCGCTTGCACTGGAGAACGTAATAATAATAATATGATAATAATAAAAATGATAATAACATATATCAATATAGTATTAATGATTATAATAATAATAAAATATTTTAATAAAATAATAATAATATATATATATATTAAATCATACTTATAACAAAAATAATACAACAATAATAAAAAAAAATATTATAATAATTATAATAATAGTATGATAACAAGAATACTAAAATAATAATAATAATAATATTAATTATTATTATTATTATTATAATAATGATAAAAAAATATATCACTAGAATAATAATTATGATAAAAATAAAATATAATAATAATAATAATGATTATACTAATCATAATAAATAATGATAATTGGAAACCTAAGAACTTCTTTTAAAGACCTATATGAAGGACAAGGTAAAAGTTGCAAGGACCTATCAACAAACCTTCTCTGTCATGACACAGTTTTAGCATTTCCATGGAATAAAATACTTGATTATGCATTTCATACCCTAACAACACAGAATTAAGTACTAATGAATAATAGTTTGAGGACAGATTTGTTACATTACATTTAAATTGGCCAATAATATCTTGCATGAATTAAAAAAAGACAGGCGTGTCAAGGAAATAAAAATGAATTTAATTTGCACGCTTTCCTCAGACAATATTTCCGTTAACAATCTATTTAAACATCACCGTCTGTGTGTACACTCTCACACTTAGAATCCGCCTGTTGTGCACCAACTGCGTTATACGATTACAGGTAAGCGGTGAAAAAAAAAAAATATATATATATATATATATATATATATATATATATATATATATATATATGAATAAAAGTATTACCATTGTGTACCATTGATAATAAAATAGTTATATACTTGATATAAATGTTGTTTAAGTGTATTTTTTTAAATTAGTTTTATATTTTATTGAGGTTATTGTAAGTTTGTTTTGTTAAGTTTAAAATTGGTTATTTTCTTTATCGGCAAATCCAGCCTGAATTGGAAGATGAGACTGAGCATTGCCTGTACGCTTCTGTCCGTACTGACCGTGGCAGTACTTCTACCGGAAGCGGAAGCATGGCGATGGTGGCGTCGTATTCGCTGGAGAAGAGTGGGTAATGTGGCTAGATGGGTAGCAACTGCTGCTGTAATCGCCGGGAAGAGGGGTGAGGCGGCCGATGATGACGTCTGTCCATTCACCTGTAGAAGGTACTGTCCGGCTGAGGAGTCCTGTTTGGTGGTCTGCGCTAATGCCTGCACTCTGAAGGAGGGAGAAAAGAAAGACAAAGTGAGGGAATAAATTTACTGTATATTTCCAATATAGTGATTTTAAGGTATGTATCTCTGTTTGGTTCTGTGCATAACATCTATTCAAACATGGAAACAAGGTCACTTCATGCTTATTTATATACCTGTCCCATGTAAACACAATATTATGTAAGACTTAAAATGAAATTTTAAAAGTGGTTTTTATATAACGTAAAAACTCTAATGAACTTTAGTGTGATTTGGTGCCGAGAATAAAAGTAGCTTATTTAGATATCGAGGCTATAATACAGTCTCTATTTATGAAATTTCATTTTCATACAAAGTGGATCATATTGTCTATCCTGGCGGAAGGCGTTCTCCGGGCTCGGTCTAATCGTTGGAACACTTATGATCTAAATTATACATTAAATGTGCAGCAAAGAGGGATTCACATATCCTCTTTCTTTAAGGCCATTGAACCCTTCCCCCACGAGTTCAAGACTTACGACAAGGACGGTGAAGGCTTCGTCACTTTGGAAGAGTTCTCAGACACCCTGAATGCTTACCAGGAATCAAGCGCCACCGCCTTGAGATTTGCAGATGATAACGGTGCGTGCCATTCTAGTAAATTGAAATATATTTCTTCTGCATTTAAGAATATATATTTAGGGTAAAATAATATATTTCTAGGGTAAAACAATATATATCAAGAGTAAAATTATATATATATATATATATATATATATATATATATATATATATATATATATGGCAGTTAAAACATTGGATTTGTGCAGTTCTAAGATTTAAAAAGTCCGTTCCCTTCACAGAATGAAAAAAAAACACGTCTATACCCATGAGAAAATAATTTAATATCATCCATCATTCATATAAGGATTAATTACAATATAACTGGATCTCAGATGAGTTTGCAAACTTCCTGTTATATATGCGTAATATATCTGTAATATTTCTGAAATATATCTGTAATATTACATATATATTGCCATATTTTCTTTCATTATTCATTCAAAATACCCATATTCATGAATATGCATGATAAATATGTAATATATATATATATGTATATATATAAGGAAATGGTATACACAGAAAAGTCGGTTCATACACACACACACACACACATATATATATATATATATATATATATATATATATATATATATATATATATATATATATATATATATATAAATTTAAGATCAGCCAGTTATGGTTCAATCTTAATATCAAATTTCCTCTTTATCTTGTGACTCTGGTCCCTTTGTCTTCGAGTATTTTATATAGGTTTGTCCTTTAAGACTCATTTTATGATAACGATAAACGCTGGTTTAAAGTTGGTGAAGTTCTAAAATAAAATTTCCTTAAAATATACCCAGCCTAATTATTGTCATCTCTTTCTTTTGCCATGTGAAGCTTTTTTCTGTCATTTGTAAAAATACAACAGTTCTAACAAATTATTATCAAATTTGAACTAGACTGTCATGTACATCTTCGTGTATCAGATGACGGACGGTTGGATGAGGAGGAATTCAACGCCGCCCCGTACCACAAAGAAGATGAAGATGAAGAAAAACAAGACGATGACGTGCAACCCGAACCGGAAGCTGATGTATAAAATGTTCTTTTTTAAGATGGTAGGTACATTTACGGTTTTCTTATTGCCTGTTATTCATATAACTACTACATTCATATAATTTCTACAAACACATTCAGGCAAAGACCCACATACATATCACACTTTATATTAAACATTTATATGACTTTATATAATAATTTATATACAGTAGTACCTCCGAATTACGGACACTGACGGGACCGGACATTTTACCCCCAATATCGAGTGTCCTTAGTAGTGAGGCTATAGATATCGGGACCTACTTTCAAGGGACTGCCCATAATAAGCCGTATATATTAGTACTTGTCCGTAAGGAGACGTTCCACTATATATATTTAACATTCATATGACTTAACAGTATAATTCTCATATATATATATATATATATATATATATATATATATATATATATATAAAGTGTATATGTAATGTGTAAATCTCTGTTTCTATTGTTGACAGGTGGAGCATGATTTGAAGAATCAAAAACCGCCCATACTAGAACCATGGACTGGAACTCGTTAAACTTCTTCACATATTTTAGCTTAAAGATGATGATTTAAGAATTGAATAAAATCCATTCATACTTTCATCGTCAATTACGTCAAGTTGACACGCACTTTGCTGTTGTTTTCAATAAAGCACTTTGCATTGAAAAAGGAAGTCTCCTGATGTGAATTAAGACTGTGAAAGTTGATGTACATGAGAGCAAACTCTATACCACAATATAAAAATGTAGGAATTTAACTTGGTATTCCATGTAAGTAATTACTTATCCTCTCCCGGCCAGTCGTAAGCCTGACCAATAACCTTCGCCATTACTCTCGGTCCTTAGCTGCTAGCATCTCATATCCTATCTACTTTGACATATGTTGTCGTCTGCAAATATATATATATATATATATATATATATATATATATATATATATATATATAACATTTGGACTTGTTTACACATTATCAGACAGGGTATTTTCTTCAGGTGGGGGGGGTGAGAGGTGAGTGGAAAAGCCATCCGCATGCATAAACCCTTGCATCGGGGTATACTATATTTAAAACAACACCCCTGTCCCTTCGTCTCAATCTTGTGTTGAAATTATGCTATGGGTGGTTAAGCGAACACAGTTCTGGGACAGAGAGGTATTTTTCGGATACTGCGACAGAAAAGGAGGTCTGTCGGACGAGAGCAACCAACAGGAAGCTGGCAAAATGGCATTCATTTAATAGACAGTGATAGAGAGGAAAGCATCAGCATTGTGCAACTCAGGAGGGTACAGTGATTCAGATGTTGACCATATCAATTCAATCACAATTTAATAACAAAAATTGATCCTTCACTGTTACTCAGAAAAAAAGATAAAATATTATACCATTGCACTGCTGGAAGCGTGGACACCAAGCCATGTTGACTTGCAACTTTACGCATCTGATTTAGTTTCCAGCCGTTACTGCCACCTATCGGACGCTCCCAGAGTTATGTCTTGCATCAGTGATATTATGAGACATTTATTTATAACCCTCATAATTCTTAAAATACCATTTCATTGTTACAGATTATCTGCGGTCTTTTGTCCGCGGACAATTTTTATAATCATATCGATACAAACACATTACGTAAATGGGTTCACTTTTTAAACTAAACCTCAGCGCGTTAGTAATCTCTATACCACATACTATACTATTTTGCATCTGTGCTAAAGTTACCAAAATGTGGTGGGCTATACAATGTGCCATGTCCCCCTACCCCCCTTGTTGAAAAGGTGCCCCACCAAATTTTGCCCATGCGCATAGGGCATTTTTATGCAGGCTGACAACACCCCTCCCCCCCCCTTGCCACACCACATAAGCAAACAAAGTACAAACACTTTAAGAACAGTATAAATGGAACTTCTTCTATCCTAGACTGGTCACAGGGAGGTCAGATTATAAAATGTATGTCTGTGAAAGAAAAAAGGACCCTTGAATTAAAAGCTATGTTAATAATGAAGTATGGTAAACCCGCATGGAAGCTACACAAAGTGCCATTACAAATACGCTGATACCTGATACCCTGACAGGTGGTTCTAAGAATTGCTCGGCCTGTGCTATGTGAAGCATATGTTAAGTGCGTGAACTATTGGATTTAAAGTCCCAGGTTTAATGTATATTAGTTGTAAGCGTATGAAGAGCTTTCAGTGGTACTTGTCTTGAATAAATTTATTTTGCAATAGCATATTATTATTCCTTTTGGTCAGTGAACAGGCCTGTATACTGTGCACATGATCAGATAATAGAAATTGTTATAGATGTTTCATTAATACTAATATGAATGCATAGCATATGATACAAAATCTCTTCCTCGCATTCTCTCTCTCATATTAATTTTATTCACAGACGGAATACAGCTGAGGAATATTCGAAACTAAGGAAGCAAAGGTGATGCGATAAGATTATATGGGCTGTACATAGGCATTTTAGATAGCACGGGAGTAAAACTCTTGATCCCAAGAAAATTAAAACACAACGCCGGTGCGCTCTTCTGCAATGACCATTCATCGATATATTTGTCTTACGTGCATGAATAAAGGATGTTACAAACGTAATATAACAGCATTATAATATTTACAATATGTCTGAAAATATTGCCATCTTCTGACTTCGGTTAGATATGTTTAAAGGCCATGCCGTTGTTTTGACAAACTAATCTATATATACTTCTTATTTCCCCTCTGTCTGTCTTTTATGTTTTGACAGACTAATCCCTTTGGGGACTCCAAGGTTTGCTTGAATGCCAGAGTAAAATACTGAATGATATTCCAGATCTTATATAAGATATCTTGCTTATCAGTTATGTAATTTTCTTTGGTAAATATTGACATTCGACCTGATATGATATATTTACCTTTTCTTATACACGAGCGTTCTTTTAGGTATATGCATACTCCATTATAGAATATTCGAAACTAAGGAAGCAAAGGTAATGCGATAAGATTATGGGCTGTACATAGGCATTTTAGATAGCACGGGAGTAAAACTCTTGATCCCAAAAATAATTTCACAACGCCTGTGCGCTCTTCTGCAATGACCATTCATCGATATATTTGTCTTACGTGCATGAATAAAGGATGTTACAAACGTAATATAACAGCATTATAATATTTGCAATATGTTTGAAAATATTGCCATCTTCTGACTTCGGTTAGATATATCTAAAGGCCATGCCGTTGTTTTGATAAAAAATCTAATCTCTATATACTTATTTCCCCTCTGTCTGTCTTCATGTTTTGACAGACTGATCCCTTTGGGGACTCCAAGGTTTGCTGAATGCCAGAGTAAAATACTGAATGATATTCCAGATCTTATAGAAGATATCTTGCTTATCATTTATGTAATTTTCTTTGGCAAATATTGACATTTGACCTGATATGATATATTTACCTTTTCTTATACACGAGCGTTCTTTTAGGTATATGCATACTCCATTATAGATGTATCTCCTAACGGATAAAATATGCCATGTCATACCCTGGTTGAAAGGTATAAATTGCGGTCAAGCATACAGTGCTTTTTTATGGACGCGCACCGACCCTCCTTACAATATACATAGACATATTTAGTACAATAATTTTAAGTATTAATTTTAAGTATTAATGGAACCTTTTCTCACCTAGACTGGTCAGAGGGAAGCCAGATTATACTATGTCTTTATATGAAAGAAAAAGGTTCCTAGAGTAAAAGTTATGGTAATCATGAAATATGTTAATCACGGGATGCTATACAAATAGTCATTACGAATACCTAGATACGTGATACCCTTACAGACAGTTCTAAGAATTACTCGGCCTGTGCTGAAGAAGGATATTTTAAGTTCGGAGACCATTGCATTAAAATTCAAAGGGTTAATGTATATTAGTAGTTAGCGTTTCAAGAAGTTCCGGCAGTACATGCTTTAAATAAATTTATTTAGGCTTTAATATTATTATTCGGTTTGGTTGGTGAACAGAACTTTATATTGTGTACTCTTATTAATTCTATTCATAGAAAGACTACATCAAAGGAATCTTTTAAACTAGGGAAACAGTATTATTGGAGGTTCATACGCAGTTAGCACACGGAAACCCGTGCTTTTGGTCACAAAACGTCAGACATCAGATCAGATACGTATAAAACACTAGAGTCAAAGGCCGATCTAACTCTACTGATCTATCTATACTTAATACTCAATCTTTCTGTCATATTTGTTTGGAAAGATATTTCCTTTAGGGACTCTGTTTGGTGGACATTTTTGCCAAGTTATTGTGATTCTAAGGTTTGCTTGTGTGACCCCATTAAGTTTTGAATGACATCTAAGTTTTGTTTAAGACAGTGACTCGTTACTTAACGTTGTTGTACCTTCTTTGACCTGGTCATTTAATTGCCTGTGCAGAACACGTCTATAAGTATATGCATATCCCATATGTGCCTGCTACGCCATCTAGTTACCATCGTGGCGATTAATCGTAACGACAGCTGTCAGGCTGTGTTTATCCGTTCCCTGACGTTACAGTTTAATGCGACAATGGCATTTTCCTCCATTGCGACATATTTTCTGCATGTTGTTAAAACGTTATCAAACCCCTTTATAAAAGCTAGAATACGACTTAGTGTATCTGCCATATCACAGAGGCACGGGTAAAGTAAGGCATGAAAAGTTCCTGACATTACTAGATTTCAAATTTGTGGCATCAGTGATGCTAAGAAACTCCCTATGTATATGCAATTTTCAACAAAAACAGAACTACAGATGAATACACCTTGCAGGATTTCGGGCAGAGACACCAATCCAGAACTATCAAAAAGTGCCCAGTGTATTCTATAAATAAAGGAAAGCAGGTGGCGCCACCTTTCTGGTCTACAACAAAACTATCAAAGATGGACATACCAAAATTACAGGCTGATACATCCATCCACTCGCCAGATATGAGCGATTTTTACTCAAAGCAAATAGATCGATGGACGCCACCCAAATTAAATGCAGATGGCACCACCAGTCTTGAATACAAGATGGAGGAATCCAAGATCTATGGACATACATAATTACAGGCCAATACGGCAAATCACTCCTGAGAAAAGGGCATTAATTTATTCTATGAAAATGGAAAGGTAGATGGCGCCAGCTGTCTGGTCTACTAGGAAACTCCTCAAGATGTATGTACATGCCAAATTTCAGACCAACACATTGAACCAGTCCTGAGATATGAGCAATTTTCACATAAAGAAAACGTACGGAAGCCACAAGAAAATGCTTACAGATGGCATCACAAGTCTTAAATATTAAAAGGAGGAATCTATGATCTATAGACAATCACAATTTCAGGCCAATATGGCGAACCACTCCTGAGAAAAGGGCATTCATTAAAACTATGAAAATAGTAAGGTAGGTGGCGCCACCTGTCTGGTTTATAAGAAACTTTCCAAGATGGATGTTCATGCCGAATTTCAGACCAATACATTAATCCACTGCGATATGAGCAATTTTCACCAAGGCAAATGGATGGATAGACGCCACACAAAAAACATTGCAGATGGCGCCACCAGTCTTGTAACTACAAGATGGAGAGATACAAGATCAATGAATATGCAAAATTTAAGCTCAATACATTGTAAAAGATGTCTGTTTTATGGTGAGCTGTTGACATGTCTCTTTTGTTGTGCGCTGTTGACATTCTGATTCGTGTTTGGCTGAAGCCCTGGGCGTTGCTATGCTACAGCGTTCCTTGTTCTAGCTGGCCGAGTGCGGCCCACGTGTAAACAGCGGTCATGCTAGTCTGTGGCTTTCTCGCCTGGCCGAGCCGGGTCAGCCCCCATGTAAACCCTGAAATGTAGAAACACAGAATCTTTGTTTAGATGTTTCCTGTAACGTGTGTACTATTGGGTTCAATGGATTTTTCGAGAAATGGAAAGTTCTCGGCTTGAGGTGAAAAGTTATAAATAAGGGGCTGTGTTTTAGAGCCGAGAGAGCGGAGAGATATATTTCAGCGGACACAGAAGAGTGAAAGTCACAGTTCGATAAGTGCGGCAGTTATAGAATTTCTTCTAAATTTGTGACGGATCTTATATAGTCTTCAGTTTGCTTTCGGGATCATAACAGGAACATTCTACAACAAATAGATTTTGTGATTGAACTGGAATGTTATTCACTGAGAAGATTCATGTGAACTGTTCATCTGGATTATGTGCTTTAAAAGACTGTTGTCGCTGTGACAGTGGTGGTATCGAGGTACTGCACACTTTATTTATATACTTGTATTGATTTACTGTTGTACTGTTGTTAAACTGAGTAACTGTATCGATTTAGTGTATTGTAATGTTAGGATTGTTTTAAGAGTAAATTATAGTTATTTGTTAACAAAAATCCATTGACTTCTTTATTCATTCCCCTAGACATTACACGCTGCCTAGTGTTACAGAATCTTATATTTTGTTTGTTTTATCTCCATTACAAAAATTTATGTTCGTCACGACTACGTGATCTGTTGATATTAGGTTCGGAAACAACATTGAACCACTGAATACATTGATATCACTGAGATATTGGCTATTATTAAAAAAAGACACCCAGATTCATAATTCACAATAAGAATGCAGGTGGGCACTTTGTGAGGCACAACTACACTTGTGAACGAATAACTATGACGGGTTTCAAAAAGATCGGCCAAAGAGCCTCAGAGGAGTTCACCGGAAACGAACGCGGCGGCGGTTGCGGAGACGGTGGAACCCAGTCAAAAAAAAATCAGCAAATCTTTGTTTTGGCGGATACAATAAGAAGTGCAGAATTGTAATTGATAATACCGGAGTAGAAAAATTAAAACTAATAAACAAATATTACTGATGATGGAGGTCAGATATCGAATCGTTACTACAGCTTAGTTCTTACAGGGAGCATTGTGCCATCATATACAGGCAAAAGCTTCTGTTATTGAAAGGCAATCGCACAAAAACTGTTCAGTTCTGTTATATTTAGGCGCCAGATGGCGCTGTGAAGTCTATATTTTAGAACAGTGGAAAAGGAAACGGCATTTCTTTGTTGTACAGTATTATATATCAAATAGGTAACGTACAAATGAACCAGTCTGGTTATAAAAGCTCCAGCTCTTTTGTGTTGAAGGTGAAAAGAAGCCATTCTTGTCCGATGCGAACGACAAAAAATAGAACATATTCTATTTTTTTTTCGTTCGGATAGTATTGCTCGGATTAGGTGTGTATGCACCAACATAAAATAAAGGGTTTTATTTTTTCGTTCGTACAGCAAATTGTCGTTCGGACGTAAAATTCACCAACAGTAAAATAACGATTTAGTTGTTAAAGGACCTACTTTCATTAATTCCCATTTTTATATCTGTATATGTTTTAAAGATATGAAGAGGCACCCATAAAATGTTGTTATTTATTTAAATGATAAAACTATTAATGTCACAAAAAAATATTATATGAGAGCAAACCAAAATTAATATAATTAATCAGCATAAAAAGAAACGTTCTTCGGTCTCCTATCGAACCACACACGCATGCACAAGTGGCCAACTTTTTTTCCTGGTCCAATTATTCCTACTTTCCCTCTTTCACTGTCACTGCCACTGCCACATTATTTATACTCTTGAACCAAATGATGAAGATGCTTAGTTAGCAACATATTTTGTTGTAACTATGGTTCAAATATAGGTTCATTAAAACACTGATAGTATATTAAAGCTGGCACCCCAATGCTCATTTTCTCCCAAACACTCATATAAAAAACAGGTTTTTGCAACTGAAAGATGAGTTTATTAAAATCAAATGTTTGTTTTTTATAAGTGCTAATGGAAGATAATACATTTTTTTTTCATAAATCAATGAAATCAGTCTTCAGGGTTTTTATAAAATAAATGCAAAAATTTTTCAGATATCTGAGGGGGTTTCTTATTTTGTTTTTAGCTCAGCTGACTGAAAGTCATCCGAGCTATAGCGATCACTCTTTGTCCGTCGTCCGTCCGGCCGTCTGTCCGCCCGTCTGTCCGGCCGTCCGTTTGCAGGGCACAAACGGTAACCATAAGACCTAGAAACTCCTCACTGTAAAACCGGAGAGGTACATGAAAAATCTCCTTGGAAACCTGAAATTAGGTCTGTTACCAACATTTTTCGAGATATGGGGCTACGAAGTACCCCCCAGAAAAATGATAAATTTGATACAAAAGCTCAAGTATCTGAACAACTTATGCATTGATCACCATGATTCTTTGCATGGATATTTATCATGGAGTGTTTCATCAGTTTCTGCAGACTGGTGGCGCCACCTGTATTTTTTTATTTTTTACGATTTTTTTTCTCTATTTTTGAGACCGAAATACATGCCGTCATCTGTTAACAGGGCACAGGTCGTAACGACTAGACCTAGATCTGCTTTCTTGACATGTTGGGAGGCCCATGAAAAGTTTCCTTGGAAACCTGAAATTAGGTCTCTGTCACCCATATTGTCTGAGCTATGGGGCTCAGAAGTACTCCCCAGAATAACTAAAAATTAGATACAAAAGCTCTGGTATCTGAACAACTTGTGCATTGATCGGCATTGTTCTTTGCATGCATATGCATCATGGAGTGTTTCATCAGTTCCTGCAAACTGGTGGTGCCACCTAGACTTCTTTGAATTTTTACGCATTTTTATCTTTACTTTTGAGTCCTTCAAAGACGTGGTCGTCTGTTAACAGGGCACACATTATAACTATTTGAACTTGAATCTTCTTTCTTGTCATCCTTGGAGGTCCATAAAAAACTCCATGGAAACCTGATATTAGGTGTCTGTTACCCATATCCTCCGAGCTATGGGTCTAAGGAGTACCTCCCAGAATAACTAAAAATTTGACACAAAAGCTCCAGTATCTTAATAACTATTGCATTAATTATCCTGATTCTTTGCATGCATATTCATCATGGAGTGTTTCATCAGTTCTTGGGGACTGGTGGCACCACCTAAATTTTAAAAAAAAATTAACACATTTTTTTCGCTATTTATGAGACCTTCAAAGATGCGGTCGTCTCTTAACAGGGCTCAAGTGGTAACCAGTGGTCCTAGAACCTTCAAACTTGACATCCACAGAGATCTGTGAAAAGTCCACTTGGAAATTAAGTTCTCATATTTTCTGAGCTATGGGGCTTATAAGCACCCCTCAGAATAATTGAAAATTTGATACCAAAGGAGGGCACAAATCATAACCATGGAGCCCAGAATCTTCTAACTTGACATCCTGAGAGTTGGTCAATAGTTCTCCACAGAAACCTGAAATTGGGTCACAGTGTCCTATATTGGGGTATGTTTGAGCACCGAAGAAATAATGCAAAATACACACAAATTGCCAGATTCCTCATGAAAGGCTATTTAGATTGTCACCAATTTGTTGTTCTTTATGGGTCTTGATGAACTTAAGCTAATATGCGTGAAATATGATGCCACCTATCTTAATTCGTTGTCTGTGCAAGGGCATATTATCAACATGTCAGTGTGCTTAGCGTCATGACCGATGGTTCACTTGTTTTTATTCACGATTCATCTATCAATAAAAGTAAAAAAAATAGAAAATATATTGATTTCCTCTTCAGAAATGCATGAAAAACCATAAAGTAAAGTTTCCATCAGATTAGTTTAGTATAACTGAAAACAAATGTAGATTTGATTTATTAGATTTTTTTTAATATTAGATTTGCTTCAATTTGATAAGTCTTTAAACCTACTTTAGAAAAATGGTGTCCATTTAAAGTTTATTGGTGATCTTCACAAAGATCTTCTTTAAGGAATAGGGATGTGCCGTATTCTTTCTGTGACAGTCGTCCATCATTTAAATAAACAGAAAATAACATATACACAGTTCAGAAAAGTGTCATCGCACGAATACATTATATTACTGTTGTCACGAATAATAGGGCGGCAACATACAAGTTTTAAAACAAAAGATCTTTTAAAATTAAAGGAAAATTATTAAGTCATCCAGTTGTGTCCATTTATTGACAAATATAAGAACAGTGTTCTAATCTTCAAGTGTATGAACAAAATCCTATCAGCAGGAAGTATTTATGGTATATTACTAAATGTATCGTAGATTTACATTTATTTAAAGGTCAGCTCATGAAGAACAGACTTATATACCCACCGTTCTCACCAACCACATGTAAGGTGGTGAAAGTAGATCTTTTGTCAGCTTTCAGAGTGTCCGAGAGCTCTCCCAAAGTGATTAACCCATCATCGTCCTTTTCGTAATTCTTAACTTGTGGGGGAAAGGTTTCAGTGTCTGGGAATACCAAAAGAATGTTTTTATGTTATAATCTTAATGTCTCTAAATTTACTTATTCCTGAGTCAAAAGATTAATTTTGAGTAAGTTTAGTTTCATATCGAGCGTATTTATAGTATCTTGTATTAAAATAACGATAAAGGAGAAGCACGTAAATACCTTGAGCAAGACCTCAGTGACAAACCGAATTTAATTCTCACGTTGGTTAAATCAGTTGAAACGATTTACTGTGAGTCATCTTAAGTTCAATCGTTTTAATTTAGTGAGGACTATTTTAAAAAAAAAGATAATTTATATGATATTATATTCCATTAGTGTGTCCTCGTTAAATACATTTGGGCAAAGCTATCATGCATATATTAAGATATTTAAAGCTTTATAGAGAAAAATATTGGAAGGTATTACACGCAGAGGTCTTGATAATTTGCACGCTTCAACTTCTATGCATCATCACCGTAAGGACACTACAGTCAGAACTGCCAGTGCTACCCCTAGATTCATTGTGATCTACCTTTGACAGAATTGTTAAAAAATATATAACGAATATTATAAATAACCTAATATAAATATATATATATATATATTTATTTGTGTTAGTTAGCAATTATAAAAGCTAAGGCATACTTAATATATTCCTTCTTAAATAATCAATGCATGACAATATAACTTAAATAAATCAAAATATTTTTTCACCATGCATAATTACATAACAGCCTTTGTTAGCATTATAATATTACACGAGGATCACATACAGCCGAAATTCTCTGTTGTTAAGTAAACGTATCTCGATAAATTATTCTGAATTAATAAAAATTAAAAATTATAGCTCTACGATTTTGCAACAATGAAGAAGACCACCCTGCATGTGACAGTGGGCTTGTATTAGTGGAGGTTGCTTCTCTTGAAGGTCTGACTTTTGTGAGCGCGGTGGCGTAATGGTTAAGGGCGTTGGACTTGGGACCGCAAGGTTTTGGGTTCGCATCCCGTTCAGACGGTCGTCTGCGCATTGAGTCCTAGCTAAAGTCTTTACCACAAGGGTGCGCTCTCTCGACCCAAGAGTGAATGGGTACTGGTCATGGGAGGAAGGCAAATGTAGAATGAATAACTTTCTAGCGCCTA
Source organism: Sipunculus nudus (assembly GCA_026874595.1). NCBI lineage: Eukaryota > Metazoa > Annelida > Sipuncula > Golfingiida > Sipunculidae > Sipunculus > Sipunculus nudus. Next base: position 22,426,577 of record CM049315.1, on the reverse strand, counting down.
ATATGGCCCGAAAGACCAGGAAGGCAAATTGTAAAGTCGGATGAGACTGACATCGTCAAACGAGGAACATTTAGGTATTGCAGGCGTGACTTTGGCACGGCCAATTTTGGCCCACATTGAACAAGGATATTTTCAAAAACCAAGACACTGACTCTGGAACTTCGCACCTGGCCAAACACTTCAACCCCCCAAACCTTTTGTCGGTATATGCTTTGATATATTATGTCTAACATAAACGGACGTCGGTGATCCTGCAAAGCAATATCACTGACCAAATTTTTGGGGTTAATTAGGTTGTGCCATTTTCACATCATACCCAAATCTCATTAAAATGATGAGCATTAATAACACAGCATCAGAAAGCGGAACCTCTTTTACAATATAAGACAGCAATCGTTCACACGGTTGTTCGATATAGGTGGTAGTTGTGCTATAATGCTGTCCTTCATTAAGGTTCTAACACTTAAGTGAACAATATGCATTTAATGGTTTTCAATATTATGAGTCCTTGTCTCTTAGTAAATAGGGCAACAAAGGAAAAATTAACAGGCTTAGACATACACAGCATTCAAATAGTTGAAAAAAAAACAAATTATACATATTCTGTTTTCGAAGTGCCAAAATCTGTAATAAAGATGAACCTGTTTATACTCTGTTCAATTCTCTCTCTCTCTCTCTCTCTCTCTCTCTCTCTCTCTCTCTCTCTCTCTCAGGGAGTTTCACATTCAAATAGCAAAACGTTTATGCACTAGACCCTAAATGAGGAATTAGAGATATATACATATAACAAATATATATATATATATATATATATATATATATATATATATCGTCACTAGTCGCCGAATATATTATGCAAAGGAAGAGGCGGAGGTTTTAGCTTTTTGACAGGCCTGAAGGAAATAAAAAGGTTTGTGGTGGTGTTTTACGAACACACCTGTCCATATATCTAGCATATATCTGATATATATCTTATATATATATATATATATATATATATATATATAAATATATATATGTAAATATCTATATAGCTATATATCTTATATATAGAGATTTAGACACCAAACAAATATATATTTGTGTGTATATATATATATATATATATATATATATATATATAAAGATACACATCCGCACACACACAACATCACCAATAAAAAGAATTCAGTGCAAAATAAATCATGGTATCACATTTGTAGAGAGCTCAGGTAATCTGATATGTACACTGGTACAGTTCTCCGCGTTTTTATCACTGAGCTCATTCTATTAGATTGGAAGGAAGTAGGGGAGACCGGGAAGATGTGGCTGGGACTTGTTGTAAACCAAATGTGGTTGATAATGCATGTTTAAGAATTAGTCCGAACAATACTGTTACAAAAACATATATAACATGTGTTAACAGACTATCATTTGTCTAGCAACACAGCTGTTTATTACTTTCCATAGATAGAGCAAAGTACTTTTGGCGCTGTCAGGTGTTATGTAAGAAGAATAGGTCACAATGTCAGAATTGAAGAGGAAATAAATAAATGGACTTTCAAAAACATTAAGGAAACATTAAAGATACATTTCAGGCAGTTTTCCAATAACATAGTTGAATTACATGGGTGAAGTGTCAAGATAGATATAATTTCGATCCTTGTCACTGTCTAGCAGGTCTTCCCAGGCCTTTTAAAAACCAGTCGGAAATTTTGAATGGCCAGTACCAAGGCCAAAGGTTTAAATCGTGAGTAAAACATTAAAATGCCCGGTGTGAGTGCACTTCAATATACTTCATATGAAGCATCGAGGAGGTGTGCTGGTTAACCATGCCAGGAAGTATTTAAGAATTTATTTTTAGTTTGGAATACTATCTGCGAGCTCCTCAGGTGTTTCTGATATATAGATATGTGTAGAACCCATGTTATCGTATGATCTCATTTTATGACATCATGTATTTCATAACGAAGACGCCTATTGGTTTAGTTGGTGAAGGGACACAAGTCTTCCTGCAAGTAAACCAGTCACAGATGCACAAGTAGTATCACGTACGTGTCAGCGGGTGCTCTCACAGGCATGTATTCACATCCAACAAAGGCAAGCTGATATTTAGTACTGATAAAGCGAGTCAATGTTTTCTGATAATATGCTAGTACCCCTATGGTAATACCTGAGAAGCTTATATACCGACTGATACATACATTTAATTGAAACTACCTGACTGACATATTCTAGGAGAGAATCCATATAAAAAATAAATAGCCAAATAGGCTTCTAAAAAAAATAAGGAGCTTGTTTATAATGATAAAAGTTAGGTGCATGTGTGTGTGTTTTAATGGTACGCTACTCCGGTACGCTTTTAGATAAAAGACGAACATTAAGGGTGTCTGTACACACCAACTGCAAATATAAAGAGCATTTTTATAACGTAAAGCAACGTAGGACCCTCATCCGGTCACACCCGATATGCCATGTTATCACACCAGGTACTGAGGCAGGTGGTGATCTCCATCTGGGATTCAAAAATGAGTAACTGTAGTTCGTTACCGTATATGTTATTCAGGTGTAACAATAAATCAAAATAATGTAGTTATTCTTTCTCTCATGATGAAAAAAAATAAAAAATTTGTTTTTACATGTTTGCGTTTAAAGAGAATTACAGAATGAATATATGTTCCTTGGGTTACAAACATACAAATCATCTACACCTGGGTTAAAGGAAGCAGTAAGATCTTGTGAGACAAGAATGAAATATAAGTATTTTATTTAACTGGGATAAAAGTATATCTTATATATTTCACAGATACAAAAAGGCCCAGTATATATATTGAGCAAGGCTATAAGAACGAAGGGATTTGTAAACCTATAAAAATAAATATATCAATAAAGAAGTGCTACAACAAAGGAGCCACATAATAACCCCTCCACTTAACTGGGGAGGGGGCAAGGGAAGTAGTGGTGAAGTAACTTGATTATGGGTATAAATTCAGAAGAATAGGGAAACGTGCTCTCTGCTTTGTTCCAGTCAAACGCTCATTGTTTAAAATCAAATATAACACACAAATTTTTGCAAGTGGAAGATATTTTATTGCAAGCAAGCGATAACAGTGCCTTCGGAATAGAAAAATTAAGATCATACTAGTTCTTATTTCTCAGCATAACTACAGTTTAGCACTGATTAAATTCTCTCGAGGTGTCCTTTAACAGTTAAAAGAGTGCGAAAAAGTAAGGATGGTTTGTCTCTCGGCTTGAATGGGATGGGCTTCCAGTTTTCCATCCCACAACCATCAGCCTGTAAAACAAAACGGTACTTTACTTCTTAATCTCGCTACACAATTGTATCAGAACCAGGTTATTGACAAGACCAGAAATAACATTACACAGTGTAATATATATTGACTTTAGAAAACATTTTCTCGATCCGTGTACTCCGACTTATTCATAATTTTCCACATTTCATATCACCAGGAATTATGAACAAATTGATACATTCATTTCGATAGGACGGACACTTTAAGTTTCAGCGCCTGGTTCCGTTTGGAGGACATCTTCTTGGTTGTCGCTATCTGGATATTCTTTGTGGTACGGGGCGGCGTCGAATTCTTCCTTGCTCAAACGACCATCATCTGATCATGATAAAAAAAAAAGAATTTGCACTTCAGGCAGGAGTTTACGCACAAATGTTTCAGATTAAACTATTCATAAGATATTCCGTAAACCGAAATGATGTTAATAAACAGAAAAATATGCATTGTGTATATAAATACCGTAACGCAGATCAAAATTCTCAAACGAAACCATTTCTTCCCTCAGATATAATATGTATGTCAGCTTGTATAAATATATTAAATAGGATAGGCTGAATCAGTTATTTACTAGACAAATGACCAACCGTTATAATTATATGGATTTTGCTTTGCAAGTTCCAAGATTAAACAGCAGCAATGGAGCTTCATTAGCAACATATGATATTAAAACTAATTGTGGAAATTAATAAAACAATTGTTGAATTATCATGACAGATTTATGTGTATTATTTAAAGAAAAAATACCCTTTATTTTTAATATTTACTTACATGGACACCCTACAGGTAGATATTTGAATTAAGTGTGCCTACCGTTGCCATCACCGAGGTTCAAGGCGGTGGAGCTGGATTCTTTGTCAGCATTTAAAGTTTCCGAAAACTCTTCCAAAGTGACGAAGCCATCACCGTCCTTGTCATAAGTTTGAACTCGTGGGGGAAGGGTTTCATATCCTGAAACAATTTAAACGCATATTTCCTTAGAGTTTTTTCTACTTGTTGAAAAGTTTCTGCTGTTCCCTCCCCGTCTCTCTTCAGAAACAATAGTGGTTATCAAGACTGGATCACTCTTTATTTTAAATTCATCTGTGGTGTTTGTATGATTTCTCAATGTTCCATCAAAATATACATCGCATAAATTAACTATTTGAAAATTATAGCAAGATCGACTGCATAATAAGCATTCAATCGTTAGATTGAAGAGCGTTTGTACAAATACTTTTATCCAGTGTTAAAGATAAGCTTTTATATATGTTCCCGATTACTTCCCTTGTTTATCTCTTGGTGTTCGTAATCGCTACTCACTATGACCTATTATAAGACAAACCTTGTTTATCTCTTGGTGTTCGTAATAGCCACTGACTAGGAACTGATATAGGACAAACCTCGTTTTTCTTCCTTTCCTTTTTGAAAGAGCATGTGTCAGCACAGACCAGAGAACAGGCCTTTTCTCTCAGACAGAACCGTCTGCAGTTGAATGGACAGTGAAAGCCATCATCTTCGGCTGCCAGACCTCTTGCAAACGTGGTGTGAGGCTCGGGTTTTATGAATTCACGCACCGGCCTTGGTCGTCTGATTGGTATAAATGGAGGCCTACGTCTAGGTATAAATGGGGGTCTAGGTCTAATTGGAGGTCTAGGTCTAAATGGGGGTCTAGGTCTTATTGGAGGTCTAGGTCTAAATGGGGGTCTAGGTCTCACTGGAGGTCTAAATCGGGGTCTAGGCCTTACTGGAGGTCTAAATGGGGGTCTAGGCCTTACTGGAGGTCTAAATGGAGGTCTAGGTCTCACTGGAGGTCTAAATGGGGGTCTAGGTCTTACTGGAGGTCTAAATGGGGGTCTAGGTCTCATTGGAGGTCTAGGTCTTATTGGAGGTCTAGGTCTCATTGGTGGTCTTATTCCTGGTCTAGGTCTAGATGGAGGTCGGGATGGAGGTCTAGGCCTCCAGTATCCGTCCACTTCCGACAGCAAAACAGCCGCAAATATGACTGTAATTGCTGTGCAACATATTGCCACTCTCATTCTGAATAAAGAGAAAATGAAATCATACAACCTTCTTCAATGCTCCTGTCCTTAGCAGTGCCTTGCACATACAGCGGTTCATATTTTCCCCTAAAACTCAATTTGTCTTTAAGTTTATGTGTTACTATTCTTAAAATCTGACTCCGTGTTTAACAAATTGAGAATCGTTTATCATATGTTATTTTACTTTTAAGGCAAATGAAACCATTCACTATCCTAATTAAAGGGTAAACACAAACTTATTTTTGTCTATACAAATGACACATCTAATCGAATAAACAATACCTTTTATAGAAAGCCCTATCAGTATCCTAAGTTAAATACTTTCCAATTAAATGATAAAAAAACCCTTACATAGCATTTTTAAAAACAATAGATTATGTAAAGGAAAAACAATATCACTGCATATTTTATTAGTTATATTACATAAATTCCTGATATTTACGATATCTTTTACCACATTTACTTAGACAAGTTTAGAAAACCTCTACGACATTGGAATACAATATTATCAACAAGCTCAAACCCCAAAACACGCCTTACTCGATACAATGGCGGGCGCTTATCTTGAAAAGCAGCGCTTCTTCGTCACCTCTAGTGTGGCAGCGTATTGGTAAGTATGACCTTTAAATATACGGTGAAGGGAAGTTTTAATCGTGACTTCTTCACTATGATTTTTAGCATGTTTACGACAGGGATATTTTAAGGCATCAACAGGATGCATTTTATCATTGCACAAATATTAAATACCATTTACACTGGCCTGGACGTTTTTACTCATTTTTGTATCGAATCCACGTGATTCGCCCACATCACTGATGCCCTTGGCAAGGGTTACGTTATCAGCCATGATATTGCTAAATATCTGGAAGAAAGTGACAGATTAAGCACTTCCATATAAAATGACTAGTAAAGGATAGAAAAAAAGTATCGTTTAAGTCAATATCACTATACTCCTCGTTATCATAAAATCCATTTATCATCAGTGTTTAACCTTATTACCTGAAAACATAACTCAGGTTACGGTATGTCGAAGCTACTGTTCAATAGACAAAATGGTGATAAAAATGTATTCTTCTGTGCCAGTCGGAGTCCGAGCCACTGGAATAAACGTCCAAGTTTGAGTCAAGCTTTCTATTACCGAAAAACAAAGATGAGTTGAAGCTGAACGAGAGGTCAGAATCAACTTTATCAAGACTATTTAAATTTAATTTTCAATGTATAATCTGTCTGGCATTTTCAGTTTATATTCCCTTTAGCATAAAACAGCTGTTCATTGGTTCAGTGCCAAGGATGTCTTGCTTGGCTTAAAATAAGCTGACTCTTTTTTCCCTCGCGCTTGCTTTCAGGTTTGTGAGAACTTCTTACACCACTTCATGTTACGTTACTTACATCAAAGAGGCACTTTCTAAGATATGATACTCATAGAATGGCCTAAACTAATCGAATAACAGGTTAAATATTTCATTACACCGTTGTCATATGTAACAAGTATGAATAATTGAACAACAAGTCAGATGCCTTGAAACCATTATTTTCCAAACACTATTCACTTTTATGAAAGCGATGCTTCTATTTTCATTGCAGGGATAAGCCGGAGTAACCTTAGAATTCGCTAAATACAAGGCACACACTGGATCTCCTCTTGAGAGGGCTAAACTTACCTGGACTGAACTAGGCAACTTGCAGAATGCTTCACGGAGTAATATTTTCGAAAACGTGTCACATGTTATTTTTGGTATTTTAACAAAACATCACAGCATTACTGCCTTCGAAAAAGTTTATTTTCTTATGCTCGCAGTAACCAAAATTGGCCAGAGGGGCGCATTTTGAAGCGAGACTTTGGATGCTCTGATGTCGCTGAATGTAACGGTTGATTCAAGAGAATGCTCGAGATATAAAATGTAAAAAAACATAAATAAAGAATAATTGATTTAAAAGACTATGAGAGCTGAATGTTACTTTGTCTTTACTGTAGTTTGTTGTAAAAGTGTTGCTACAATTTGACGGAAATCTTACATAGCAATGTGCTACTCGTAAACAAGCAATATAGTTATTTTGGGGGGGGGGGGAGGGTGGGGGGCTCAAATCATATTACCCCAAAGGTATTCAAAATCCTAGACATTTTCCATCGCCTGACGATCTCTGATGAAGCAATTACGTCAAGGGAAATATAAATAATGTGCGAAGGCATTATTGTTATGTGTTACCATTACCAATGTAATTACACGATCAATGTACATAATGCAATAGTTAAGACTGGAGACCTGTCTAAAACAGAAGCAATTAAACAGAAAGATAAATCCATACATGTCTAAAAGCCTCCACTCTCACTTTGAGTAGCTTGATAATGATAAGCTTTGGGATTTTCACACCTTAATATATTTTTTGCGTGTTTTATCTTTTAAATGTATCAGCTCTACCAAATATAAATGTCAAATGGATTGCATTAGCCCGGCCAGAATAGTGGGTCTTAGAGATCTGTCCCCGTGAATCGCCATTAGACTGAGAGCTGTCCTTATTTGGAAAAGCTTTCCTTCTTCCCGGTCCAGATCAAGACTTCCCACGCGTCACAAGTTTGAGAGTTAGTAACTATAGAATGAGCATTAGGCAGGTCAAAGGGTTTTACCATAAAACTTCATAACCCTGCATGTGTCAGTTTAAAGTGTAATTCATGAACATTTTATGACATCTAGCACTGTGGGAGTGAAAATGCTTATTAGCTTTCCAAGTTTGTCCTGTGCCAAAACTTATAGCCAAATGCTCACTTCACCAATGGTGGATGTTTACGAAAACTTATGTGATAATATAAGTAAGATGGATGATCATGCTTTCTAGTCTTAATACACAATTACAAAAAAAAGGCTGTGTATACGCATGCGTCAGTGTGTAGGTGTTGTCAATGAAAGGCATTTCAAGTTCACCGTCAACACGTAGAATATGTAACATAAAGGTTCCAGCCTTGAACACAACTCTTACACCCAAAGTAGACATTGGTGTACATTGCATCAAACGTCACGCCCTCAGGGGTAGCTTAAGGGCGTAGCGTTGTGCTTCAGGCATTGGAAGTGGGAACGCATAGTCCCCGGTTCAGTCAAAATGGTGTAATCTCGTACTAATGTACCTCGTTCTAATGTATTAACGATAAATTCTGCGGGCATTGGTTTCAAATTCTGGGGGAAACAATACAATTATTTGATACTGTGATAAAAAGGGGAAAAACTGATGTGTCAATGGGAAAAAAGCCTTTGCAAGGCAGAGTTCTCGGTGCGAAACATTTAAGAAGGGTTGAAGGTCATTAATTTAATTTTACTGGATTCACATAATATATATTTTCTCGCCAAACTGAGCACATACAGTTGGAGGCATTTTGTACGGTTTGAGGCATGTTACAGCCAATTGAAAGGCTTCGTCTCCTAACCGCGGTCTTCGCCAGAGGTCGCTACCGCCCTGCTAACACCTCTGTTAAAGGCCGAGATTTTTTTTCTTTGGAGACAGATGGGCCAGTTTTTATAATACTGACGATAGATTTACGAAAAATTGAAATGCAATTTACCCTACCAATAATCATGGAAAACTACACTTCTCATATTCTTAAAAAGGACATTTTCCTTGTTATGGGGCATATTCATCCCGAAGGCTAAAAATAGAAAAGCTATGTTTTTTTCCAGCGCAGGAACAGATATATATATATATATATATATATATATATATATATATATATATATATATATATATATATATATATAATATATAATATATATATATATATATATGTATATGTATACATATATATATATTTATATATATATATATATATTTATACATATATATATATATACAGTAAAACCCCGCTAACGCGACCACCTGCGGGACCAGGCAAAGTGGTCGTGTAAGCGGGGCGGTCGTGTAAGCGGGATTATTGTACCTTATATATATAGTCTGTCTGGTATTTCAAGTAAATATTAAGATGTTGTTCCTGTTTAATTTAAAATTTAAAATATAAAGAAAAATAAATAACACACATGAATATCATTCAAAAGTGTTATTCACATAGAAATAAAACACACAATGAAACAAATAGTTGGCGTTGAAGTCATTCTTACAGCATTTGTCTCAACACGAAGATGATCTGATGTCGAACATGAAGTGAAAACAGAATAATCACATCAAATTTAAAGTGTTATTTATATGGTTCTTGCTTGATCATAAAAATGTGATTTGTCACAGGTTTACTTTACTCACCTGAATATATGCGTGTGGTGCCAGTTATGTTTGCCAAATTTCTTTTTTCATCAGTATGTTTAATGCTGCCAGTATCAGTTTTATCAGTATGAGTCTGTACTCAACTGACAAGGTAACGGACCATGGAATCCAATATCTGTTGCTGTGTATAGATTGGGCGGCATTATAAACAAGCCTAACTATGGCTGGGCAGATGATTGTCTAGCTAATTAATCACGAGCTATTATATAAGTCCAATCTGGGGGTTGAGCGTGTCACCTGCTCAACGGGCCACGGTTGTCATGGGCCAGTGGTCGTGATACGGTTAATTAATTACATGCTATTTTCTAAGTCCAAGCTGTGGGTTGAGCGTGTCATCTTCTCAACGGGCCTCAGTCGTCACGGGCCAGTGGTCATGATACTGGGTGATAATCTGAAGGTCGGGACCAAGAAAGATGGTCGTTTGTCGTGGGGTGGTCGTGTTACCGAAATTTTTTATATAATAATTTATATTAGACAATTCTGGGACCAAGAAAAGTGGTCGTGTTAGCGGGGTGGTCGTGTTAACGGGGAAGTCGTCATGCGGGAGTTCACTGTATATATATATATATATATATATATATATATATATATATATATATATATCCCCATGGACCATCCCAAAAAAGAGCAAAAAACATACACTACCTTAAACATTTCGGAGACAAATAAATCGATAGATATGATTCTAATATTTTGTAAAATTTGGCCATTGAAACAAAGGTCACAAGTACTCTTACTCTTCATAAAAGCCAAACGATTCCAAGGCGGTGTACATAGATAGAGAAAGTTGTAATATTACAAACTTCCAGAATTATCATTGTAAATTCTGTATATAAAGAAATAATAGTACTTACAAAAAGACACTGCAGGTACATTACAGCTTTCTATTCCCTGCCTGGCTATCAATGAAAAAGATCTACATTTCTTCAAACTTTCTGTCATACAGTGTAACGGAACCTAATATCAACAGATCATGTAGTCGTGACGAGCATTAATTTTGTTATGGAGATAAAAAAATCAGATTCTGTAACACTAGGCAGCGTGAAACGTCTAAGGGAATGAATAAAGAAGTCAGTGTTTTTGTTAACAAATAATTATTATTATTATTCTTAAAACAACCCTAACATTGCATTACCCTTAATAAATACAATTACCAATAATAACAACAGTACAACAGCAAATCGATTAAATTATACAGTATAATAAATAAAGTGTACAGTACTTGGAAAACACCGCTGTTACAGCGACAACAAGTCCTTTAAAACGTATAATCCAGATGAACAGTTCACATAAATCTTCTCAGAGAGTAATAGTCCAATTCAATTACAAAATCAGTCTGTTGTAATCTTGTTATGGGTTCATAACTGAAATGAGATTTCAGTTATTGGGATCCTCTTATGGAAAAGCGTAGCAGGGGTATATTGGGATATTTGCAAAATAAACAGAGAAAATGGAGGCAATTTAGCAAATTTCTTACCAATAATGGCTAATAAACTGTTCTGGAGTAAAAATAAATTATGTAGAAGTGCCCTTATAAGGAAATTGTTAAGATTTCAACTCCTGTGTTTTTTTTAAGCCTGCCATGCGGTCATGTTTATCTTTTGTCACATGACCCTGTCCTTGACCTTATTGATATGAGAAAAATTGTCCTCTGATTATTGTACCAAATAAATATAGTAAATATTGTTTCCATAACTTCCATAGGCATATTTGTTAAAACCTTAAAAGATATAGCCATAAACTTATAAAGGACTTATTGAAGCCATATATTATCATTTACTCATAAGTATTATTCATGAAATAAGATTTTTTTAATAGATTTATTAGCAATAAATTACTCTGGTACACCAGAAGTCAGGTCACAGGTCAGGTCATGGGTGACCAGAGTTCATGCCTCAGCAACATGGCTGTGTCAGTGATGGTCTTCTGCTCTTCTCTTCATGATAAAATGCTGTTATATCATATATAACATAAACAGGAGACTCCACATGTATGGAAACTGATATATAAAGGATATATAGGTAGCGTGAACATAGTTTAATCTGCATCTTATTCTTAATTACTCTTTTATTCTTTCCGTCTGATACATCAGAAGGACCGCTACGATATTTCGTAAGAACATACTCAAGGCTGAGTATGGAGCCCGGGTCACCTGGTGTGTAATTTTCAGCCTTGCACCAAGGCAAGTTGTAATCCAAAGGTGAAGTTCTAGCAGTAATCCCAAAAGTAAACTGAAGACTATATAAAATCCGTTACAAATATCGGAGAAGATCTATAACTGCTGCAATTATCGGAAAGGCCCACAAACTGACTCACACTGTTCTGCGTCCGCTGGAATATTTCCCTCTCTCTCTCTCTCTCTCTCTCTCTCTCTCTCTCTCTCTCTCTCTCTCTCTTAGCTCTTAACTCAACCCCTAATATATAGCTTCACGAACAATCTAAATAAATCCAATATTACATAATACACACGCCCAAACAACATTACAATACACGCGCTCATAGCGTGCGACCAGTCCAGAAAGTTCCAGATTAGCATGAGCGCTGTGTTTATACACGCCAGGGTTCACAGGTAGGCCGGCCCGGCTCGCTCGTCTCCGATGGCAACGGACAATGCTAGCGCTACACAGACACATGCAAGACTGCTGCGCACTCTAAAAGAGTTATCTGTAACACTCCCCCTCCTGTAAGAAAATAGACAGTTTTTTTTTCAAAGTCTTACTTTTTGCGATTACAATCACTAATTTCTAAAATATTTAAAAAATCTTCTTATTTACAAAATTGTATTAACATCTCGTTCACAACATTTCATAAACATCTCGATAAGTAATCAGCAACTACATTGTCTTTCCCTTTAATGTGTCTGATTTCAAGATTGTAATCCTGTAAAAACAAACTCCATCTCAACAATCTTTGATTTTTACACTTCAACTAGTTCATGAATGTGAGGGGATTGTGATCACTGAAGACAGTGATAGGCTTGACTGATGAAGTAACAAAAACTTCAAAATGTTGCAATGCCAAAATCAAAGCCAAACATTTTTTTCAATAGTGGAATAGTTTTTCTGGTTTGCATTAAACTTTCTTGAAAAATAAAAATTTGGATGATCTATGCCATCACTGCATTCTTGTAATAACACAGCACCAGCAGCAGTATCACTTGCATCTACAGCTAACTTAAAAGGTACAGAAACGTCTGGAGCTACAAAAACTGGTGAACTTTGCAGAACTGCTTCCAAATTCTGAAATGCATTTTCACACTGAACATTCCATACAAACTTTTGTTTCTTCTTTGACAAATTAGTCAAAGGATCAGCTACAGCAGAAAAATTTGGACAAAACTTCATGTAGTATCCAACCACACCAAGAAAACTCATTATTTGCTTTTTGTTTTCTGGTCTAGGAAGTCCAGAAATTGCACTTATTTTAGCATGACAAAACTCAGATTTGACTAAGTTGACGGTCGGACGTGCTTCACTGAGTCTTTCGAAGAGATCGCGAATAATTTGCATATGTTTCTCCAAAGTGTCGCTGTACATGACGAGGTCATCAATATATGCGTCGCAGCCCTGAATGTCCTTGACCACCATATGGATGAGCCGCTGGACCAGGCTGGAGAGTCTTCATGCCAAACGGCATAACTTTTTACTGGTACAGTCTTTGCGGCGTCACAAATGCGGACACTACTTATGCTCGTTCTGTCAGCGGAACTTGCCAGAATCCTTTTAGCAAGTCAAACCTGGAGACATATATGGAGCTACCGACTCTATCAATACAATCATCGATCCTTGGAATCGGGAACGTGTCAGTCTTGGTGACAGAGTTCAGTTTTTGATCATCTGTGCACATACGGTAACTTTCATCAGGTTTTGGCACAAGAATACATGGGGAAATCCAGTTACTGTTACTAGGTTCAATAAAATCATTGTCCAGCAAATATTGAATCTCCTCTTATAAATACTTTTGTTTTTCTGGATTCAGTCTATATGGATGTTGCTTGCCTCGCCAACATCGACGTCATGACACAACATGCTAGTTCGCGTTGGAATGTCACTAAACAAATGTTCATAATTCCGCAGCAGGTTCTTGAGGTCTTGTTGGTGTTGTGCGGTGAGGTGTGACAGTTTGGCTTCCAGGTTGTTAAGCATGTCTGAGTTTTTTAGTTGTACTGTTCCACACTGAATGTCTACATCACTCTTACAACCAGTATCTACTTTAGCTGGGTCAGGGTCAGGTCTAACACAATAAACAGCAGTAACATTATGTACAACATTTGATGTGCTATTTCTGTCATAATATGGTTTCAACATGTTAACATGGCACAGTTATTTTTTCTTACGCCTATCTGGTGTTAACAGTATGTAATTTAAATCACTGACTTTCTTCTCAAAAATAAAAAGGACCACAATACCTAGCTTCCAGAGGTCTGCCAGGGATGGGTAGTAAGGCAAAGACCTTTTCACCAGGCTCAAACGTCCTACTAACAGTGTGCTTGTCATACTTTGTTTTCATTTTATTTTGTGCAGGTTTTATATTAGACTTTTCAATCTCACAAGCATTGTGTGGTTTAGTGCGAAAGTCTGACACATACTGCAATAAACTAGGAGAATCAGGATTTTCACACAAGAGTTTTTCTTTAAGCAGTTTTAATGAGTGTCCAAAAACTAGTTCAATGGGAATGAAACCCAAGGACTCTTCAAAGGATTCTCAAACAGCAATTGGGGGTTTCCTTCATCCCAGTCTTTCTGTGTGTCAAAGCAATAGGTCCCAATCATGTTTTTTTCATGTCTGGTGAAAACGCTCTAGGCCGGCCTGACTTTCAGGATGGTATGGTGAAGAGCTGTCCTGTTTTATACCTAGCTCAAGCATAACTTGTTGGAATAAGCCAGACCTAAAATAAGACCCTTGGTCAGACTGGACGGACTTTGGTCATCCAAAAGTTGTAAAATATCTTGGTCAGAGCCTTTACAACACTTTTGGCATTAATTTCGCCCAATGGTATTGTCTCAGGGAACCATTGGGCATATAATTGCCAGCAAGTATTCATTTTCAGATTTTGTTTTGGGCAGTGGTCCAATACAATCAACATTAATCCTATTAAATGGTTCTTCGAAAGCAGGAAAAGGCCTAAGTGGGGCTTTAGGAGGATTCTGATCGGGCTTGCCTACCATCTGGCATGTATGGCATGATTTCAATATTGTACAACATCAGTCCTGAGGTTAGGCCAATAGAAGTGTGTACTATCTTTCTGGTAAGTTTTATTTTTACCTAAATGATCAGATAAAGGAACCTCATGTGCCATGCTTAGAATTTCATTGCGATAACCTTGGGGCATTACTATTTGATGTTTGATGGCCCACTTATCATCAGCGAATGCATCAGGTGGTCGCCATTAACACATAAGCACTCCATTTTTAACATAGAAACAAACTGGGTTTGTGACAGTTCATCTTTAGAAACTACCCTGGGAAATAAAAAATGAAATATCAAGGTTCTTATGTTGATCTGCGAATATGTCTGACCTAAAAATTACTGCATCTTTACGGTCGAGTCGTTAGACGACTCACTAGTGACTCCCAGAGTGTTATTATCTGGGCCATTATCCTTGATGGCTTTTCTGTCACTAATGGTACAGGCTGTACTTTGTTACCTGCAACATCATTGCCTAGTAGCAACTGAATTCCCTTAAAGGGTAAAGTTGTTCTTATGCCCACAGTAATATTCCCAGTAATGATATCTGACTTTAAATGTACACCGTGAAGTGGAACTTAAGTGTGCTTGTTTAAAAACACACCATTAACAAGTGCATGTGCACCAGTAAAAGACCTATTAGAAAATGGCAAAGTGTTTGCTAACATGAGAGTTTGTCCTGAAAAGTGTCCTTTAAAATTCTAATAGGGGTAGAATCTGAAATATCACTTGAAAGTGACACAAAACCATCATGTATGAATGGCTCAAATAACTCCATTTCGGAGTCAGGAGAGGAATCTACTACCTGCGTTTCATCAAACAAAAAACTGACACTGACAATGTCAGTCAGTAACTCTTTGTCAGAGTCACTAAAGGAATCTACATCCTTATTACAATCAAACTCCTTATGGGGTCAACAGAGGAATTTTCCTCAGCAGAAACTTCTGTTTGTCATAAGAGGACCTGGCCTCATTTGAAATACTCTCGCCTCCGTAGCATCAAACTCTTTTTTTTTAGAGTCAACAAGGGGTCCGCAAAGCGGAGCATCACCTCGCATGGGAGATTAATGATATGGGGTGTATTACGCAAGTGTTAATCTCAGGAGGGGAGGTGTGTGAGCTTGAGCTTTGACGTCAAACTCAATAAGTTGTACGTTTATGGGTGGGTGAGGCATATGAAAGCTTAAGATCAAATGATTTGTCTTAAAATTGATCAATAAGGTATATTGAGACGGATGGGAAGACAGACAGGAAGACGGATTTACAAAAATAGGAGTAAGTATATCCGCTGTTCCAAATTTGTTATGAGGGGATAATAACATATTGGGCTAGCAACTGAATTAACAAAAGAAGGATTGGGTCCAGTTGAAAAAAGCATGTGGCACAAGGGCACTGCAAAGTGGAGCATGACGTAGCAGATGCTTAAAATGGGTCCACAAGTTATTTCAAGAAGTGGGTGCTGTGGCCGTGACCTTTGACCCCGTGACCTCAAAATTGATAGGTTTCTTTATTCATGGGTGGGTGAGCCATATGTGCAGATGAAAGGTTTAGGTCAAACGGTTTTGATTAAAATGGGTCATCAAGCTTTTTTAAGAAGTGGGTGCTGTAGTTGTGACCTTTGATCCCGTGACATCAAAACAAAAAGTTGTCTTCTTCTATGGGTGGGTGAGCCATATGTGCAAGATGAAAGGTTTTGGTCAAACGGTTTGGCTATAAATCTATCCACAAGTTATTTCAAGAAGTGGGTGCTGTGGCCGTGACCTTTGACCCCGTGACCTCAAAATTGATAGGTTTCTTTATTCATGGGTGGGTGAGCCATATGTGCAGATGAAAGGTTTAGGTCAAACGGTTTTGATTAAAATGGGTCATCAAGCTTTTTTAAGAAGTGGGTGCTGTGGTTGTGACCTTTGACCCCGTGACCACAAAATCGATTGGTTTCTTCATGTATGGGTGGGCGTGCCATATGTGCAAGATGAAAGGTTTTGGTCAAACGGTTTTGCTTGAAATCGATCCACAAGTGTTTTCAAGAAGTAGGTGCTGTGGCCGTGAACTTTGACCCCGTGACCTCAAAATCAATATGTTTCTCCATCTATTGGTGGGTGAGCCATGTGCGAGATGAAAGGTTTAGGTCAAACGGTTTTGCTTAAAATGGATCCACAGGCTTTTTCAAGAAGTGGGTGCTGTGGCCGTGACCTTTGGTCCTAAGACCTCAAAATCGATTGGTTTCTTCATGTATGGGTGGGTGAGCCATATGTGTGAGATGAAAGGTTTAGGTCAAACTGTTTTGCTTGAAATCGATACACAAGCTTTTTCAAGAAGTTGGTGCTGTGGCCGTGACCTTTGACCCCGTGACCCCAAAATCAATTGTTTTTTTTTTCATCTATGGGTGGGTGAGCCATATGTGCGAGATGAAAGGTTAAGGTCAAATGGTTTTCCTTAAAATGGGTCCACAGACTTTTTTCGAGAAGTGGGTGCTGTGGCCGTGACCTTTGGTCCTGTGACCTCAAATCAATAGGTTTCTTTATCTATGGATGGGTGAGATGAAAGATTTTGCCGCAAATTGTCATAATCTTTCATTACATTTTTAGAACTACACCAGCGATCAAACAACTGCTCTTTTGTCCTAGCAAACTCTACATAGGTCGGTTCTTTGCGCTTTTCATAATTTCTGAATTTCTGGCGGTAAGCCTCCGGAACTAACTCGTAACCTTTTAGGATTAACTGTTTAACCTGGTCATAGTCAGCAGCGGCTTTTACTGAAAGCTCCGTATAAATTTCTTTGGCCTTGCCTGTCAATACACTTTGTAATAACATAGTCATTTTTCTTAGGCCATTTTAAATTTTCAGCTACCTTCTCAAAGTGTAAGAAATATTTATTAACCTCTTTTTCTTGAAAAGATAGGCAAGTCTGATGTGTTTATTAACATAAAAAATGTGAGTTGGGGCAGCACTTAGACTATGTTCTAGTTTTTGTCTTTCTTACTCCAGTCGTTCAAACTCAATTTCTTTTTCTTTTTCTAGTCTTTATTTTTCTATTCCTTTTTGTTTTTTCAATTTCCTCTCTTCTCTTTGCTTTTCTAATTTCCTCATGGTTTTAATGCTAGTTCATGTTGCATTCTAACTTTTTTAAATTATAATTGCATAGCAAGGCTGTCATTTTGTATATTTCCGCTTCACTCTCTTCAATTAAATCTTTGCTTACCAGATCTTGCATGATTGTAGCAATGATACCAGGCTTTCTCAAAGCTTTTTTCACACCTAGCCTTAAGTGCTGTCCCAAACGCAACAACTAGTCTTCTGTCAACTGATCAAGTTGATTAGGGTTCGGGATCTTCAACAAATGTCTCAGGTTTTAAATCTGCCATGTTAAGATGTAAAAACAATAACAGAAAACCACTGAGATAAATCCAGTAAAAAATGTATTGTAAACAATATGTTATCTTGTAAACAATATGTTATCTTGTAAACAATGTATTGTAAACAATGTCTCAAGGTCAAGGCCCCATAAATTTTCAAAACTATTAAGCTTCCGGGACGAGTCCCCATTTTTATATTTTTGAACTTATTAACAACAGATGACGTAGTCGTGACGAGCATAAACGTTGTTATGGAGATAAAAAAATCAGATTCTGTAACACTAGGCAGCGTGAAATGTAAAGGGGAATGAATAAAGAAGTCAGTGATTTTGTTAACAAATAATTATAGTTTATTTTTAAAACAACCCTAACATTACAATACACTAAATCAGTACAATTACACAGTATACCTGCTGTACAAAAGCAAATCAATACATTTATACAGTATAATAAATTAAGTGTTCAGTACCTAGAAACCACCGCTGTTACAGCGAAAAGTCCTTTAAAATGTATAATCCAGTTACACAGTTCACATAAATCTTCCCAGAGAGTAATAGTCCTCTCAATCACAAAATCAGTCTGTTGTAATCCAAAAATGAAGTTCTGGCAGTAAACCCAAAAGCAAACTGAAGACTGTATAAAATCCGTTACAATTATCGAAGAGGATTTACAACTGCTGCAAATATCGGAAAGATCCACAAACTAACTCATACTCTTCTGCGTCCGCTGGAATATTTCTCTCTCTCTCCTCTCTTGGCTCTAAACACAGCTTACTCACCTTAGTGGGGTCCAACCGTAAAAAATCTCACCGCTTCGGTTGAGATTCTAACTCACATTCTCCCGGCTTTGAGTCCCGTGTTCTACCACTAGACTACATAAGATATATATATATATATATATTGCGATGCAGGGGGTAGGGAGGGGGGAGGGGCGTCCACTAAAGGCTTTTGCAGGGTTCATTGCCAGCCACAGCAACATTACAAGGCAACGAGATTTCATTTTGATTGTCTTTGATATTACCTTCCAATCAACTTCAAACTTACGACGTCACCTTGACCATAGTCCACGAAAATAGAAGAGTGGGCTATAGAATACATAAGAAGTATTTAAATAAGGGGGCGGATCGATATACTTACGGAGATGTTAGGGACGGTACTGAAACACGAACAAGATTGCGGGGAAAGAGAAGGGAATTTCCCGGATCTGGAGCCGGGTCCATATTTTATTTTGCACTGGATTATAGTTTTTTTTATCCATGGTCCCTCTTCCAATTAAAGAATGTCGTTATCTTCTGGGCATATGACTCGGTCATACACGCACACACACACATTAACCCGACAAATCACATAGCCGCCTGTTATCTTCGTCGGCATAGATAATCATACAGATTTCCAAAAGTACTTTATTACTGTTGTTTTCTACTTTCTTGTTTATCCGTGGAAGTAACATCAACCATATATATAATAAAGTACTGAATTTTGTTTCACGAGATGAAAATCGGTCCTGGCGTATATGTTTTAGGAATGGACCTAGTGGCATAGCTTACAATACTGAAAATGAAAATAAATTTATCTTCACACTGTCACAGGATGCTAATAAGGACTTGATGTAACTGAAGTGTCCATTTGTTTTTACATGTGTCCACGAAGTTGTATAAACCATTACAAAACATAATCAACATTTTACCCACAATGTACAGTGTTACAGAATCTGATTTTTATTTATCTCCGTAACAATTTTATGTTACGGAACCAAATAACAGCAGTCTGCCTGTGCCTGATCCTTGTGCAGTGACTGCTTGTTCTGTCACCAATTCATCCATCTGTCATGTAAATGAATTTATTTCATGCATTTAAGTGATAATGGATCCAAAATTTACCATCTATAGGGAAAAGCGGGACTCTCCCTAGATTAAGCGAAATCAAACTTTCCATTTTATTCTTTTATGCCTTTTTGAAAGTCTGGTTTACAAACACAAACATGATGTCAAAAACAAACTGATTTTATTGATAGCAGAAATTTATACAGTAATTAGTAGAACAATATATAAATCGTGAATCATGTAGCATTTATAAGGTATTGCATGCACTATTTTCTTTCAAGAGCTCTGCTTTAGGTTAATTTTAGTTATATATATTCAGTTAAATATCTTTAGTATTATTGGCTGGTTTTGATATGGATTTGTCACATAAAGAAAAGTATTCAAGCTAGCTATCCGAGGTCCATTGCTGCATATCTGTTGCGTTTTTCTGCTTCCAAGCCTGTAAGAAAAAACAGGTATTAGTAAAATAACTAAAACTATTGATATCTTTACTGATAGAGAATTTAAGAATAGGGGGCGCAGAAGGGGATCCCCCTTAACAGAGTGCAGTTATATATTGAAAACTGAGACTGTAATGCCGTAGTCTGGGGTAGTTTAAAACGCATCATGGTGCGAAATCCGGCTGTCTTTTTTTCTTTCGGAATCAAGCGCTTATTGCTCTATTTACCATATTTAAGGGCGAAATCCGCCCCTCGCTCACGTGACTTGTAGATATCTGCTAAAACAATATTTCATGGGTTTCTATACACACCCGTTATCAGTTGGTGAGTTTTTGTTTGAAATGCTAAGGGCCCTAGTCCACGTTCGGCTCTGGTTCGACGAAGTCCCTCACTGCTACCTGTGGCACCTCGTCCGGCTCTACCTTGGAGTAAGGAGCCTCGTCAAACTCCTTCTCATCCAACTTGCCGTCAGCTGAAGGTTAAAAAAGAACGGATAAGTAACATTTTATGTGTCCTTGAGGAAATAAAGGACCTGGTCAAGGGACATCTCAGGGTTTTTTTCTATCTCTCCCTTTTTTTCTCTCTCTCTCTCCGTTTCCTCGTCCTCGTCGATCATAGTGTTCTCATACCTGTTCCAGTCTGCCGTGAGTTTAAACATATCTAGAAAAATTAGTCCACTATAAAGCACTCCTGGATCATACAACTTTTCCCAGATGTTTTTGTGTGTGAGTAAAGAAAACAAACCTTGCATTGCATTTAGAACCAGGATCAAGTTAAATTTCAAATGAAATAGTTTTGCCTGATTTCTCATCGAAGTCAATTCATTAGATCTAGATATACCTTGTACACAAATACATCTAGATTATACCTTAACAAACATCAAACATATAAGAGTAATTGATGAAACGATTAATCCGTTTGCTACATCTGTAATACCTGTGGGTATTTCCTGTTCAACCGCACTAAAAATACAAAATACTGGTATACTGCCAGCATTTTTTACTGAAATACCATTCCTATTAGATGTTGAACTGGCGAAAAATAATGAGAAATAGCTCCTGAATATCTCTCTCACCGTTATCATCAGCTAGTCTGAGAGCAGCGGCGCTGGACTCCCCGTCAGCCTGGAGATGGTCGGCGAACTCTTGTAAAGTGATGAACCCGTCCGAGTCCTGGTCGTAAGTCTTAAAAGCGTGGGGGAAAGACTTGACAGCCTGAAAGAGAGAACAGAAAAAAATACAAATTTGTTTTTCTCTGTGTTTAAGTGATAAATCTTTACATAAATTGACCAAAATATTTGAGGATTTCACGGAAATAAACTGATGAATTGTTTGTTAATATGAATCTAATTTCAGTTCAGTAATCTAATTCTAAGCTCAGTTTTTATATCTTTCAACATGTATATGTTATTTATTTCTTACAGCAGGCTAGCCCGCAGAAGAATACTTCTGTTGTTAGCATATATATATATATATATATGTTAATATTATTCCTTTACGTTTACCTACCTTGATATGCTGTAGTGACGCTCCACAAAATGGCCAGTTTGTGATAAACTGTGCAAGGATACTCTTATTTTATAGCCACCAAAATGTAGAGAGAACAAGAGCTCTCTGTCCTACAATACATCCTGTTCTCTATATTCGCACCTGGCTCCCTTACGAAGGTGTTGCTTCCTTCTGAGACCCAGGCTTTTATGACATTTTATTACGCTTAGTGTTCCAGTTTTTCCAAGAAGGAATAATTCGAGTGGCTCCTCTGACGTGTGTTTCGTGGCTGACCTATATTATTAACTTGAAACTGAGCCGCTGTAATCGTGTCCCGGGGGACGTGGGCGTCGAAATTCATTCAAGGCTATTAAAGATATTTACAACAAACACAACCTGGGGCCAGAGCGGTCGGCATATCAAGACGTTGATGGGTATTTTTCGCTACTCTTCTGTTTCTCCCCTACAATATCTCCGAAGCTTGACCGATCTGACGCTAATTTTTGTAATTTCTTCCCCAAAATGTCAATGTAAAGAATAAAAACATTTGAAGGTATGTTATGAGTAATTCAGAATCTGAACGAATGAACCCTTTCAGCCGAGAGTGATTTAGAGTGTTTGTCTGTTTCCATATCAGCTTATCAATTTATTTCAGTGAATTATTTCCAAAAACTTATCAATTTACAGCAAAATACGAGGCAAAATGATATAATCTGAAAATGTTTGAGGAACTTTCAGCAAGAGAACCAGTAGTGAACGCGTTTATTGGAACATGTATTTAACAAATAAGTCATTTCGAGAATCCGGTGATATGCGTAAATATGAACGTAAAAAAATGTAAAAGTATTATAAAAACGCGAGTTCAGATCCCAAATATAAAAGTTATTTAGATTCCGAGTCGTTTGACAGAACTGCCATTAACACTTTATTTTTTTTTTTTTTTTTTTTTTTTGTCGTTTTAGCCAGATAGTCGTCAAAGCGGGGTGGTCGTGTTGGCGGGAAGCAATTGTCGTCAGGCGGATTTTTCACTCTCACCCTTACTCACTCTCTCTGTCACACACACAAACAACTACACACAGGAGCGCTTACTGGACGCACAAAGAAAGCAAAGAGAATACGGTCAGTTGTTAGTATAACATGATAATCGGTTGTTGGTCCAAAGGGAGACTTTGAACTAAGGAGGGCACACAAGTATGTGCAGCTCTCTCGATTTATTACATTTTTGTCAAGATATTGCACGGATTTTGTATACATGGAAGCTATTTTCTGACTATTTCCTGGCACTAATGTTTTTCTTTAATCAATATATTAAGTCAACATGGCTTATCTCATGGATAGTTATAATACATGGTATCCTGGAAGGTTGGACATCTACCAATCTTTATTATGCACCGCACATCGTTTTGCCCTCATCATGTGTTGATAATTCATTCTGTGTACAAGAGGATCACTTTAATTGAAATAAAAAGTCGGAGAGTTGATTTAAATTAGTACTAAGGGCACCGAGAGGACAAAGTAAAGGTACATATCTTATGTACTTAACCTTATTTCTTATGACAAGGCATAGAGCCATGAATATACGATATCTGCAGCTTTTGTTATATGTTAAGGGGCCCATGTTCTCTATACATGACCAGGTGGTATACTATATAGCTTGTTTATATTTTCCCGCAGGTATATATGTGGCAGGAGATTAAATTAGTTAAAAAAACTGCTGGTTTTAAAACAAAAATGTGTACACGCTTAAATGATGTGTGTGTGGTAGGGTCATTATTTGTTAGATATAATAGTTTCAATCGACATAGCTATTCCGAGCTACGCCCAATTGTTCAAAAACTGGTAACTGGTAACTATTTTGACTGATTATCAAAACAATGACCTTGGATACAATATAAATTTTTCTCATTTGTGAAGTTAACTACTTTATATATATATATATATATATATATATATATATATATATATATATATATACACGGAAAGGGTATACACAGAAAAGTGGTTCACTGCCAGAATATATATATATACCTTTAGTTGTGTGTCACACATTTCAAATATAAAGAAGAAGGTTTAAAAATATAAGGTTATGTGTTTCCTGTATATGTTAATGTTTAGATATGCGAAATTCCAAAGTAAACTCAGAAAATGAACCAGTCTATAATTCAATTTTTTTATATATTTCATTGCCAATAAAAAAAATTTATTCTCTGAGTATCAGGGGAGATGATTACATTGTCCATCCCTCCATTGCAAAAATGTTGGGGAATTGAATTTATTCTCCCCAATGTATTTACGCCCCTGCCAGCAAGTCAGTTACTGTAGTTTCAACTGTCCAGACCAACCCTACTTTCTGACGAGGGAAACAGTTTCATATCGCAGGGATAGGGGAGGAGTAGGGACAGAGCGATGACAGAAATATACGTGGCGAATAGAATGAGTGTTTGAGTAAAAAAAATATCTTAAATCATTTCACATAATTCACATATTCTCTCATTCCATTCACTGTCACACGTTTTGATTAGAAAACAAGTCTTCTTTTTTCAATGCAAAGGTGCCTTTATTTAGAACAAGCAAAAAAGGGCATAAAATGAGTAACATACAGATACTTCAATTCTTCAAATCAACAGCTGCACATTGGTTCGATTTTGATGTGTGTACAAGATCTATGTATTAGAAATAAGTAAAAATAAAGAGAGATTAAAAGATCATCCTTTCTAGGAGATCGAGAGCTACGATGTAGTTTACAGGTTGACCTGTTTTATCTCTTTTCTTAAATTCCATGGTATACGAGAAGATAGATTCTAGCTTAATTTTACAGAATACTAGTGCAAAGCAAGTAAAATATGCATTTTGAAGATTAGGGACTGCATTTTCTTCCATACTGGTCCTTGTTCCGAAGAGAGGTTTCGTCGTCGGGCACACCAACTGTAAAAATAGAAATAAAGAGTTCTGTGAAATTTCTCAAATAAAATACTCTGAAATATTTAGTTAACAAGAAAAAAATACATTGAAACGAAACCATATCATCTTAAATAACAATTTGAAATGATTTTAATAAGGAGCAAAAGTCACTATAACATTTCTGCTTCATAATATTGTAAGTCACAGAAAAGAAACAAAATTAAATTAAACTGTATTTTAACTGATAAAAAGTCTACTAAATTTCAGTCCTCTTTATTATTAACAGAGTGTTATGATATATGTACCTACCATATATCCATACTCCGGACCAGCACGACCCGCCGCCATTTTAATCTTCGAAGTCTACTTCCGGTTCTGGTTGCACGTCATCTTCTTTGAGGCCTCTAATTGGATCCTCTTTCTGGTACGGGGCGTCATCGAACTCTTCCTTGCTCAAACGACCATCATCTAGTTCATCCAAAATTATGTATTTTAAAAAATGGTTCGATATGGTTTCAGGAGATTAAAAAGACTCCATACTTCATTGGTTCACAGATGTTGCGGTTTATGCTGCATGTCGCTTCCAATTCTACATGTATAACTAATGTCTTTGTTACATACTTATGCAATTGTTTATACAGACACTCAGTGCACAGGAAAACAACTTTTAAAGTCTTATTTACGAAATTCAAAATGTTAACGTGTATACTAGACTTAAATTTTGCCATCTTGATTAGTAACAAATAAATATGAGTAGCACAGGTATTTTACATACACTGAATACACATCTATTTTATAAATATAAATGTGCCATAAATCAAACAAAAAAAAGCAAATGCTTTTCTCAGAATAAAGATGCTTGGAAAGGCCTTTATCTGTTGATCGTACGTCATCTATTAACCTTTGCCATATTACACCCGGCATATAGCCAATGTCTTTTTGATCTATAGGGATGATAATAATTTCAACACAACTAAACTGTATAATTGTATGAAATGACACTTCATTCTCGCAATTCAGAGTCGAAAGAAAGTGAAATGATGCTTCACGACCCCTTAAACAGAAGAATTAAAAACAAATCTCGTTAAAGGTATTTTCTAATTCAGTACACAACATTAAAGTTAGAAGTAATAGTTATTTTAGATAAAAATATGAGTATTTTTACCGTTATCGTCAGCGAATTTGAAAGCAGGCATGCTAGACTTTTGGTCAGCTTGTAGAGTTTTTGTGAACTCATTCAAAGAGATGTAGCCATCATCGTCTTCGTCGTACGTCTTGATCTGGTGAGGGAATTCTTTCAGATCCTGGAACACAATGATCATTGCATTCGACAAAGAATTTCATATTGTTGAATTGAATTGGCGAATATATATATATATATATATATATATATATATATATATATATATATATATATATATATACACAATCAGATATCATTTGTAAGACATAGAAAAGTTTCCTAATCTTTCCCCTCTTACCCATAATAGTCAATGAAATGTTATACCAAACAGGCTAAAGACTGAGGTTAAAGGCACCATTGGTGATCGACCATATGTTTTTTTTTCAGAGAATACATCCAAAGCCTGTTGGTGGAAATATAAATTGAACGACGGTGGAAGGCATCATACAATAAACTATGAGAATGTTATTTTAAAGTTTTCTGGAATTAAGGATTACATGAACGGGATTGGGAATAATCCAGAAATCATAACTTCATGTTCAGATATAAGATATAGAGCCATTTTGCCTACCAGACAATAACGGTACAAGACCCTATGACGTCCCAACAGCCTACAAGTAACGAATACGGCCCTCCCCGATTAACGTGTACACATACCTTGTTTTGTTTTTCTTCAGCTTCCAGAGAGCACGAGTTTGCGCACACAACAGTACAGGAGCCAGTCGGACAGTATCGCTTACAGGTGAACGGGCAGACGTCGGCGAGCTCGGCCCTCTTCCCCACGATGGGGATCGGTAACCGGGGTCCGGGTATCCGGGGTAGCCGGGGCCAGCGAATCCATCGCCTACGTCTCCATGCGTCCACGTGCGGCAACAGCACCAACAGTACAGTCAGAACTGTACAGGTGAGGATATGTCTCATTGTGAACTATACCAATAAAAGAAAATGTCATGTAACACGTCCAGCCAAATAACAAGTGACTCACAATTGTAATTGTATTGTATGACGCCGAATGGGCTTACTGTTTGCGATAAAATTAACTAAACATACTATTATACATAGTCTGAAATATAGAAAAAGGAAAGATAAATATGCATATTTACCATATTCATTCATGAGCAAATTTAATTAATATGATTTTTAGAAATAGCACCAACCAACATTCTTCAGAAATTAAGTTGCACGGTTTATTTTCAAATTCAAGGAAAATTGTATACGGATATTAAGTGCCTTAACTGTTGAGTAATTTATAACAACCTTAAATGTAGCTAAATCATTTAAAGAAATATGATAAATCACATAATCTACTTAGTTCAAATAAAACACATGGCATAACCTTCCCGTGACCTGTCGGTTAAAATGCGGGATATATCTTCTTTACCGTTGGCCTGGCTGTGGTCGGCAAAATGCATTAATAAGTGGCCGTAAAATAATCGCAGCTCAAGTTTTATGACAGTGCAAAAAACAGGTCTGACTTTATCTTAAAATCGTCCATTAAAACTTTTTCCCTGTCAGCAAGTGATCCGATGAAAATTTATCACTTCAAATAAGCTATAAGAAATTTGCTTTTCGTCGTAAGGCCCCCTGAAATATATAAATTAAATTGAATCAGATCGCAAGAAAGGGATAACGTAAGATTTTTAGTAGGAGCTCTGCAATTGTTGCTATTTATAGAACAAAAAGCTCGCACCGATCAACAGTGGTCATGGTGATTATTATAGCGACATGATCGTCTTCCTTTCTTTGTTGCAAACATTTAAATGGATGGTTTTATTAAAAAAAGAACTCAGGTATTCAATTCATCATTATCACAGTTGTAAAGTAATATATATATATATATATATATATATATATATATATATATCGATATATATCATGGATCTTTAAAATACTTCAAAATTTATAACATTCCAACGGAATGGCATTAAAACAGGTTTGCCTTTCCACTAAAGAAGCACCTACCGTCATGTCAAACTTACAGTCACCCTTTTCTCAGTTTAAACCTGAATCTGCCATCTTACATGCCATCCTACATGTACACTTGCATGCAAAAAGAACTTAATGTTTTCAAAAGTAGGCCAAACACTGTTATAACAGGAATACGATTGTGCAGTGAAAAACAGCCGATAAAATAGATGAGATTGGGTCATTATGTCTTTAATTATGTACAATATAGACCATTTCTATAGGAAAATATAGGAAAAGTACGGTGGAAGACAACCTATCGAATATTTCGTTTTCTTTTCATGTTTTTTTAAACACCTGCGTTTGTGAAAAACAGCTAGGTTTTCACCTTTCCAGCGGATTTGTAGCAGATATAAAAATACCGTCAATGCATTGGTTTGCCTGTCTAAGACAGGAGGTATGGCGTTATTACGACCCATATATAAATATATATATATATCTATATTTAAATTTATCCGTTGCGTAACCTACCTTGATATGCTGTAGTGACGCCCAGCAAATAGCCAGCTTGTGATAAACTGTGTACGGATACTCTCATTTTATAGCTGCCAAAATGTAGAGAGAACAAGAGCTCTCTGCTCCTACAATGCACCCTGTGACCTACACAGTGTTCCCCTGGCTCCCTCCCAAGGTGTTGCTTCCTTCTGCGATCCAGGCTTTTATCACATTTTAATACGCTTAGTGTTTCAGTTTTTCCAAGAAAGAATAATTCGAGTTGCCACTAAGCCGCTTTAATCTGGTCCCGGGGAACGTGGGCGTCAAAATTCATTCAAGGCTATTAAAGATATATAAAATAAACAGCGAACGAAAGCCACAGCGAACGGCATAGCAAGACGCTGATGGGTATTTTTCGCTACGTTCCTGATTGTCCAAAACAATCTCTGACGTTTGATCGATCTTCCCCTACTTCTTTTTTTAATTTCTTCCTCAAAATGTCATGTAAAGAATAAAAAAATATTTGAAGGTTTGTTGTGAGTAATTCAGAATCGGAACGGAACAAACCTTTCAGCCGAGAGTGATTTAGAGTGTGTGTCTGTTTCCATCAGCTTGTCAAGATATTTCAGGGAATTGTATATGTAATCTTTCCAAACACTTATCAATGTACAGTAAAGTACAAGATAAATGTATGGTGATATGAACCTAAAGGTATAATGAACTTTATGCAGGAGTGCCAGTACTAAACATTTGTATTTGAATATATACTCAACAAATAAGTAATTTCGGGAATCCGATGTTCAGCGCAATTATGAACAATATAAAAAAAATAAATGTAATAGTATTATAAAAACGCAGTTTGCCGACTATGATCAGCAATGATATTCCTCGAAAGTTGTCTGCAATTCTCCCTTGTTTTTCTACAGATTCACGATACTGGCATTCCTAGTCTTTTTGTACAGCACCTTCTTCCAAACTGGCGCAGAAGCCTGAAAGTGGATCCAGTAAGGAGGGTTTACCACATTTGATTTTCTCAGTTGGAATGCAGTCTTTGCCTGGAGCTTTTCATGATGGTACCCAATCATTTGCCAAACTGTGTTCCTCCAGGGATCATATATATATATTGGGGGTGGGGTCCTCAAATACTGTTAGGCACGAGTGTGAGTCAACAAGAGTATAAGAACACAGGGGCATGCCAATGAACAAATTATATATTGATAATTAGGATAATCTTTTTTTTGTTTTCATAACAATTCATTGGATATTATTTAAATGTTAGTATAATTTGAATGCTCAAATGCAAGATTCTGCTTTTAGTAAGATATCATTATCTTATATTCAGGATAATTTATTTGTTTAAAATACTGGGAGGCAGAATGACATCTCTGCTCCCATCCCAATATTTATTTACTCCATGTTTCCCACACTACTGTAAATATTATGATAGTCAAACATAATACTGTTGCAAATATCATGCAGATACAATAGTGATATCTAATTATACGTTTGTATCTTTCTAAAGTTAACTTGTGAAAAGCAGTATTTTGTACTACCATAAGGACACCACAATGGGCGTTTGCCTTCCGGAAACATAAGTAACCTCCAGAGGACTTGACAGCATGCCCATGGCAACACACCGTGCTGCTGAGGAGGTGATGCGTGCCTGTGATTCTCCATAGATGAGATGCTCTTGGAGACTGGAGATGCTCTTGGAGATGCATACTTAGACAGATCAAGGCAGGCATCTATTCAAAAATGGCAGGGGCTTTATGAAATATCGCATCATAAAATATTCATAAATGTCAACAGGGTAGCTACATTTTTGACGCGGAACGGAAGTCTGGCACCAAATTAAGAAGACTGGTCATGCTGAACTTGTTCTATAAGGCTTCAAAAAACATTGACTATATTGCTTGTTTCAACAGCAGGCAAAGAAAGTCGTCGACGGAGTCAAGGCAAGTTCACAGGAAGATGTATCCAGGATCCAAACATTACTTTAAGGATAAAATTGTCAAAATTTGTTATTTTTGGAGCTCTGCAAGGCAAAATGGTAACTTATAATAAGGTTGAGAGAGTTGTGCCAAAACAAAGATACATAAATCATGGCGAATAAATAAGTGAATGACTTAGATAACATGACCAGTTTTTTCTGTTTAAACTTCAGTATAATTGTAAAGCAACATTGAACAGAAACATTTAAAGTAGATGAAACAAAGAATGTCGATATGTGAGCAAAATATCTCCAATTCTTCATAAACGCTGATTGCAACATGTCATTGACCAAAATTGAATTTTAACATTTTAACAATTTTAACAATTTAAGAAAATTACAGAAAATCACCGTTTCTAAAAAAAATTAAGTTAAGTAATTAGCACTGAATTAAATGCCAATTTAAAGGTACTTCTCTCACTGCCAGCCAGGGTCAATCTATAGGAAATGTTTAGCTACTTACCTTTCTGTCAGCTTACTACAGCTTACTTCTCTTATTACAGGAACAAGTTGTCGTAAATATTTGTATATATGTGAAAACTGAATAATAATGACTGTACTTATTTATTTAATTATTATGATACATATTTGTGAGTAAAATTCTTTATATATAATAAAAAAATGTTAAATTATAAATTGCATGAATTAATTTATAAATTACATTTTCTTGTTATTTCAGATGTTTATATATCATATTTGGGGGTAAAGAAGACATCCATAGACTGTTACCATGCGTATTTATGAAAACACATGTAAAAAGCAATTTTACTGTGTTGTCTCCCGGACTCCGTAAGGAAGCATTATTTAAGGAGCTTTAGGTTATAAAATCACCGGTAGAAATCACAGGTCAGCCACTTTACAATTTACTTAAATTCTCGGTAAATCTCTATTTCAAGAACACTTACCCATGTTTTTATAACTGATTCACAGTAAGGAAGCTTTGCTTTACAAGCTGTAAGTAATTAAAATGTAATTAAGTCACTCTTGATGCTCCCAAGCCACCTTCTTATTTCGTCTCTTGGACACGTTAAAAATATTCACACTCTCGGACAAGTTGTCTTCCTGGATCTGTTTTAAGCACAACGCCAACTCATTAGTCAATGTCACTGGCTGCGCATTTGTCCAAAGAAGGATCCAATACATGCCTCCTTGTTTTGCTATACTTTCGCCAGAATTAATGGCCTGACCAACTACCTCTTAACTCTTAAAGTACACCCTGGGCATGTGACGGGAAATATATTCAAATTATAAAGCACTAAGTCTATGGGGTCACATTAAGCACAGTCCCTGTGTAAGCTCAGAGTACTATACGATAATGCTCTTATTATTTAAATGTTTCTTTTTGCTTTTATTTCATTTGTTCCGAACAATATCTCCAAAACTTTCATTTCAAACTCAGCCAGTGATTCCTTAGAACATGGTATCAATCCCCCTTCGACAAATATTTACTGAATATCAACAAAACCTTTTCGATATATTGTAAGAATTGATAAAAAAAGAAGCTGACATAAAATGTCTTTGTCGATCTGTTTATTTATCCGCATCATTAATGAATTTTGATAAATATTTTGGGAAAGGTGGCTGTAGGCGTAGGGGAAGGATTTTTTTAATCATGCTAGATTCTATCGACTCTATCTTTTTGTGAGATACGTATGTTATCAATTTCAAAACGATTATAGCTTAGTTTAGAACGGTGACGTCCCCATAGAGATAGGAAAGTGCAATACTGGCAATCCCCTCACCAGATGCGGAGCCATTTATGGGGCGGGTCGCATAATTCTAGGGTGTGTCCAGGAGAAATACGTTTACAATTGATAAATATAAATATATAACAATTGCATATAGAAGCCATCTACTGTAAAAACTAATTTAAAGAAATTATATGACTATACTGCAGTGTTTCATCTGCCCCGCGCCCTGCGTCCTTTTACGCATAATATTCCCAAAAGGACGTATTAAAACGTATACCATGCGTCCAAAAACTATATCTTTCTGTCCGATACATAAGATAATGACTGCAAACTTTCAAGCCGATTAATCAATGAGCGCAGTGTTATGTAAAGAATCGTCGAGATAGGCCTACATCCTTCGTAGTGTTCAGGAATTTCCCTCTCTGACATTTGCAAAACGCTGTTGTGATAGGGCCGAACGTAGTGAATGCAAAGCGGCTTCGAAAATGCGGTTTTGTGAATGGGCGAGTCCGGCCGTAAATTTCTTATTGTCTAACAGCTGTCAGCCTGGGGAAAGTGCAGGTGAACAAAAATAAAATGTTAAGGTGTTAAAAATAAAATGTGCGTCTTAACTTTTAAATCAGTAACGGATGGTAAACAGGTTCGGTCATACAATTAAGTAACGTTGAGCAAACGAGTACCGCGACGGGGTTTTATTTGAGTGACGGAAGTCTTGATTCACAGATAATTGTATTACCGCTTGCTGTGTGTCAAGGATGTGCAGAAGCAAACTATTCAAAGAAATCTGTTAACATACCGTTTACTCATGGTTAACTTTGCATCGCTTTATTTTGCAACGAGTAAGCCCAGTTGCCCACGGGTGTGCAAGTGGATGGTGTCTGGGGTCTTCCTGACCTTGGAATGGGATCGCCCTTATCGCAAAAAGCGGCCCGACTTCTTAAAACGTTCAAGCCAGTTCATTTAAAGTAGGGATGGCGGGTTGGCAGCCAATGCCAGTGCAGGGTCATGATGTCATGCAATGATTGAACACTCAAGCAGAAGTTTGTAAACTCTTTCGTGAAAAGTGTATTCGCCATTTTAGTTTCACTGGTAAATTCGCATTTGGGTTTTTTTTGCGAATTGCGGACACAAGCACAGTAAATCATCCATTTCTGTCGAATGATAAGCGTGCACGTTTGACACAGCTAGAATTTCCAAATGTCTCCCTTTGTATTTCTGACCGATGGGACTCGTCTTGCCTCTTCTGTCTGCCCAGTAAATGAGTGGCCTTTAATCTCTCAGGGAACACCTATGGGGCCTGTTGCAATAACATTTTACTGGACTTAAGCCCAGTTGGGGGCCTAAATACCATGATTACAATTGTGACGTCATAATGGTTACCATGGTGACACACAGATGCCCCTGGGCTTAAGTCACCTACATGACTTAAGTCACCTTATTGCAACACACCCTTGGTGTTTGCACAAAAATATCCACACGTGACGATTTATCAGGGCGAACGAGAATTATGCAGGCAGTAATCATGCAAAAAATAAAAGTCGCAAAATAAAAAAAAAAAAACTTGCGGGATTCCCCAGTAACTGATTATAAATCTCCAGATAAAGGCGTTTTTCTTACCCGAGTGTTGTGAAAGTATGTAAAAAAATTTTGAGTGATTCCTGAAATTAGGTCTCTGTTACCCATATCCTTCAAGGTATGGGGCTCCAAAGTATCATGCAACATAATGGAATATTTTATACAAAAACTCAAGTATCTGAACAACTATTGCATTGATCACCATGATTCTTTGCATGGATAATGATCATGGGGTGTTTCATCAGTTTCTGAAGACGGGTGGCGCCACCTGCATTTTTCGATTTTATTACGATTTTTTTCTATATTTTGAGACCTTAAAGATGCAGTCATTTGTTAACAGGGCACAAATCGTAACGACTAGACCTAGAATCTTCTGTCTTGATATGCAGGGAGGCCTATTAAAAGTCTCCTTGGAAACCTTAAATTAGGTACCAGTTACCCATATCCTTTAACCTATGAGGTTCCAAAGTATCCCGCAGAATAATGAAAATTTTGATACAAAAACACAAGTATCTGAACAACTGATGCATTGATCACCATGATTCTTTGCATGGATATTGATCATCGTGTTTTTCATCAGTTTCTACAGACTGGTGGCGCCACCTGCATTTTTCGATTATTTTTTACGATTTTTTTCTCTATTTTTGAGACCTTAAATGATGCAGTCATCTGTTAACAGGGAACAAATCGTAACGACTGAACCTAGAATCTTTTATTTTGATTTCAAGGGAGGCTCATGAAAGGTCTCCTTGGAAAACTGGAATTAGGTCTCAGTTACCCATATTCTCTGAAGTATGCTTAAGTTGATTGGGGATACCATCTACAAAATTTTGCATTGATAAAATTCCTTTTGTGAATGTTCACCTAGTCAGCTGAGCGTCATGACCCCTGGGTCACTTGTTTTTTTTTCGCGATAAAGTCTGAATGGTGTATTAGTAAATCGCGAATAAAGGTAAACCTTTCTCAATTGCTTTTTTTTCCTTCACAAAATTTTCTATAGTGATGCATAATCATTTCTGAAAATTAAGACAACAGTTAAGATAGCAAGAAATAATGTGAATTATTATTATTATTATTATTTTTATTATTATTATTATTCGGACATGGTGTATCCTGATGTATTCGTTCAAATTTAAACTGTCATTGTTTAACAAGATGTGTATTATTCCTTATGACTATACAAGCCTATTCCGACCGACAAATGCGGTGTACGACAGTAACAAGAACGGCGCCATCAGTCTGGACGAGTTCGCCAACACCATCAACTCCAACCCTGAGTTAAGCAAGCAAGACTTCGCCCTCACCGATGATAATTGTAAGTTGGGTTTAAGATGGTATATGTTTTAAGGTTTGGACGCGTTAAGCGCTATATGCCTGGGTTTAAATGCTAGTTAATCAACCCATATCAACCCAACGAAATATTTTATAATATGTTTAAGGGTAATCTGAACATATTCATGTAACATAATTCACAAGTCTAAAAAATTATGGTCGAGAGCATGATGTTTGATGCTGCCCCGTTTAAAACCAGAGACGATTTCTTCCGTGACCCGGAGGATTCCGGGAAAGTTGAGTGACATCTAAATACAGACTTTAATAATGAAACTCGAATGAATGAATTTAATGGAATAATAAATACAAAAATCTATTTGTCACGTTCATTAGATTAGTGAAGACAATAAGAAAACATTTAACAAGCTATATAGATTATAGCATTAGCATTACCCAGGAGTGCACGGTAGTTATCATTTTGAAATAGATTTAAAGGGATGGCTACATGTTCATAATACACTCGATACAAAATCATGCGTGCATACTATGTATTTATTACATTCCCTGAACTTCTGTATATTGATTTCTCGTCATCTGCTGTATATACAAGTTTAATCTTATTTATTTAAGGTTTACATTTATACTCAGTCGACGTGAAAAGTAAACATGTTAAAATTTCTCGCTCATTCTCTTTGGATATATATCTAAAATTTATTATGATTGTCGTTTTTCTCTCTAGATCAGAAAGATTCCGACAAGGAGGAGACTAATAAACAAGAAAAACGAGTTTTCTGGGGACAGGTCTGTAATAATGACAGAGCCAGAGGGACAAAGAAATGCACACGGACTGATTACAGAGATTCCATAGAGAATGTGTTTTAATTATATGCCACTACCTTTATGCTAACACTCACTTAAACGGAACCAATGAGATATCAGAATTATGACCGTTCGTTGCATTAACTGACTTTTCTAGACTTGTCGTTAAATATGCTGCCTGTTATTTTGTAATGCACAATGCTTGTTCCTTGTGATTGTTTATCCCATAAACCACATGATTCAGGATTATCAGAACTATTAAACGGATAAATTACAAACCGTGCACGTTACTGTATCTTTTACAGCTTGTTTTTGTTCTCTGAATAAAATGCTTTCACGCAAAGCTGGTATTTGTTTTGGTGCTAAATTATGTGTGTGTGTCACATTTTTATGAGTGATTGCTCATTCATACTGAGAAGAGAAAGTTAAACTTTTCATGCAGTTTAAATAATTTATTCATGACTGTGCATATGGGTTTTCATTCTGTATTCTTTTGGTACCCTCTCTTGAATTTAATTCTTCAGATTTATAACATGAGTGAGTCATATTTTAAAACTTTGTTCTTTGGTTTAAAATCGGTCACCTTCAGGGGGGTGCCCATGTCGGGGAAGGCACAAATCAGTTAAAATGTATGAGAACATGACCTGATAGTAATAATAATCTGACAGTCAAGGTGGTTTATTTGGGGGTCATTATATGGGGGGGGGGGCGAATTATATCTCTGTCCCCCTCCCCAGATGGGCTATATGAAATATAGCCCATCTGGGGAGGGTGATACCCAATATCAGCAGAGTCGTCGACCATGCAGCTTGCGTTAATTATGTTAACCATAAGTAAATTGATCTATGATGCTATAGGATCCTGGTGAAGAGACGCGCAATACATAATTTATTCTTGCTTTCTGGGACTATAGAATTGGTATCCTCACTACTTGGCATGTATATGAAATATAGAAATGCAATAAACATTGTTTCCTTAAGTCCATCGGTCATCTGCTTCTGCAGGTAATTAACCCTTAAGGAAACAATGTTTAATTGCATTTCTTTGAAAGGGAACATAAAATCCACATAAATGGCGAAAATTAATCCTTTAACTGCGTATTAATGTGCCATGGAACGAATCTAGTTCTCATTATATGAAGGGTGATAAACCGTGATATAAACAGTCACTTTGACCCCCGAGTTGAAGTAATGTGTACCCACACTGCTGGTACATGTGACAGAGACAACAGGGTTATCAAACACTCCATACGTCTTTATAAACGATCTGCTCCTCACTTTAAGATACCACCGGCTGAATGCTGGACACATTTAGTTCCTTTATAGTATATGCGCTGGCTCACAATATGTAATTAAAGAACCTAACATTTAACGTTCAACTGTCTTTCTTCTGTCCCCTTTTTCTTCACGATTCATTTTTTTTTAAACTTACTTGACCTTGTACGACTATTATATATTACACATAACTGATACATGTAGATATCCATGCTAACATCAGTCAACGAAATGATCTTCGGTCTTAAAATCAGAGCCTTAGGCAACAGTAAACCAAAGTCTTTTTCACTACAAAGTTCTGATTAACCTCCTTTCGTTATAAAAATTATAAAAACTCAACATTAATAAGAGTGGTACTCTTTGTCGGTAAACAAAGAATCGAGTTTTAATAAAATCTTATGTTTATATATATTAACAGTTATTTATTCTTAACGGATGGCGTCACATATACTTTTTCTTGGCAAAGCTGCATGTGAGGAATGCATTTAGGTTTTCTTCATCTTGCCTAATGTGGATATCCTATATATGTAAAAGCATATACCTTATCAAATGACGTATGGTTCATAGAGAGGATGTGTGCAAGGGAAAGACGAACCGGCAAAAATCTTTCGGTTTTCGCCAATGTCTTTTTGCAGTCCAGGCAACTCGAGTCCGAGTCAAAGTCCGAGTCCTTGAGGTATGAGTCCAAGTCCACCTTCAAGTCCGAGCCATTTGGAACTCGAATCCAGGTTCAAGTCCGAGGCCAATATGATTCTTCTATTAACAGAAACTGAAAATGAAAAATTAAATCCAGGCAAGTCGAGTCCAAATTCGAGTCCTTGAAGTTCGAGTCCAAGTCCTCCTTCAAGTCCGAAAACTGATAACCCTTGCAAACAGACGATTATGGCACTTAAAAAAATGTCCTGCCCTTTCGTTTTTCGTTTGAAAAAATAACTCTGATTATACATCTTCTTTTTTCTTTTTAAAGCGCTATATTTATTTGCTCTAAACGGTTTATTTCACAGATAACGTGGCCACATTTTCGGCTTGAAGTAAGGAACATTTTGTTACGTTTTCACATGAAATGTCAGTACAGGGCTTGCGTACAGGGACACAGGGGACATCGCTAGACACTGTTGGACATTTTTCATCGCCACAATATATATATATATATATATATATATATATATATATATATATTGAAGGTTTAAAATATCGCTTTCGTGTAAAAATAGATTTTTTAAAAACTAGTATGAACAGTATTCTACGAACAAATTAAAAAAAATTGAATAAGTGTGTGTAAAATTGAAATGCAATAATATATACATGTATATTAAAATGCAGTGTATATATATATATATATATATATATATATATATATATATATATATAAGATATATATATACTGTCTTCCGACTGACAGTTGTTTATTTTATCACTGAACTAAACCCCTCAGTGTAGTCCAATTAGCACACTTTTAACAGCGAAGTGACATAAGAGTACTGCCCTCCAGAAGAGTCGACACGGCGACTTTGCAGGCTGCAGGGAGAACTGTATTTTTTTATAATTATGTGTGTTTATGTCTTTAAAAAGACCACAAAAAGTCCTGAGCTAAACGGGAATACACAGAATAATGATGAATCAGTCCATTATCAATATCTATGCAAAGAATCATGGCTTAGAAGTTTCTAGGTATAACGCTTTGTGCCCTGTTCACGGACGACTGGACGACCGGCGGACGGCGGGAAAGGAGTGATCGCGATAGCTCAAATGAATTTCAGTCAGCTGAGCCCAAAAAGGGAAAATCCCTATAAGCCTCTGATTTACAGAGGCATCTCATTGCTATCTTGTGTTGGGAGAGTTTTTAGCGCATCCATTGAGCGGCGAATATCGTCGTATTGTGATTCTTGGATAATAGCTGAAGAGCAAAATGGGTTTCCAAGGGGTGGGTCATATGTTGAACATATTTATATATATGGGCATAGAGGTATTTGTAGCCTTTGTCGACATGGAAAAGGCCATCGGCAAAATAAATAGGGATCTCCTCCTTTACCGATTGTCAGAGCTAAATATTGATGGTAAACAATATTATGCATTAAAGTCTATGTATAATAATAACAAAGCACATGTAAGAAAAACTCAAGATCTGCTCACTGATGAATTTAAAATCAGTTCTAGTGTACGACAGGGTGATCCCTTGTCACCTACAATATTTAAATATGTCTAAATGAGTTGGTACGAGTTATCAATTCGCTCAAATGGGGATTCCATGTGGCTTTACTAAACTAAATTTAATACCGTACGCTGATGACATTGCTCTTGTGGCCTCGACTGGCATGTCCTCTTTCTTACATTACAAACATATTCTTGTACATTAGTCTTGTGATTAAGAGCACCTGGACGCATTAATCCATAATATTTGCTTAATAGGGAGCATGAATCGTCTATTACTTTCCCCTGAAATTTGAGCGATGAGCCAATTCTCCTTGTAAGTGTTGATGTTTAGCAGTCATAAACCTTCCGTGTCCCCATGTCTTTGTTGTTGTATTGATTTGCATTCGGTATCAGTGTTGATTATACTTCTTTGAATCCAAGTTCTGTTCTCTCTCTCTCTCTCTCTCTCTCTCTCTCTCTCTCTCATATATATATATATATATATATATATATATATATATATATATATAAGTATGCCATTTGAAACCGAGAGCCTTTTTTAGCTCATCAGACTCAATAACACAGCAGCAGAAGCTATAAACCAACATCGAACTGTCCACCCTTTCGTCAGTTTACAATATGCATTTCACTTAAGTTATCAGGTATTTTGCAATAGTATTTACAGCTCACCTGAAATGAACTGAAACTTTTTGTGGCTACATGCATGATCTGTGTGCTCATGTCGTATTAATAAGGGATATACATTTGCAAAGGTATTTAAACAGATGACTTGTACGTACTTGCTGACTATGGGCCTTTTTTTTGGGGGGGGGGCGCATTCAGTTGCACATGTCAAATTAGTCTAACATTTCGAGACAATCGGTAAATATTTTACATTTTCGTAATATTCTTCTCAATAGTCTTTCTGTTATGCAACTATCACATGGAAAATTTAGGATATGACATACATGAGTCCATTTTAGCGTATTATATGTTGTTGAATGTTGAACTTAAACGTAAATTTTAGTAATAGAATTGAGACTGAGCACAGATTATAATCATGCAGCAATGATTTGTGCACGGATATGCGAATTCGCAATATTTTAGTACGGAATAATGAGCTTAACGGGACTGCAATGAGAACTGGACGTTAGCTAGGGACTGACGGAGTATTAACGCGCTAAATGTAGGGCAAGCGTTCATTTATTAATTTGTTTAAACATCTTTTTATATGAATCATTAAAACAACATGAATTCAACACATCATACATGATCACAGTACTATATTCTATTTAACTAACACTACTGCTTCATTTGAGCAGTGTTGGTATTGCTCCCACTCTTAGGGTACAGATTCTTAAACTTTTTAATGGATTTCATCGAAATATTATAACGAAAAACGTAAGCCTCATGTGTGAGACCAGCAGTTAACCAAAAACGTTTATGATTTAATGGGTAAAAAAACAGATTTGTTTCAATCTGATTTTAAAGCCATCTTTTGTACACATACACACGGACAATTAAAATCCTGTATCGTAACACGGATCAATCACAGTCCCAGGTTGTGCATGCCCGACATGCAAACTTGCAGGTCAAAATCTCCGCGTCCTGATCAAATGTCAGGGACAGATTTAACATAACAGATAAACTGACTCATTATGCGTTTAAAACTATCTCAGATTACACCGTAACTGCATAATATTAAAAAAAAGTTTAAAACACCATATTGGATCGGGACACCATTCCCACTTAGCGCTTCAAACCTCAGACTCTGCGCCGGACGGTTCTAAAATCCTCTGTCTGCCCCTGAACGTTTACAGATACCGATTTCTTCTTGTGCATGGGTTTATACGGTGGCTGATTTAGGAGAAAAAAATATTTATCTCGAGATCTCGACTTAACATCTCGAGAAAAGTTAAAGGCACCGACTTTTATATCTGATTTCTGTCAAGTAAACATAATCTATTAAACCTTTTATAAAAATGAGCCAATCCCAAGGGGTAATGGCGGTGTCTTTGTCTATATCCACGTGTTCATAACATGGGTCGGGGTAAGGGGGGGGGGGGGGGGGATGTGCAAAAATTGCCACCGATCGTAATAGAAAGACTTCCGGCGGAAACATCTGGGTACAATTCAGAGAGTACAGAGTTCTGTCAATGACAAATATTGCATTGCTTCACATGCTCTAACGAACGTCAACTAGGGATCTTTCAATAACTCGGTTACATGTTTTTATCTGTATATTTACACTGGCTCAAGTACCTTGTGTACAAGTAGCCCGTAGATAAAATGTTTATACGTCAAATTGGCGTAAAGGATTACCTTCACTTCTTTAATATATGTATATGCAGAGTTAGCCAGTATCACAAAAATTCTATAAATAAGGCAGGTGAATAGCGACTTTAAGACCAAAGCAGGCATTTTGCTGAAGGAAAATCATGATGAGAGTTGATCGAAATATTTAAATCGTTTATTTATGAATATAAATCATTTATGAAGATAGGTTGATTAAGGTAATCTGAG
This sequence comes from Sipunculus nudus, assembly GCA_026874595.1. NCBI lineage: Eukaryota > Metazoa > Annelida > Sipuncula > Golfingiida > Sipunculidae > Sipunculus > Sipunculus nudus. The sequence continues at coordinate 22,384,954 of CM049315.1, read as the reverse complement.
CTATAGTTAAAGCTATAGTGGATCAAGACTGGAGCTTTAGGGGCTGAAGCAACCCCCCCCCCCCCCCAAGCGTATACCTACACGAAAACAGAGTAATCATTTTAGCATATTTACATTTATGATAGTCAAATACATATGCCATAAAACAAACCACCATTTCTATAAAAACAAAAGCTTAAAAAAAAGCCTGTTCCTATATACCAAGCTCATCATATTGGTTTGTATTTTTAAAAAAATAAGGTACCCACAATGCATGCATGCAGACATTAATATTTCAATTTGAGTGATTTCTCAGCCATGGCTTCGATTCCGCCGATCAGGTAGAATGTTTCAGTTTCTTAAGGCTTTGACATCTTCCTTACGGATATGAATAATTAAACATTGAAACATTGAAAAATATGTTCAACAGATCCCTATTTATTTTGCCGATGGCCTTTTCCATGTCGACAAAGGCTACAAATACCTCTATGCCCATATATATAAATATGTTCAACATATGACCCACCCCTTGGAAACCCATTTTGCTCTTCAGCTATTATCCAAGAATCACAATACGACGATATTCACCGCTCAATGAATGCGCTAAAACTCTCCCAACACAATATATCAATGAGATGCCTCTGTAAATCAGAGGCTTACAGGGATTTTCCCTTTTTGGGCTCAGCTGACTGAAATAAATCTGAGCTATCGCGATCACTCATTTTCCGCCGTCCGCCGGGCGCCCAGTCGTTCGAGAACAGGGAACAAAGCGTTATTCCTAGAAACTTCTAACTTGACTTCCAGAGAGGTCCATGAAAAATCTTCTTGGAAACCAGAAAGTAAGTCTATGTTACCCATATCCGTCGAGCTATAGGGCCCGTAAATACCCCCAGATAATTAACAATTTAATAAAAAAAAATCTCCAGTATCTGAATAACTAATGCAGTAGTCGCCATGATACTTTGCATATAGATATTGGTAATCAACTGATTCATCATTAATCTGTGATTCCCCGCTTAGCTCAGGACATTTTGTGGTCTTTTAAAGACAAAAACACACATAATTATAAAAAATACAGTTCTCCCTGCCACCTGCAAAGTCTTCTGGAGGGCAGTACTCTTATGTCACTTCGCTGTTAAGAGTGTGCTAATTGGACTACACTAAGGGGTTTAGTTCAGTGATAAAATAAACAAAGGTCAATCAGAAGACAGTATATATATATATATATATATATATATATATATATATATATATATATATATATATATATATATATATGGTGACCCCAGCAACACCATAGTCGGTATATTTATTGCATTTCAATTTTACACACACTTATTCAAAAATGTTTTTATTTGTTCGTATTTTTACTCATAACCAAATTGTCATTTTAGTTTATTACACGAAATCAACATTTTAAACATTATATATATATATATATATATATATATATATATATATATATATGTAATGTCTAACAGTGTCTAGCGGTGTTATAAACTTACCACCCTGTACGCAAGCCCTGTACTGACATTTCATTTTGGCGAGATATATTTTTTGCTTCCCCAATTTTTTTTTGCGAGATTTTATATTTTGCTTCCTAATTTATTTTTTTTTTTTTGCGAAATTTAATGTCGAGATCTCGAGATAAAAATTTTTTTCTGTTTCCTAAATCAGCCACCGTAGGTTCATATAAGAACTTGATGAATAAACTTGGGCCACGTCGCAAATGTTTTCATACTTCACTTCATTAAGCCTGACAAAGACACGCCGCGTCAGGACGCATTATGGTACGCATAATGAGAGAGGCATTTCAGAATGCTTGGACGCATATGGAACTACTAAGAAAGACCCTACCTACCTACCTAGAGCAGTTACCGACACAGAGCAAAGAGGCATACAGACCAACCGACAAACAGACCGGAAAGAGAGACAGACAGAATAAGAGAAAGAATGAAAGAATGACGACAGGTACACACGGTTGTATAAGTAATAAATATTGAAAAATAATAATAATAATAATAATAATAATAATAATTATTATTATTATTATTATTATTATTATTATTATTATTATTATTATTAAATCTCAGAAACTATCGGAAACCTCAAAGCTTCTTGTAAAGATCTATAAAAGGAATAAGATAAAGGTTACATGGACTCATCAACAAACCTTCCTTGCAATGACACAGTTTTAGCTTTTCCATGGAATAAAGTACTTGATAGTGCGTTCCATTCCAGAACAGCTCAAATTTAAATACAGATAAATAATGCATTGGAGACAGATATGTTTTCATTGCATGTGCATTTGCAAATCATTTCTGGCATACATTCAAAAAGATTGGCGTGTCAAGGAAAGAAAAATGAATTTATTTGGCACGCTTTCCATAGAAAATATTTCCGTTAACAATCTATTTAAACATCTCTTTCTGTGTACACTCTCAGACCAAGAATCTGTCTGCTGAGCATCAACTGCGTTATACGATTACGGTAAGTGGTGAAAAACGTAACTTTCGGGTATAAACAAATGAATGACTGTGCACTTTAGCTATATTTTTTCATAGGTGAGTATAATATGTAAATAATTATATATATGTATATATATATATATATATATATATATATATATATATATATAATAGTATTACCATGTTTTGCATGGATACAAGGTAGATATAAATTGGATATAAAATGTTTTTTAAGTGAATTTTTTAATTTGATTTTAATTTTGATTCAATTTATTTAACGTGCATTTTTAAAGTTTAAAATTGTTAATTTTGATTCAATGGATATTTTACATTTATTTGTCTGTATCAGGAAAACCCAACCTGAATTGGAAGATGAGACTGAGCATTACCTGTACGCTTCTGTCTGTACTGATCATGGTAGTACTTCTACCGGAAGCGGAGGCATGGCGGCGGCGTCGTTGGCGTTTTCGTTTTCGCTGGGCAAAAGCGGCTGCTATTGTTGGAATCCTCGGGAAGAGGGGTGAGGCTGCGGATGATGACGTCTGTCCGTTCACCTGTAGAAGGAACTGTCCGGCTGGGGAGTCCTGTTTGGTGGTCTGCGCTAATGCCTGCACCCTGAAGGAGGAAGAAAAGAAAGACAAAGTGAGCGAATAAGTTACTGTAGTTTCCTAATATATTTAATGTTTAATGTTTACATATATATGTATCACTACCCATTACTACCATATTCAATATACTGTAAGAGATTTCAATAATTAGAAGATTATTATATCCTCCAGTAACACGATTATGTTGTCTCTTCTCTGTCTCTTTGTCTCTGTTTGATTCATTTCATGACATCTATTGAAACATTGAAACAGGGTTACTACATGTTTAACTATATACCTGTCCTATGTATACACAATATAATACTTAAAATGAATTTTTACAGTGGTTTTAATATAATGTAAAACTTAAAATGAAATTTTCAGAATGTTTTAATAATAGTGTAATCATATAATTGTACGATAAAGTATTGTGATTGGTGCCATGGATAAAGTAGCTTATTCAAATATGGAATCTATATTGCCGAAGCTATGGTGTTTCATTTTCATACAAACTGAACCATATTACCTTCCCTGGCGGTCTAATCTGCGAACAGTTCATCTAAAATTATACATTAAATGTGGAGTAAATATTCTCTATATTTTCAGGCCATTAAACCCTTCCCCCACGAGTTCAAGACTTACGACAAGGACGGTGACGGCTTCGTCAGTTTGGAAGAGTTCTCAGACACGCTGAATGCTGACCAGGAATCCAGCGCCACCGCCTTAAACTTCGCTGACGATAACGGTATGTGTCATATCTCCTGTACCATTAAATGCGATTTCTTCCGCATTACAGGAATCTGGGTATACTTTAATGTCAAATTGTTTGTGCAGTTGTTAATGGAAAATGTGAAGTTGCATTATTTGATTTGTGCTGTTCTAAAATTCAAAGTCTGTTCCCGTCAGAGAATGAAAAAAAAACACTTCTCAACCCATGAGTAAATAACTGAATTTCATTGATCATTCATATCGAGGTTATTCACCGTGTCACTGGACATAGGATAAGTTTGCAATCATTCTGTTTTAAACCTGTAATATTATATATATATATTCTATCATATTTTTTCATTATTCATTTAAGTATCATTTTTTATGAATATACACGCATATATAATGTGCATATAATATATATATATATATATATATATATATATATATATATATATATATATGGTGACCATTTGTCTTCGAGTGCTTTATATAAAATAGGTGGGTCTTATAAGCCTCATTTTATTATAACGGGGAACGCTGGATTCAACTTTGTAAAGTTCTAAAATTTCCTTAAAATACACCCTCACTAATTATTGTCATCTCTTCCTTTAGGCGTGTGAGGCTTCGTTTTCTGTCATTTGTAACAATACTACAGTACTATAATATTTAGTATTAAAACGGAACTTGACTGACGTGTATCTTCGTGTATCAGATGATGGACGGTTGGATGAGGAGGAATTTAACGCCGCCCCGTACCACAAAGAAGATGAAGATGAAGAAAACCAAGACGATGACGTGCAACCAGAACCGGAAGCTGATGTATAAAATGTTCTTCTTTCAGATGGTAGGTATACTCTTGGTTTCTAAACAAAAGTATCATTCCTCACAAAAAAATATCAAAACTGCTAAAAAAAGTATAAAAAGTACAAATTCATGAAAATTTACCTGATATGCAAGCATTTGTTACCTTGTTTTGTTTTCAGAAATGAAGTTTACAGTGTTGTGTGGAGTTTTTCCTGTTGAGCCTCCACTTTCTGACATTTCAGCACCTGGCATGTTGTATAAAAGTATAAAATGGCAGCATTGAATATATACACTTATGTTCTTATTGGTTGTTATTTATATAACTATATTTCTACACACATACACACACAGACACACATATATATCACGTTATATATAACATTTATATCACTTACATTATTCACACACGTAAAACCATTATTCACACACACACACACACACACACACAACGACACATATATATGATTGATCCTAGCTAGTTTATATATATATATATATATATATATATATATATATATATATATATAATGTATAAATGCCTTTTTTCCATTGTCGACAGGTGGATCATGGTATGAAGAATCTGGAACCGCCCTTTCTAGAACCATGAACTGGAACTCCTTTCACTAAGTTAGCTTTAATATGATGATTTACGCCTTGAATGAAATCCAGTTAATACTTGAGTTCAGTTTCCTCAAGTTGACATGCACTGCATTTTTTTCAATAAAGCACTTACGCATTCGAAAAGAAAGAGTTTTGTTTCTGGTTGTGAATCAAGGAGGTAATAGTTAATGCGCGTCAGACGAAACTTAACCACGGTATAATGAAGTGGAAGTATTTCTTGGATTTAAAAATCAGTATTTCCTGAGATCTTCACGTCTGTTGTACGGCTGCCCAATACCTTCTTTACCAGCTCCTGTGGCTCAGGGAAAGAACACGGGACTTAAACCAGAGAGGTCGTGCGTACAAATATCAGCTGAGGCGGAGGGATTTTCACGGTCATATTTGTAGTGCATTTGGATTGGCCATAAAATGGGGAAACAAAAGCTGTATTAAACTTTTCGTGTATTGATAAATCTTTAAAAAATGAAAGTCCGTGAACAGTCAGGAGGTATTTTGGTAGTTCTCTTCTAGTGACACTGTATAAAGCTTTTAATACCAAGGTTCTAATAATTTTAGGTAAATATCTGCAGATGGTTGAGAAAATTTGGTGATGTTCAAAGTCCCAAATGTTATTTGAGACAGATTTGATTCGGCATTCGATTACTTGTGTGTGTGGGTGTGAGGGTGTGTGTGTGTGATCATTACTTGTATAGAAGGTCAAGGTTTGCCAGGACGTGGGCAGAGGTAATTTAGAGGAGCAGTGAGATATTATAAGAACTGTTCCCTGTCAAACCTGTGAATCACATACCCCAAAGATCATTCTTCAATGGAAGAATTTAACATCGTCACCTTTTAACAGCTTTCAGTTGTTATATCACAGGAATTGGAAAAATAGTAAGGGCTGCCAGTTATTGTCATTGCTGCTTTTGTGCATCAAGTACTTATTTATCTGTGGCAGTATAGCAGTGTTTAGTTATATTTGTTAATACAGTTATAATTTTGCGTCACTATCATTTTTCTTATAAAAATAAAATTCCTATTTTCAGGCTTATTCGTATTTTGGTTTAGCTTCAGAAAGCATGTGCTCTCCATTTGGCAACATGCATAAAGCACAAATATTTGAAATTCTTACTTATAGACTGCAACACAATAAACAACTTTTGATAAAAAGTTTCGAGTCCGATGTCAATATGATTCTTCTATTTACATAATTTGAAAATGGAAATTTAAGATTATCATATGTATTTTTATGTTAGTTTCCACCAGCTTTTAATTTGACTGTTCTATTACATTTAGTTTGCCATACGGAGCTGAAGCTCGGATTATATATTTTTTATGTTCTGCTAGTATTTCGAACCAAAGTTTGTGGCAATGCTTTTATACCAAAGTATTTATCAATTTGGCTTCAGTGCAGACCTTGCAGTTTTATCGGCTTGCCACAGTTTCCTTTCTTGTTTCACAATACACACGTCCAATGGGTGGTTGCTACTTTAATTCGCAGGCGATTGGATATTTTATCACTAGTACTTTTATTCGTGTTTAGGTATTTACACTAATCAGACTGTATGGAAATTATTACTTTAAGCTGTGATATGAATGTTGGAAATGTGGGTAACCAGAGGCTGTACCGATTTGTGAATAACTTTTAGTCAATAACTTCTCATCAAACACTCAGAAAGGTTTTAGTGCAACATATTTTTTTCTGGTATATTATATACAATATTAAGCTTAAAGGAAGCTTTCGGGAATGTTATTTTGTGGCGGGGATTTGTCTAGGGTGAGGGTTATGGCCGGGACTATGTCAATCTCGGGTGTTATATGTAATTGTTAGAAGTCAGGGGCGGATCCAGGATTTAAGAAAAGAGGGACCATGTCCAACCCATGAAGACTCTTAAAATCCTAAAAAATGTCCTAAGGTTCAGAAAAGGGGGCGGGGGGTCCAAGCCGTTAAATTTGGTCGGGAATCCTAATAAATGGTTGCGGCGACGAAAAAGGCGGGTCCGGACCCCCCCCCCCCCCCTTAATGTATAAAGAATTTCCACTCTGGACACCTTAAATTACATAAAATTATTTAAACAGCCTGAAACAACCTGACATGCCCTTTTCCATGATTCCTCATATTCTTATAACAGTCTCCTTAATAATATACAAACGTTTACTCTCTCTTGAATTTATTAAATGATTTCCGGCAAGCAAAACGTCAAAGTTTATCCAAACGCTTAACTGAAAACATTAAACACACACTGCCTACACATAACTCATGACGCATACGTGTTTTGAGTAAGGACTAATGTATAAGTGTCATGCTTGGTGCGGTACCATGCATATCACACAGCTCTATTAGGTGTAGCTGTTGTCATATGCAATAACAACAAGTGGGATAAAGGAAGTGACAAGGTATTTATATGCGTTGAGAATAACAATTTAACACCCAACAAATGAAGTTTTTTCCATGTTTATTTTAAGCTAATCATCAATCGTGTTTACATGTAAAAATGAGTTGCCACATTATATGTATATCCTACAGTGTCATTTTTTTCTAGTTTTAACTGTGCACTTCACAATGAAATATACTTGGTTGACATTAGAGCAATCTTTTGATCTACATTAGCAAAGATATGACTACTCTTTAATGTGTGTTGCAAAGAATTCCCTGCTAATGAATTAATGCATATAATGACAATGTTATAAAGGAAATTTGAAGTGATATGTTTCTATATGCTGTCCAGTTTTGTGATGCTTTGGGAGAGGGGTGGCAATTTCTAAGACCGCCACGGGCGGAAATGAGGTTAGGAACACCGGTAAAACAAAGTACCACTCATCATATACGGTTTTGAAAGTATATATAAAAGCTCATGTCTTTTACATGACACTTGACCCCCTGAGTTGAAGGATGAGTATCTGTTTCTCAGAAGGAAGATATTAAGTGCCTTTTTAATATCCACCCAAATAGTATATTATCTTTTTAATGGCGACCAAAACAAAAATATTTCCTTGTGTGCAAGGACATTTAAACTGAAAATAGGTTACTGTGTGCTGGATTTTAACTTCCCGATGCTCTCTGATTACGTTTATGAGCATTGTGCCCACACATTCCCTGACCTGCAGGTCCCGCTCATCTCATCGTTCCTGGATAATAAACACGGTCTCGGACAAGCCAGCGCTCGTTACCATGGCAAGGTACACCGCATGGCTACGAGAAGTGGGATGATATAAAAACAAGTGGTTCATGAGCCATGACGCTTTGCTGAATACAAGGAACTTTGAACATGAGTAAAATGACTCCCCAAGTACGTGTGAATTTCTTCCGGGTTCGACACGCAACATAAACACAAGAAAGACTCACAACGATACCAGATAACATTTATAATAAAGAAAAATCATAATTAACAATATGGACAAAACATAAACGGTTCTGGTTTACATTAATATTGTCCAAGTAAGACACCCACAATTTATGAAGGTATACTTAGCTAAAATGTAGGGTATCTTCAGCCCAAAATCATGGTGTCCAAATACAACTCCTGGGGCTGCAATAGAGTTGTTTCACAAACAGTCCATATTAAATATCTAACAGTACGAAGAAATACAGATAGAGGATTATACATCCTGACCAGGCCTTTCGACACATCATCGCAGTCCAGAATATAATAGTAGCCCGCGAACTTCGTAACGTCGGGATTTTATACGGCTCTTACGACGAAGTATATGTCACAGTATATGTTCCGAACAAAACAAATAGAGTTCGTAATAAAGATTTCATGTTCCTCTTCTTTTAACTCACAATGGGCTTGTTGTTCTCCGTGGTTGTTCCGTTCCACTGCTCTCTGATCGCCCGCTCGTGTCACCTCGATCTCAACCTCTACCAGACTGTTGACCCAGACTTCTTCTATGGTTCGGTTACACTATAGCAGAATCACAGCTCAAAATCATTTTGCCAGTAGACCTTAGATATAGGTTACAGGGACCTTATTCTACATCCAGCTGCTATCATTAGTGCCCATCTGACTAACAAAGTGTTAAAATCATGTAATTTTACACAGCTGACAGAATATAAGGTCACTGTGACATTATTTCATGTTTCCAAGAAACATGTTTACAGGAACCTCCCTGGATCTTAATCAAATTAGAAGTTTCTGGGTCCAGCTGTAACCAGTCATGCAGATCTGTCCTATAGCGTGCACAAATAATGTGCTTTTACATATCTTGAATATGATATGTAATATAGGTCACTTTGACCTAATTTCGGATTTCCAAGAAGATTTGCCTAGGACCTCCCTGGAGGTACAGTTGAAGATTCTAGGTCTTACGGTTAGAGTATGTGCCCTATTAACAGCCAGACTGCTTCATTTAAAGGTCTCAAAAATAGAGAAAAAAATGTATACAAATTCAAAAAAAAATATATAGACGGCGCTGCCAGTCTGCAAGAACTGATGAAACACTCCTTGATCAATTTCATGCAAAGAACCATGGTGATCAATACATTAATTATTCAGATACTGGAGCTTTTGTATCAAATATAAATTATTCAGTGGGGTATTTATAAACCTCATAGCTCGGACGATATGGTAACAGAGACCTAATTTCAGGTTTCCAGCCTACGATGGCTGGAATGCATCTCCATGCTCAGTTTTATATCAGTCAATATCCAGTAGTAAACTGATATCAAAGAGTGCACTACAGTAGAACTTGGTGACTTTAGTAAAATCCGAATTGCCAGACATTTAGTTTGATATAATGGCAAGATACATCTTTAGCGGAAAGGCATTTTTTCTGCCAAAAGGCAAACCTGTATTAATGCCTTCCCTTTGGAAAGGTAAAAAATTTTAAAGTATTAAGATCCCTGTATTTTTATATATATATATATATATATATATATATATATATATATATATATATGTATATATATATATATATATATATATATATATATATATATATATATATACACAGACGACGCCACTTATTTGCAAGTCGGTTAACAGAAAATGCCGGTTATTGGCAAGAAATTCTGAAAACCAAAACCATTTCCTATATGTTATCACTAAAAATGCGCCGCATAATCGGAGGCCTCATAATCGCAATCTTTCGATTAACGCAAGGGAAAATATGGGCAAAAAGGTAGAAAACTCCCGTTTAATGCAAGTACTTCAATGAGTCGGTGAGTTGTGTTTGTGTTATCCCAATAATGGTCATAGACCGGAACTTCAAAATAACCGCTGTGATAACTGCAGGTGCATATATGTACAAAGGACCTTAATTACCCTGTGCTCGGTGTTGCAGTTCGATACGGTCACAGCACACATCTCTTTGAAGTTGGTTAACAATGGTAGGTTAAAAATACGTCACGCATATTAAACACCTTAATGTGTATTCAAATGAGCTATCTTACAAACAGTGTACGACACCTGTAGGTGTTATACTTAACTAATTCTTTTTCGGTGACATTTAATTTACTTTATTTTTTTTTCATTACATAATAAAGCTGATAGGATTATATTCATTATGAGGGGTTTTGATTTTATGAAAAAATGTATATATTTATACTTACTGCACAGCCTTTTATAACTCATACGAACTGTTGTCGTTGCTAGGGATACCTTGGAAAATACCCTTGTGTGTTAAAAATGTGCGATTCCTTGTTGTTTAAATTCCTCAAGTGTAAGAGTTTGTCTGAATTAGGAATTTCTGTCATTTAAAATTTTTAAATATGTTAAACTTTGAATATATCTTTGAATATATGTTCTCGTGGTTGGCAAATGAGCCGTAGATAAACCTTTGGGCCTAAAATAACATTCTGGTGTGACAGACCAACCATGACTCAATAAAGTTTCAATGTGTTATTTAACCTTCAAGAGAATCTAAAACAGAGAACTAGATTTCCTTGTCATGATGTCAGGAAAATGTGCGTCCCGCCTATTATAAATACAAGGCAGGGTCTGCGTAACATCACGCATTCCCCACACACAGGTAATGTATTAAGGTTGCAGTTCACGTTAAGAAGGAAGGGGGGCTCATTCTCCAGAAGAGGTCTCTCCGCTGTAATTCAATAACATCTCAGGGGACGTCCCGGGCTTTTCTTTTATCCCAAGGATACCAAGTGAAGTCCTTACTGAACATGTCTGTTTTCACCCGGTATCTTAGTGCCGGGAAAATATGCTCCAACATTATTTGATGAAGTTACATGACAATTACGTTTAATCTTCCGTAACCAGGGGTAAAAAATGTCCCAATTACCCCTTGCCAACGTAACATTTTTAAAGTTTGTCTGTTTAAAAAATGTAACAAAACATAGCAAGTCCGTAGTCATCGCGTGCATTGCTCAATATACATGCAAGATGAGGAGATGATGTTTCTCCCTGTCTCCACTTAGCTGGTGAAAAGGTCAGTCATTGCTTTTATAATAATGAGGACACATGTTTAAATTTAGTTGTCCTAGAAACCATCACTCATATAGGCCACGAATATTTATATTGTTGGTATAACTAGCGGATTGCCCATAAGTTCGACATATAACTTGTGACATCCGTGTTGGAGAGGGAAATAAACATGTAAAAGTAAGATAAGGGCGCGGATGAAAGTGCTCAGAATACAGAATAACGCTTCGTTTGATCCTTATCCAAATACTCAAGATACGGTTGGAAACCCGCTTGATTGTTTTGTTTAAGCAGGTGTCATGGTGTTATTTTTAGGAAGGATATCTTTTACATTTTGCCTGTCCACGTATGACTTGCCCGATTTAAGCCTATCCATTAACAATTTGCTGAAATTTGAATTTAAAAAAGCTAGCTGGTCAGTTATTCACAGTGGGCCATGAATCTTTACTCTTACCAACTTGAGAGCACTCCCATTTAAGAAATCATGACAAGCACAAATAAACTACATTTTCAAAAGAATCTTGAAAGTTTGCATCCACGGCGTTGTTATTGGAGGGCATCTGGTGGGGGTGGGTGCAACAAGGTAATATAAGAGTGCTAGGAGCGCTATCTCTCGGCAGCAAATTTAACTAAATGCGAAAGTGCGACGTCTGTCCATATATATTGTTTAAGTTTTAACACGTTAGCCTAGGGAATTTGTTTATCAACATGTGTTGCATGTGTGTGAAGCTAAATGTTTCATGTTTCAAGTGTTATACTATGATTCTATATGGTTAGTAATAAGGTTCATAATGCAGTTGTTATGCAACATAACAAGACAGGCAAAGTTCGCGGATATATTACACGTTAACACATCTTTTTTGGCGAATCAGACTCATAAGTTGTGGCATCAAAAAAAAATTCGTCGGGGAATGACAGATCAAACAGTGTGTTAACCAGGGAGAACTGACTGACCTCGTTAAAACGTATGAAGTGTCGAAATTAGTTAATCCATACAGATCAGTGGTGTGTCCCGGAAAATGGAATGAATTGACAACTGGCGGTGCCTATATAATTTTATAAGAATTGGTTCTCAATAGCAAGTGATCTATGATGTTGCTGTTGGTTAAAAATGACGGGGTTTTAGGGCCAAGGTACGCTCTGAACACAGCGCGTAACCTCCCGGCCCAGTGACCTTCCACTCACACGCTGTGAGAAATAGCAGGATTCTTAAGGTTTGGCAACACCCAGTCAGTTTGCGCTTGATAAAGTAAAATCTGCTTGGCTCTGCGTTTAACAAAAAAACTGCAGAACTGGTAGCGCGCGTGTAAACAAACATAACTATGCGGGGCAAGCTTGTGCGGCACGCAATACAGGAAATATGGAGACAGTGGGGGATAACTGACCTCAGGCAAGTCAGTATACAGACTTTGTTGAAAGCTGACGATTGCATCGTGTGTATTCCCATAGGGTGAAAAAAGTCTGTGCTGCCAAGCGCTTATCCCAGCAGTGTAAAGTGACCGGTACCTCGAAGAACATCCGTTTGTGCTGGTGATACCTGCAATGTGTTTGGTTTAATATAACGGAAGGGGAATTCAACAGAGACAGCACCGTCTGGTGGCCAAACCTGACCGGCAACCGCGGTTTATTGCAGCGGTTAGTGTAGCGATTAGTTGAGCGCAGCGTAGCCGCTGCTTATGGAGCGTAGGACCAAGGCAGAAGATAACGGGTTCGCGTAGCCATTGAAAGGGTTAATTAACCAACGGGACTGGAGTCTTCAGTTCTAGAGAATGTCTTGTAAACATGAATGCTGGTCGTGGTAGGTTGATAGGTAGCGTGAATACATAGCTCAGTAGGCATTTTTATTGGGCCAGTACGCTGGCCCTGTACTCTCTATTCTCGAATGTCAAAGGGCCGACGTGGCGGTAGTCGATAGGAAGAGTGAACGCAGTTTTGTCCGGTGATGCCATGGATGGAAATTAAAATGGTCAAAATGAAGAAGACCATCGATGACTGAATCAGCATAGTTATTAGAAGAGGCGAAGTAGCTAAATATTCACCCTAAATTGTTTACTGGAATTGTATTTTCAGGTCACTGGAATTGTATTTTCGGGAGAAGGAAATGTTTTGCAGTAATTTATTGGCAGATGCTTTAGAAGAATCATGGATCAAGAATCATATTTTGTTAGCCCTAGTCTTTTATCTTCGTCTGAAATGATGTTTTAACGAATTAAGTATATGTTATGCCATTGTATTTTTATGACATACTTATTCCGAAATATAGACTAGTTAAATTCCATGCAACAGAAAGATGTCAGGTTACCGTTTCATTCTCGGGCGTAAGCCAACAGAACAGGAGGATTTAAGAGCACGGCACTGGCTACACCAAGAATAATAACATCTCGACTTGCCTTTAAGAAGTTTATTTCCAGAAAAAAATACTATAGGTTACATGACTCTATGTTCAGTGGGACATTTGAAGTGCGTGGTTCGTCATCTAGTTTGTCTACACATAGAAGATATGTCGTCTTCACGGGAATCGTTATTCTTGTGCATCCAGTTGCTCCTTGTCGTCGGCCGGGGGATCTGAAAACACGAGACACAATATTATATTAAGCTTTATAAAAGTCACTCTAGACAAAGAGAAAGAAATTTTTATATACGCAATTCATAAAACAGTAAAATTGTTCAGTTGAATATGCTATACATCAGGTTAAAGAAGTGTGGCAACACGTAGTATGCACATGTGGGGTTTGGACACTTTCTGTATGAAATAATTATCCACCTTAAGGCTTATAAGTTTTCCCTTGATCGCCTTGTCCCTACATATCAGATTCGCAGCTGGGAGTGTGCCTTTTTTCCGCAGGAACCATGTTCCACAACTCACAATCGCACTCATAATGATCATGAAAGGAGCCTATATACTGTATTTTCATCGAATCCAAGCTGAAGGAAACACATATAACTGAACAGGTTGCATAGTTACTACAGTTCCTACTTCGATTTGGTCCTCTTCTAATCCCCTGTCTATGTATATATGAGAGCATGTGTTCGTTTTGCATCATAAACACAACCTAATCTTGTTAACAGTATTCTTAACACCAATATATAATGTCTGTTATTTTTTTTTTAATATTAAGCCAATAATTTTTGTCCGGAAAACATAGGTACTATCATTCAACATAATATCAGAGTCTTTTGTGTTGTTTGAATCAGTTTAGACGTAGTCGACTTTGGAAATTTTCTCTAATATAATACTTTTTGTAATTCTTAACCTATATATGCGGAAATATCAGGACTACACCTTACCATGCATGCAGTCTTTATCTATGTATATAATATTTAGCATTTCAGTGATAACCTTTATTTTTGCCCAACACACATATATGGCATGATTCCGTTAATACCATGGTACCAAATTACTGAAGAAATAGCATTGGATTTGGCTGTAACTTAATGAGAAGCATTGACATTTCCTGTACTATAGCAAATTAAAACTATTTTCTTAAACCATTGATTATGGTCAATTGTCATATTGAATTCACTTTTTTTACTCACAGTCCTGTCAGAGTGAATTGTAGCTATCACTTGGTTGTTATTGTCAAAATTTTCCTTAGATCTGGCTTAATGCAGTTGCAAGTTGATCTAGTTTTAATACGGTTTCTTGATAATTTAAAAAAAAAAATACGAACCAGACCTAATGCATACCTGAAAATCAGCATTTTTATGAATTAATTCGCTCATTTATTGCTCTAAGTTCCAAAAAGAACAAATAAGGTGTAAAATGTTATAAATAAATCCAGGCAATTCATGGATAAATTCATAGTTGAATAAAAGAATGAAATCAGAAGGCACTCACATATCCCAGTATCCTCTGGTTCACGGAAGTAGTCGTCGCTGGTGATGAACGGCGCATCATCAAACTCCTTCTCGTCAATCTGGCCATCAGCTTAGAAAATCATAAATTATGTAGGTCTAGTGTGTATTGTTATTATCGAACATCGATTACACATCTAAGATATTTGTATAAAAAAACAGTAAGGACAGTAAGGAATCAAAAATGGTCCAATCAAAAGGAATTACCCTCGTTACAAATAGTACAGAATATAATACTAGAATCATTTGGCGAACAATTAGGAGAGATATAATGTAATAACGACCGACACTTACATTGGGTTGTTTAAAATTTAATCACAATTGTAGAATTACCAGTGTCAAAAGATACCTTGCGTCAGAGCTATAAGAGTCAAAAAGAGAAAAACGTCTTTGCGAGAATTCAGAAAAATTCCCTACATTAAATCATAAGGATATGTAATTGGTTCTCTGATATTAATTATGCCTGCCCAAATGCCTGGCTGGTTGTGAACATACATGCACATCCTACTTAATGAACGTTGATCATTATTTATTATTCTTTTTCTATAGCTGCATGTTCGTATCGGATAGAGGTGATAATGTTCTCTTTAAATTAGCCATGAAAATAAGAAGAAATGTAATCTTCTATAATCAAGTTTTCGTGGAGCCTTTCTACTTGGAACACAAACTCGGAGCTTTGTAGAAAAAAAGTAGTTCCCAGAATAAGTAAAGCAGATATCACTAAGAACTGCGAGTAGCCGCTATGGAAAGTCTCAGTAACCTTGATTCGACCTGGATATCTACAAACGTGGTGATACAGCATATTGGGGATACACATCGGTTACATCGCCAAGTAATTTTCCTAAGCTCATAGAGAGATTATTGATATTCCCAATATCTTACTTGGAAAAGTATCGTTTACCCGTTCGATAGCGTTTCAAGGAATTAACATTTTCATATCACACATACTAATGTTACAATGTTATTTTCCCTCACTAGTCTAAATAATGTAAATAGTTAAATGTTGTTTTCGTGAAGTTTAAATTGCGCAAATTGATATGGAGCGACCTTTCGAGGTAATATTATATTTGCGTCTCCCTTGGGTTTTAAAAAATAAATAAAATTGAAAGTTTAAAAGAAAATATTTATCAACGAGAAAATAATGGTGCATTCCCGCTTGGGGTTGAGGAGTGCCACTATGTGTCTGTGTTAGAGACTACAAGAGCAAATACTGAAAACGGAAGGATGGTCAAGCTATGCATCTGACTGCGTTAACACAAACCGGCGTTACGTGGCGGCCCCTGCAGTATATATTAATGTGCCGCCGCGGCAAACCATGCTTTCACGATTATCTACTAAGAGAGTGAAAAAGTCTTGTCGTTACCTCCAGAGTCGGTAAGCACACCCTGATGTTCAAATGGTCTGTATGTTTTTATATTTGCTGATTTGTATGTATATTAAAGAAAAAGGTCTGAATGAATCTCTTTTCCCGCCTTATATGTCATATTTTGTTTGAACAGTATGATCCACTGATATAAATATATACGTGATTGGTGAGAACATGCTAATAGGAGGAATAAAACCCAGATCTCTCACACAACACTTTATTTAGTGGGAGTTAACTTAATTTGTTAGACTGGCAAAGTCAACGCAATGGTTAAAACATAAACCTCCCCCCCCCCCCCCCCCCCCCATCGGAAGCAATCAAACTTAATCTTGGCGTGTTGCAAAACTTAGAACAGGTACTACCCCCTCGCGGCAAATTATATAAACAAATTACGGCTATTTATTCAGTGATATGCACTGGAACGGAGTAACGTCTATCGGTACGTGGAATCACGTTTTATTTTAGCAGAAGCGGATCCAGGGTATCCAGACATCCCCCCCCCCCCCCCCCCCTTCAGCCGCCGCTACCTTTCTTTAGGGTTTTAGCCATTTTTGCGTCCTGCACCGCACCCACTTTTCCGGACTTAAAGTTATTCACTAGACTTCCCAGGTTAGACTCCTCCTTTTCCTAAATCCTCGATTCCGCCCCAGATTTTTGGCATTTCAGTAGCAAATATAAATAGTAAAGCCTAGAAAGGTCTATTAGTTTGTATGTGAACACCAACGAGTTTCATTCAATGCTTAATGAAAGATTAAATACATGTATTTCAATGTCGAAATTTCTTCATAATGTTATTCATTTCCGTTTTAAATATTTTGATGATAGTTTTTTATTTTACCAAGGCAATTAAAATATTTCAAATGAAGGGTTGTTTATATTTTATCATATGCCTTTTCTTAACCCCCTTAATCTTGCACAAGATATTCATGATTGAAATAGACGAAAGTCCATGCTCGCACAATTTTCCGGGTTTACACTATAAGTGTGGACAGTGTTTTCCTAATTTGGGTTTGTTCATACATGAATTTAAAGAGCTCTTTTCTCCTTAACTCGGTCTGCTGTGACGAGATCTTGAGTACCTGTCCTAGTAAAGGAGGCCATCGAGTCCAAGTCAGAGCGCCTGGCTAATCGAGTTTAGTCTGGACTCGGTTATATATCATGCAGATGCTATCCTTTTTCCTCAGGTGCAGGGGCGTCAATATAGGGGGGGATGGGGGGTATATATCCCCCCCCCACTTTTTGGCAAGGGGGGGATGGTCAATGTTATCATCCCCCCCCCACTTTTCAGAGAATTATATATATATATATATATATATATATATATATATATATATATATATATTTAAAGTCAATATTATTGAAAATAAAATATAGATTTGAATAAAATATAGACATGCTCCATTTATGAGTTTACTGTGAAATATTATATTGAAATATATTTGAAATGTAATTAAGTATGTATATATATATATTTGAAACGTGTCATACAGGCGCCAAAAAGGTATATATATATATATATATATATATATATATATATATATATATATATATGCGTGTGTGTGAGGGGGGGGGTGTCGGCGAGTCATCCCCCCCATCCTGGAAGAAAAATTGACGCCACTGCTCAGGTGAACTTACAGTTATCATCGGCGAGGGCGAAGGCTTGTTTGCTCAACTTGGGTTTGGAGTTGATGGCGTTGGCGAACTCGTCCAGACTGATGGCGCCGTTCTTGTTACTGTCGTACACCGCAAAGTCGGCCGGAAATGGCTTGTAGTCCTGAAGAATAACACACATCTTAATTGTTTAAACAAGGGACCCATGGGTCACTGTGCTCAGCTGAAGTTGACCTTGAAGGTAAAAATCTAAAATAATATCAAATGGAGACAAAGTGTAAGAGGAAGAGGTAATAAAGGCCATGGTTGGTTTATATGATCGGTTTGTATTGATGAGCAAGAAATTGTTGTAAATAATATTTGCAGTTTGTGAACAAATGATCTGTACTATTACCATGATCATTAGTTGGCTTTATGATTAACTGTTGACATTTCAGTAGTTTACACATTTGTTCAATTGAATCTATTTTTTTGTATAATATATATTATTAAATATATATGTATTTTTTATCATGTATACAGTTGAAATATGACTAATTAACAACATAAAACAGGGCAAACAAAGCCTGATCTCAAATTCTAATGAGGCAGGAAAATAATGAACAAATGTTTGTATTAAATCCTCATTTATTTTATCACATCAATTTTTTTTTAAATTAAGTTTATATTTCTATTCATTTCCTATATAACAGATGTATCTGAATATAAAAGTTGATTCATAATCCTGAATTTCATCATCATAAATCTCAATCTTGTCAGATAACACCACATCATGCATACAAATGTTTATTTATTTTTTACCACAAAAATATATCTTTTAATTCTGCAAAACAATAAATATCTAAAAATAATACTTGATTTAGATTTCACAATTTTTAATTGTGTCTTTATTTATCCATATTGTGCTTCATATTTTATAAATTTAAGCATACTGTTGGGTTCAATTATATTTGTTAAAATCTTAAAAAATGTAACATTTACACAACATGGCATCTTCTGGATTACACTTGAATTACTTTTTCAAGGAAAGTTTTTGTATATTGGAGTGGAAACAGCATTCCAAATACAGTGAAAACAATAACAATTACTGCATAACATTTGGTGGGTTGGGTTTTTTACAAAGTCCATTATTTTTGGGCCCATAACTTAAAGAATTCATACTTAACAGACTTAATTTCTGGCATGTACATAGGAACTATATAGAGGAATATTTATTGTAATAATGAGGAAAAACAGATGAGTGGTTTTGATATAAGCCAGTCCTGAAGTGTGAAAATAGGTTTTTAATAAAAAATTGAGGTTTTTCCTTAATTTCTCAAAGGAACGAAGTCGCAAAGACCCAGTTTTCGGCTTGGTAGGAGATCTTGGGGACATCTTACATAATGCTGAAATTTGGATTCCTAGGTCTTACGGTTTCAAAACGTGCCACATCTACGGACGGACGGACAGACGGACAGACGGACGAACGACGGACAATGGACCACGACTATAGCTCAGATGACTTATAGTCAGCTGAGCTAAAAATGATATTGAAGTTTGGGGATACCTATCTGTATAAGATATAGTTTCGTAATTTATAGTTCAACTAAAGTTAATATTGGCCACAGTGTAAAAATTGGATTACAATAGGCCAAATATTAGATGTAATAATAACATATTTTAAAATTTTCAAGTAAACTAAAGAACGATTCAAATTGAGATAAGTTTATAATGCATACACAGTTTAGGCTTTTAAACAAAAAAAAAACTCTTCCTAGCACCCTGTATGGACTTATAATGTTGCTTGGCATCATTAGTTACGAGTATGGTTTTACCTCGAATATTTGGTCTCTTTTTCCAAGTCTGCAGAGTCTTTTACAAACAGGACTGCATACTATTGCCCATTTTGTACTGCAGCGTGATGCGCAGTAAACCGGACAGGCCTTGCTCACGACCCGCCTGATGGCGCGACCCACACGCCGGACGAAGCGCCGGAACCTGATACGGATCCTCCAGGCCTCGCTCTCGTCCACGTAGAGCGTCGTCACAATCAGTATGCCCACTAGGAATATCAAACTGAGCTTCATCTCCGCAGTGCTGTCATCCAACGCACTCAATAAGTCTATTCACTTTAAAGAAGAAAAATCAGAAACAAAGGATCAGTCAATTATTCAGACAGATTTTTTAAAATCTTTTCAGTCTCTCTCTCTCGACGATCGATCGAGACAAACATAACCGTCTTCAGAATTGATTGAACCAGACTCATGAATTGTTGAAGGATTCATACAGAATTTAAGTGCTCATTTAATTGATTTGATCTAATGCCCTTCAAACTGATATGCTTTAATTCAATTTCCCTTGCTGAAAAAGCCTGAATACTAAGTTATTTTAAATAAAGAAGGTGCAATTTTATACACCATTTGTATGTCCATACTCCCATTTGTAGCTCGTGAGAGTGGTATATACCAGATGTATGAGAGATGGTCCCCTGGGGATGCCCCGAACGAGAGGACTGTGGTTTTATCATGAAGGAACTACTGCCGCAGGTTAAGCTGAAACGGACGAACTATAGTTGATACTTATAGCCAGCCATTATTGTTTTCAATGAAGAAGTTGTATTTCTATTTATCCAGTAAGTACCATGCCTAACTGTCTGATACAAATGTTCACAACTTGGTTCAGCTTTTTAATAAAATCTCAGTATGTCCGCATTCACAATTCCCTAAATCATAACAGTCCTAATTACATAGACATCACAAGCAAAATGTCTATCTGAATCATTGTTTACCCCATCGATCGTTTCGGGAAACGTTCCGTTGTCCCAGTCCGTCCCTGTATATGCGTATGGAATTAAGGCTGTCAGTGATTAACCTTTATCAGTTTTGTGTACTGAAAGCCGATCGTATTTTCATAAATTAATAAATCGTACCGTTAAAAAATATGAAAGTTCAAGATTTTGATTGATTGTAAATAGGAAGTCCAGTTGTTACAATTTGTACCCTGTTGACACATAACCACATCCTTAAAGGTCTTAAAAATAGAGAAAAAAAATTGTAAAAATGTGTAACAAGCCCCATAGCTTGAAGAATATAGGTAACAGAGACCTAATTCCAGGTTTTTAGGGAGTCTGCAGAAACTGATGAAACATCTCATGATCTCTTTGTATGAAATTTTCGACTATTCTCGGGGGTACTTTGGGGCCCTACAGCATGAAGGATATGGGTAACAGAGACCTAATTTCAGGTTTCCATGGAGACTTTTCATGGGTGTCCCAGTGTGTCAAGAATGAAGATTCTAGGTCCAGTTGATATGATTTGTGCCCTGTTAACAGATGTTCATATCTTTAAAGGTCTCAAAAATAGTGAAAAAAATTTGTAAAGAATCGAAAAATACAGGTGGCGCCACCAGTCTGCAGAAACCTATGAAACACTCCATGATCAATATCCATGCAAAGAACCATGGTAATCAATGCATTAGTTGTTCAGATATTTCAGTTTTTGTATCAAATTTTCATTATTCAGCGGGGGTACTTCAGAGCCCCATAGCTTGAAGAATCTGGGTAAACAGAGACCTAATTCCAGGTTTCCAAGGAGACTTTTCATGGGCCTCCCCCAATGTCAAAAATGAAGATTCTAGGTCCAGTTGTTATGATTTGTGCCAGGTTAACGGACAGACGGACAGACGGACGGACAGACGGACGGCACGACGGACGGACGACGGACAAAGAGTGATCGCTATAGCTCAGATGACTTACAGTCAGCTGAGCTAAAAACTGTTGAAACACTCCACGATCAATATCCATGCAAACAATTATGGTGATCTCTGCATTAGTTGTTCAGATACTTCAGCTTATGTATCAAATGTTCCATTATTCCGAGCTGTACTTTGGAGTGCCATAGCTCTAAGGATATGGGTAACAGAGACCTAATTTCAGTCGTCCATGGAGACTTTTCATGGGTCTCCCTGTGTGTCAAGAATAAAGATTCTAGGTCAAGTCATTACAATTTGTACCTTGTTGACAGATAACTACATCCTTAAAAGTCTCATAAATAGAGAAAAAAAAATTGTAAAAATTTGAAAAAATACAGGTGGCGCCACCAGTCTGCAGGAAATGATGGAACACCTCTTGATCAATATGTATGCCAAAAATCATGACCATCTGTATTGTAGTTATTGAGATGTTGCAGTTTTTTAAATCAAATTTTCCATTATTCTGGGGGGTAATTGGGAGCCCCACAGCTCAAATGATATGGGTAACGGAGACCTTATTTCAGGTTTCCATGGAGACTTTTCATAGGTCTCTCACTGTGTCAAGAATGAAGATTCTAGGTCCAGTCTTAACGATTTGTGCCCTGTTAACAGATGTCCACATTTTTAAAGACCTCAAAAACAGAGAAAACAATTCGTAAAGAATCGAAAAATACAGGTGGCGCCACCAGTCTGCAGAAACTGATGAAACATCTCATGATCAATATGTATGCCAAAAATCATGACCATCAGTGATGTAGTTAATGAGATATTGAAGTTTTTGTATGAAATTTTTCACTATTCTGGGGGGTACTTTGGGGCCCCATAGCTCAAAGGATTTGGGTAACAGAGACCTAATTTCTGGTTTCCATGGAGACTTTTCATAGGTCTCTCACTGTGTCAAGAATGAAGATTCTAGGTCCAGTCTTTACGATTTGTGCCCTGTTAACAGTTGTTCACATTTTTAAAGGTCTCAAAAATAGAGAAAAAAATTCGTAAAAAATCTAAAAATACAGGTGGCGCCACCAATCTGCAGGAACTGATGAAACATCTCATGATAAATATGTATGCCAAAAATCATGACCATCAGTGATGTAGTTAATGAGATATTAAAGTTTTTGTATGAAAATTTTGACTATTCTGGGGGGTACTTTGGGGCCCAATAGCTCAAAGGATATGGGTAACAGAGACCTAATTTCTGGTTTCCAAGGAGATTTTTCATTGACCTCTCAGAATGTTAAGTTACAAGATTCTAAGTCCAGTCTTTACGATTTGTGCCCTGTTAACAGATGTCCACATTTTTAAAGACCTCAAAAACAGAGAAAACAATTCGTAAAGAATCGAAAAATACAGGTGGCGCCACCAGTCTGCAGAAACTGATGAAACATCTCATGATCAATATGTATGCCAAAAATCATGACCATCAGTGATGTAGTTAATGAGATATTGAAGTTTTTGTATGAAATTTTTCACTATTCTGGGGGGTACTTTGGGGCCCCATAGCTCAAAGGATTTGGGTAACAGAGACCTAATTTCTGGTTTCCATGGAGACTTTTCATAGGTCTCTCACTGTGTCAAGAATGAAGATTCTAGGTCCAGTCTTTACGATTTGTGCCCTGTTAACAGTTGTTCACATTTTTAAAGGTCTCAAAAATAGAGAAAAAAATTCGTAAAAAATCTAAAAATACAGGTGGCGCCACCAATCTGCAGGAACTGATGAAACATCTCATGATAAATATGTATGCCAAAAATCATGACCATCAGTGATGTAGTTAATGAGATATTAAAGTTTTTGTATGAAAATTTTGACTATTCTGGGGGGTACTTTGGGGCCCAATAGCTCAAAGGATATGGGTAACAGAGACCTAATTTCTGGTTTCCAAGGAGATTTTTCATGGACCTCTCAGAATGTTAAGTTACAAGATTCTAAGTCCAGCGGTTACGATTTGTGCCAGGTTAACGGACAGACGGACAGACGGACAGACAGACGGACAGACGGACAGACAGACGGACAGACGGACGACGGACAAAGAGTGATCGCTATAGCTCACCATGACTGAAAAGTCAGCTGAGCTAAAAACTGAATTATCGAAGAAAAACAGAGTTGCTTACCTTCTCTCTGTGTCCGACTGTTGTGTGCTGCAACAAGACAGACCCAGGTGTTATATACCCTCTATCCACCTACAGGAGACAGGTCATCAACTTGGCACTTAACCATCAGGCTCTCTCAGGTCGATACACCCTGCTGATTTCAAAGGTATTTTGCCATTGAACTTTTAATACCGTTTCTCCACCTACACTTTCAGGAAATTACTTGTTGTTTGTGGATCCAGTTTAGATATGTTTTAAGTGATATGTGGTTTATCTCACTAAGATTCTGAACTAATCATGGAATCGCGGGTTGCACCAATCACCAAGCAATCTAATAAGCTAATCCCAAAAATCAGTCTTGCACTTGACATTACACTGCCCCTTTTTTTTCATTTCAGCCTAAATCATTAACACCACCCAGTTCCATATCCTCGTCCCCAACCTGCCCCCCCCCCCCCCCTTCCCTCGATCCCCGCCATTTCTGAAGTCCTCTGTCTGCCCCTTGGCTGCCCTCGTAGATATAATGTTTAGAGAAAATTCTCTAAATAAGACGTAAACATGAATTTATTTATGTGTGCCATATACACACTTTTACATCTCTGATACGATCATAAAAAAAACCCAGCAGATTTGCACGTTCGTATATTTACCCTTATGTAAATACATAACCTTCATATTAAGGAGGTAAAGTATATACACACGCATGCACACACACATGAGAACGTTATCACAAAGACAGTTAGGATGTATATTCAATTTAAGGTGGCAAATACTGGTATATATGTACACCTACTCTAGCCGAATTTTATTGGAATCAATAATATTACGTCCTGTCATATACTGATATGAGAAATGACAGGGCCTAACAGTATGGAGTCCTATTAAATCAGGCTATGCACACAGGTGTATTTACCAATTTCACAGATCAACACCTTTTAACGTATTATTTTGTTTATAACATAGCATTTTTTATTAACTAAATCTTCATACAATGTTTATTTTTCAACCAAATATATATTTTTCAAATGTCTTACAAGCCCTGTGCCGGCAAACATGAATGAAAATATGATAGAATATCGCTACGAGGTTTACAGATTATGATATTACTGACCGCTCCCGACACATAACACCATCACAAGTAATGGTTACATCGGACTTGATATTACGGACTTAGGCCTTGGCTTTGTCCGTTACAGAACGGTGTCCGTATTAGACAGATTGCGGAACTTCGCCTCTTTACCTTATCGGGTGTCCATGCATGTATCTACAATCACGGTGTCCGTATCCGTAGTCCGCAGTGCGTAAAATTCGAATCCTGTGTCAACTGTTTCCATGTGTACGTACGTGCGCGCTATCGCCGCTATGTAGGCGCCTCGGCGAAAACGGACAGCATAGAAACGGATCGGAACGAGATTCAGACGATTTACAGATGACAAATATGACTTCCGTGCAGGACCCTAAGGCCAGGTCATAGGGCGCGGTTTAAATATATTGACATATTCGTATTGACTGGTGTCGCTGAATTATCAAACAAGGGACCCATGGGTCACGGCGCTCAGCTGTTATATATGATAAAAAATATGATTTGGGAAAGAGGCATATGCTGGTTTTGTGTTGTAATAAATATAAGCTTTATTATGAGTTGTTGGTGTTTAGCTTATGTATGATTCTGATAGTATTTTTGGAGACAGGGAAGAGGATTGATTTCATTCATTTTATTAACAAATGGAGTGCTATTGTCACACAGATTTTGACCTGGCCATATAACTTATAAGCAGCACATAAAATAAAAGAGTTTAACTATTTATTAAAATTTAATAACAAATGTTGTGCCAATATAATATTTATTAAAAATAATAAGAGAATCATATGATTTTTTTTAGTAAAATATTACTGAACTAATTATTAAAATAATAATATAGAATATATGCATTCATGAATACATTTTGAAAGTATTTGCACTGGTATTCAAATATGGAGAACTCGAGTCCGGACTTGGACTCGAGCGCCCTGGACTCGGACTTGGAGGTAAGGACTCGAGAAATCAAGCAAAATCCTTCTCGAGTCAGCAGAAGGAAAGCTCTTTCACAAACCATCAGTCATTTATATATATATATATATATATATATATATATATATACATATATATATATATATATAGCCAACTACTAATAGAATATTACATAAAAAGACTGTATATCCAAGCTTTAGGTCTGCATCGGACGCTAAATGTAATAAACACTTAAAATACCAGGCATGTGTAAACCAACATAAAAATACTTAATCTCAAAGTTCCATTTTGAATTTCTTTTTTATTAAGAGATTTTTTATTGAACTCAGACTCGAAGGTGGACTTGGACTGCTTCCTCGAGGAGTCTGGACTTGGACTCGGATGGTATGGACTCGACTGCATCACTGTCCGTCAGAAAATTTGATGTACTTGTGGAAATGGATTTGATGGATTTTGCACTGCTTGTGCATGAGCAGTAGCGGTGACTTAGGAACACACGAAGCCTTCTCCGACGTACATTGCTGAAGGGATTACCACAACGTGCGCATTAAAAAGAGAAACCCCCCTGTATTTGACTCAAATCTGTATTGAACTACATATATTTTAAGATCTATTTTGTGACTGGTAACTTGGTAGAAAGATCATCCCAGGAAAGGACGGGATAAGAGAACCCCTGATGACACGTAAATCTATTCATGTCTGCATGTTTCTTTTTTTTATATACATGTATACATTTCTCAGAAATTCTTAGTCATAACTGTCACAATAAAATAAACCAAGACCCCATTTGGGTTCTTTTTCCGAGGCTATACCCCCCTTATTTTGTTTTCATAATAAATGAATTAAAAACTTTTTAATATTTCTCATCGATTTTTCCTTGAATCACCTAAATATATTTTATTTTCTGGTTGATATTAGGAAGAGGATTATTTCTGTTATTATATATTATATACTCAGCTTTTCAAATCAGCGGACTGTTGTACATCATATTTCCATGCCATGACGGGTAAATGCGTGGGTACGAGCAAGGAAACAATAGGTCAAACAGCGTGTTGCTTTAAAGGAAAGCAAACAAAGTCATCTCTATCACACAACACTTGACCACCTGAGCCGGAAGACAAGGGTCTGTTTCTCAGAAGGAAAATTTTGGTAGCTTTCCAAAAGCCGCCCGAACAACTATCACTGGTATGATGCCAGGGCATTTAATCAGAAATCCATTGAATTTAAGTCTACTTAATTTTAAATGTATCCTACTTTACAACAAATGCAAAGTGTGTCCACACAATTTTGTGTGCGCATGTGTGTAGGTGTGCTAAACACATGGTTTCTTTTTGTGCAAGCCTATTACTACTGTTATTTTCAAGTATTACTGTAACAGGTAGTGTTATTCTAGTAAGACCTCGCTAATGATCACTTCAGTTTAGCCACCACCTCAAAACAACGATCCATTGGCGATATTCTTTTTATTTATTTATATATATATATATATATATATATATATATATATATATATATATATATATATATATATATATATATATATATATATATATATATATGGGAGTAGTCTGGTACAATCCTGCACAGGAGAATATAGTAACTGCACATTTAGGAATACTGGTACTCCTTGTGTCCCCCCCCCCCCCACATTATATTTCTGAGGGGGCTCATCCCCCCCCCCCCCCCCCCGCGCACTCAGTCCCTCCCGGTTTCACCACCTATACAACCACTTTATTAAGGTATTAATTTCATGGTTTTACTGTATTTATAATCCAGTACTCAGGTTGCTGAGAAAACCCAGTGATTATGTAACAGGCACAGGTGGAAAAGTTAGCTAATATATACTGAACAAAACATTGGAAAATGCATCTTTATTCACCAGGCTCCAAAGGAAGTCATCAACAAAAAAAAACATGAACGTTTATATCCTGAGACATAATTCTACACAGACAAGATGTTTGAAATCAATAAATATTATATGGCACATATATTTTTTTGTCTGATAGAATTTGATTCTGACGTTCACATATCAAGCAACATTCACATTGAAATATTACATCATTACATTACACGCCATATACATATATGGTCTCGTCTAGGCTAGTTTAAAATCGATCCAGGCGAGATCTCAATCACAATCTTGCCTAGGCGAATTTAAAATCCGCCTGAATAACAGTCTCGTCTCTGATATATATCTGGCCTTGAAAGATTTTAAAATTGCCTTGACGAGATCATACATGCAACACTGCATCATCATGATGATACAGGTCTGAAAAACAATATCAGTTTAATGATTCATTGCCTAATATAAAATGGCAAGCAAAAGTAGAGCTATGAAAATTATCAGCCAGTCTCATAAAAAGGTCATTTAACTTTAAACGAGCACAGCAAGAGAGCATGATAAGTCTGTGATATGTCCTGTGACCTCTAACTTCTTTACATTTGCTTGAATATTGCAGATAATTCAATTCAGATGAAAATCTCTGTTTGTAAATATATATGAGTTAAATGAAATCCCATCAGATTTTTGGTAAGTCATCATGGTGGAACCTAAGTAAGTGTAGTGATTTTTGATCTAAAAAAATATTAATGGAATTTTTAGTTTATCCAGTTCCTGGTAATTAAGGGTACCAAAGGCTGGCCACTTTAGCTCTGATGATCTTTGGTCAGCTGAAGCAGTGCTGAAAACCCTAAAACTTTTACCTAAGGCCAAATAAAGATTACATGAAAAATTTATATATCTGCTTGTAGGAACTTATTGCTTGGTGACTGGCATATAAATAAATGTGGGTTTGTAGGTCTATAATTGTTTATTAACAAATATTCATTGAGTTACTGAATTTGTGGCTATTGATGGTCAAGGAAGTCCACAAGATTAAAAATCCTAAGATCAATACAAAATCTATAGTATATCAAAGGTATTTATATAACTCTGACATCTATTATGCAAC
Source organism: Sipunculus nudus (assembly GCA_026874595.1). Classification (NCBI taxonomy): domain Eukaryota; kingdom Metazoa; phylum Annelida; class Sipuncula; order Golfingiida; family Sipunculidae; genus Sipunculus; species Sipunculus nudus. The sequence continues at coordinate 22,355,817 of CM049315.1, read as the reverse complement.
ATGATCTATCAATTTACCATCTATTACACAACATGAGCTGTCAACTTTAACATCTCATACATCTGAACTCCCTGTTTTGATCAGATGACATACTCTGACGCTTGTACTGTTATCAGTATATGTAAGGATTATACATAACAGTAAAACACAAGGTTAATTCAGTCATAAAAATACAAAGTATATTCTCTGAAAGGCACCAAAGTCTGACTAACATTAGTGTCTAAATAGGCATAGTGTTAAAGGGTGTAGTGATACATTATGAAATGATAGGCATCACAATATTATGCTTACAACACATGATACAATACACAAAGCATTTCAGAGTTTAAGATTCCAGGTGCATGTTTTACTTTGTTCACAGAAAGATATCCAAACCAGGCGGTCAGAAAAAACTGAACATGCACCTGCAACAAGTCTCTTTTTTGGTTAAATGATCTGGCGATTAGCCAATTAGAAGCTGTTTAAAGCTAATATTCCAGAATCCGGCATGCGGAATGTTTGTTGAGAAATTTCATATATACCAGCACAGCAGCAGGCATGTTTTCAATGTGTTGCCCCTGGATACCATGCATAACCACCAAAAAAATCGCTAAATGTAGAGATTCGTTTTACCAGATACACATTTGGCATGCTGGATCTATGCAAAAGAAATCTCACCTTATTCATTTAGATTAGATAATACTAATTTTATCCGCATAACTCATTCCCAGTGCTTGGAATCTTAGCTTTACTCCTCTCTGACCAATGATGTTTTACCATGTAGGGACTATGTTGGACATCACTTCCCTTTTTGGTAATCAACAACCATTACTTTAACATCACAGGAATGTCTTACAACACTGATACAGCTGACTCTAGAGTTATACTGTACAAGTTCACCGGTACAATCAATATATTAAGTATTAATCAGTGTTCAAACATGTATTTGAACACCTTCCCCGCCCGGGCGATCATATCTGAAGTAGTCATTTCTCGTCCCAGATCTTTGTAAGCTTGTCTGCTGCATTCCCTGGTCAGCAAGCAGCCGGCATAAGCCGCACAAATCTGAGGTCCCATCACTTTAAGGATATTACTGAAAACAATACACAGAAAAATATTGTAATGCTACATTCAAGATAAGACCCAAGTGTTATATGGGATTGTGGGATATGTGTCCAATATTGCTGGATAATTATAGGCTGATTTTTGTAAAAAAGATGAGTGATTTCTCATAAATAGATGATTGTCTTCTAGCTAAACTAAGGGAGCAGGCCAATGAGGTATGTGTGCAAATATTACAATATGTTGTGTGAAGGGATCACTTTCTACTATGATTTATGCTCCCAAGGCAGCTGAAATCTTGCACTTCTAAAGAAGCTACAGATTTTCCCGCTGCCTTGTTTGACCATTTATGATACACTTAGACACCAGGTGGTGGATCTGTCTGCTGAAAAAACTGCTGATGTGACTAACAGCCAACCAAATGCCAGTTAACAAACACCCAACAGGCATCATGGCTCCGCCCAGAGCTGTGCTTCAAGCGCCGCTTGATGACAGTTGGACCATAAAGAAAAGTGGAATTTTAATTGCTCCCTCTGCGTTCTCGCATCATCTACCGATTTGATTATGACATTACGACTCTTTTAGCGTTGCCATGTATTCCTTGTTAGCAAAATTGAAACCAGCCAGTGGGGTGTGCACGGAATCTATGTTGTTACATTTCGTTTGAATTACAGCTCACCAGCCGGGCATCCTATGTACACAAGGATCCGTGTAAACCACATGATTGGCCATTCTCGCTGAGCCTGTGGCCTGATCAAACGGTTGCCAGGGCGATGAGCTGTCACTCAAAACAAAATGAACAATATTGGCTCCGTGTATTCCTCGCTTGGCTGGTAAACAATTGTGTCTTCCAGCACAGGGTCTCATGTGATTGGACCAAAATACAGTACTCCCCTCTGGTGTACCGATTCAGGATACAAGGTTTAAACAAACAGAGCTTACAATATAGGTAGTAGTCTTATAGGTAAAGGGCTGTGTAAAGAGTGTACTATGACAGGGCAGCCAATGATAATATTTTATGTTAACATCTTTTTCAAAATTTCTATGTACTGTATCACATGAACATCTAATTAAAATTACAAAATCATTGACTTTATCTTTTACATCTTGTAGTAATGAATAAACATGATAGGATATAGCACACATTTTACATACGTTATAAAACTAACTACTATACTGCTAGGGTTATGTTGTGTTTTACAAAGAGTGATAATATCAAATAGAGTGACCAGCTGCCATGGCCTAGTGGCTGAGCACAGGACTGAGCCAGGAGATCATGACTCCAGCCAAGACAGTGAGATTTTTCACAGTCAGAACCCACCTGTTCTACAGGCTTATTTGGAAGGTCATCTACCATTGCTGTATTTCACTCACAAATGAGTGCACCTTTCGGGGGTTCCTTCGTGGTATGACCCAGCAATGTCCTCCAGGTGCAGTAGTCACCAGGCCTTGTTAACCCCAGGATATAAAATAAGAGTAAGTTTGTGCTACTACCCTGTCACATAGTTAGAAACCAAAATGGACTTCTGCAGGTGTAAATGATACTTAGCAAAGCAAACATTAACAAGGCCTACAGACCTAATGCGAACCTGTGCAAAGTTTGGGAGTATGAATGGAGGTTTATTTTTAAGATTTGATATTGATCCTCTTAAGCCCAGAATATCTTCCTTAGTCATAATGATTTCAGCAAAATGGACTTTTCGGACCTGCAAGTTTCAGACTAGGACATTTTAAAACTAAATAAGGGTATTCGACAAGCAACTCTGTGTATCCGCAGAAATCAGAGTGGGACGGGTGAAGTGAGGCATGGATTAAGTGGCAAGGGGAATAGAGTGAGGTTTGTTGCATATTAGCATGGATGTCTGCAGAGTAAATGTGAATGTAGGTGGTGCCACCTGTCATAAAATCAAGAAAATTGTCCAGGATGTATAAACCTGCAAAATTTTAGTTGGATAAGTCAAACCACTGCTGAGATATGAGTGATTTTATCCCAAGGCAGATGAACAGATGGAAGCTGAGCATAAATGGTTGCAGGTGGCGCCACCAGTTTTGCCTATGACGTAGAGCTATGTGAGATCTATACACAAGCAAAATTTTGGCCCAATCAGTCAAACAGTTCCCGAGATATGAGCTTGGATGTCTGCATAGTAAACGTGAATGTAGTTGGCGCTACCTGTCATAAAATCAAGAAAGCTGTCAAGGATGTATAAACCTGCAAAATTTCAGGTGGATGGGTCAAACCACTGCTGAGATATGATGATTTTATCCCAAGGCAGATGAACAGATGGACGGTGTGCATAAGTGGTTGCAGGTGGCGCCACAAGTTTTGCCCATGATGAAGAGCTATGTGAGATCTATACACAAGCAAAATTTTGGCCCAATCAGTCAAACTGTTCCCGAGATATGAGCTTGGATGTCTGCAGAGTAAACGTGAATGTAGGTGGCACCACCTATCATAAAATTAAGAAAGCGGTCCAGGTTGTATAAACCTGCAAATTTTCAGGTGGATAAGTCGAACCACTGCTGAGATATGAGTGATTTTATCCCAAGGCAGATGAACAGATGGACGGTGTGCATAAGTGGTTGCAGGTGGAGCCACAAGTTTTGCCTATGATGAAGAGCTATGTGTGATCTATACACATGCAAAATTTTGGCCTAATCGGTCAAAAGGTTTCCGAGATATGAGCTTGGTTGTCTGCAGAGTAAACGTGAATATAGGTGGCGCCACCTGTCATAAAATCAAGAGAGCTGTCCATGATGTATAAACCTGCAAATTTTAAGGTGGATAAGTCAAACCACTGCTGAGATATGAGTGATTTTATCCCAAGGCATATGAATAGATGGACGCTGTGCAAAAATGGTTGCAGGTGGCTCCACCATTTTTAGTGTATGTTATTAAGCTATCAAAGGGCTACATTTGTGCAAAATTTTTAGCCTGATCGGTCAAAGGGTTCCCGAGAAATGTGGATTTATGTGTGGAAACAGAGGCACCTCCTGGGCAGCGAGGAAAGGTCAGAGGTCAACCAAAAATGAGGGCGAAGCTCACATGTGACCTGATGAAAAACCCGATTCGCTTAAAATGCAAACCAAGTTTTTTCAAACAGTTGAAAGATATAGTTCCTATAACCTGGGAATTCTGCATCTAGACATAGTGTCTAGACAACCGCCAGAGCCAGGGCAGTTGCCATGGTGATGTCTGGACCCCACCTGTTTGTTCTGAGTGACCTCTTGACTTGGCTGCTGAAACTCAGCATGTTGTCAAATCTGTTTTCAAACACAGAAAGCCTTTTTCAATTGGCTACAATGCTTTATTAAAGCTGTATTTACCCAAACTATTTTTATAAAACTGGCAGAACCCTACCATAGAATAATTTTTGTAAAGTTTAAACCAATCAGCTTAACAGTTTCATCAAAAATCAGTGTATAAGCTAGAAGAGTTAAAAATAACATTTTCGCTTGTAAAATACACATCAACGTAGGTGGCGCCACCAATACCTCAATTTCAGATATGACTTATGTGACAAACATTGGTATAAAATTTGGTGATTATAGCTCTAGCCATTTCTGAGATTTTAATTTTAGTGTGCTTTTTAGGAGAGATGACTTAGTTCAACCTCCTGTAACTCGGCAAAAAATCTCTGAAATGGAACCATTCGAACAAACTTGAGAAAGATTGTTCCAGGGATAATTTTTGTGAAAAAATTGTACAATTTGGCCGGACATTTTCGGAGAAGAAGATTTTTAAAGCTTTTTTAGCTTTTTCCCTATAAAATCTAAGAAAATGCAGTTCGCATAAAAAATAAACAAAATCTGATAGAGTTTTTCAGATGACTGATTATATGCAAAAAAATTGGTGATGCTAGCTTCTGCCGTTTTTGAGTTAGCTATGGTTAATGTAAAGACGACCCACGACAGACGACACACGACAGACTATGCCGCACCATCGCATAAGCTCACATGTTCACTAAAAATTGGAGGGAGTTACCTCCAACAATGAACAAGTGACCCATGAGTCATGACGCTCAGCTGCCAAGCATGACCTGTGACATCATGGACTGAGATTCACAACTTCCAGTCAAATTTTGAAGAACCAATTTGCCAATTTGTTGAAAATTTTCTATGACAACAGAAATATATATCACCTATGTCTGGTTAAAACACAGTGAATTGATGGTCTGAGGAAAATGCATGATTGTTAAGCTATCAGGAACTATTCCAACAGCTTGCTTGAAACCTGTCAGTCTCAAAGGAACACCACAAAGGGAAAATATAAGATCAAAATATATAGCAAAAATCAAGGAAATACATGCAAGAATTATTGAGAAACAGGTGCTTCTGTATGAATTTTTATTCAATACAAGCCAACTGTACTGCACTTTTATAAATGATGGTAATATTTATTCAGAAATATTTGACCCAATCCTTTACAAGATTACATAAATATACATCCAACTGCATTCACTTTAACTGTTCTTGAGATAATATGATCAAAAGGAATTAAAAGATGGTTGCCTGGTGGCCATATTGGACTTCTGACAAGTCTGAAATCAGACAACAAACATTCTCTAAATCGGACCAAACATTAAAGAAAAATTACTGAAACTGCACTGAAGAAAGAATTTCTAAGGTGGCTAACTGGCAGACATTATGGATTTCTGACAAGTATGACATTTGATATCCCACATTCTCCAATAAGAGACCAAACTTGGGCAAATTATCCAGTAATGAATGCCCAAAATAATTCAAAGGCATGTCCAGGCCCTCATATCAGATTTATAGATATGCAATTTTAAAAAGTGTAAGTCCAATATTTTTTATTATCACTCTGCTTTTCCATGGGGTCAGCAGGGTAGGTAAACTGCCAAACCTGAAAGAAAAGAAATGCAGAAAGCATGACTAAGAGTCTTGAAATAAAACAAAAAGCCATCCTAAATCAAGGTACACATCCACATATTATGAGAACAAACACTTGCTTTTATATGTGGTGATATATATTAAAATATCCAGATATCTAGGAAACTAAGTTTAATGCTAGGATTCCATAAAATAAACTGCAAAAAGTTCCCATCATCTTTAAATCAGTAGCTAAACCTTAATACTATACTCTCATAGTCTTAATGCCTGGCTGAAGCATTCTGACAACAGTGTTTTTGTTATGAAGTAACGAGGTACTTATCACTTAGCCTTATCACTTAATAGGCTGATACAAAAGGGAGTCATATGTCACCAGTGTCACTCACAATTACAGCCACACAGGGAGATGTACCAGCTGGAGTGGGATGGTTATATATACAAGAAAAATAGAGATGGTCTATAAAATAAGTAATTGTGAACATCCCTGACCTATGACCTTGGCCTTTTGCCCATATATCAACTGGATTCTTTCTAAATGATGGGTAACTACTAACCACTTAAATCTGGTGTAATTACTTGGCAACCAATGGGTGAATAACTTTGACCTGCAACCTTTAACCTGCTGACCAGCTGACCCTTAAATCAATAAGTTATTTATTCAAGCAAAAAGACCCATAAATATGAAGTTTGAGACAAACTGAGTGATGCATAGATGTGGCATATGTGAAAGACTGAAGGTTTGGGTTGAACAGTTGCACTTGAAATATGCTCACAAGCATTTAGAACAATTAAATATTGTGACCTTGACCTTTGACTTTTTGACCTCAACATCAATAGGCTTCTTCCCTTATTGGTAGGTAAGCCATATATGACAGATGGAAGGTACAGATTGAAAAGTTTGCCTGAAAATGACTCCACGCAAGAAGTGGGTGCTGTGAACTTGACCTTTGACCTCAAAATCAACAGGTCTTTTCCCCTGTTGGCAGAGAAGCGATGTCAGTGCTGGAAGGTTTGGAATGAAAAGTCTAGCTTGAAATGTGTCCACAACCTTTTCAAAGAAGTGGATCCTGTGACCCTGACCTTTGACCTTGTGACCTCAAAATCTATAGGATTCTTCTCCAACTTAGTAGGTGAGCTATATGTGAAAAATCAAAGAATTGGGATGAAAGGGTTGGCTTAAAATGCATCCACAGGCTTTTCAAAGAAGAGGCTCCTGTGACCTTGACCTTTGACCTTTTGACCTAAAAAAAATTATGGTTCTTCCCCTGTTGGTAGGTGAGCTGTATGTGAAAGATGGAAGGTTTGGGATGAAAATTTTGTCTCAAAGAGTTATTTCTGGGGGGTGCAAACACACCCCATAACTTCGAGAATATAGGTCGCAGTGACCTAATTTCAGGTTTGCACGAAGATCTTTTTATAACCTCTAAGACTGCATAGGGTTCATGGCCCTAGCCCCTACGGTTACGATGTGTGCCCTGCTAATGGACGGACGGCCGGCCCGACGGACAGACGGAAGGACGACGGACAAAGACCCATCGCTATAGCCCAGCATGACTGAAAGTCAGCTGAGCTAAAAATAAAAAGGAATATCAAAGTCAAGCAGTGTTAGTAACACTCTGTAAACTTACTGTGCACTCTCCCCCTGAGCCTTGTGGGCCCAGTACAGGAACACCCCCATACTGCCAGACAACAGATCACCTTGACCTCCACAACGTCGGTCACTACCCCTCGCACAACACACCAAAACTGTCAAAGAAGAAAAAAGAAGTTAGCAAGACACCTAATACAATCCATTTGTCTGCTATATAACCTCATGAGTAATGTAAGGCATTTTCTGTTTGTTGTTTATACAATTATATTCATCGGTGATTAAGTATGTAAATGAGCATGTCTTCTTAGAGAGAATATCAGAGGTATAACAAGGTTGACATTTAAGAAAACAACTCAGTAGGGTCCCATTTTAGATAAATGATGAATCTGAGACATTTATATAAAGTGAAAGTTGTGCCTAATTATTACCCTATGTCTTTAGAAACATGGTGCAGTATACTACTGAAGTTTCAATTCTGTTTATATGATTTCTGTTTTTAACCCTTAAATTGTCTAAAACAGTGCACTGTAGGGCAACAACTTTGAATAGCATAAGCGGAAAAAGTTAAAGAACGCATAAAACTTTGCTGGTCAAAGCCACAAAGCAAAACAATCAAAGCAAAGAAGATCTGATATATTTCGGTAGAATATTATTGTCAATGAGAGTCTAATATATATTGAAGGTGTTCCTGATGTATTTTAGATATCTAACAAACACAGATTACGTCCAAAATGGTAAATAAAGTAGCTGGATCTAGGAACATTTGATAAAATGTTAAAAGTTAATTACAGATGCTACAACTAGTGGCCCATGGGCCATGACGCTCAGCTGAATTCAAGGATTGTTGCATTTGATTACAAGATGGAGAGATCCAAGATCTATGGACATGCAAACTTTCAGCTCAATACATTGAGCCACTTTTGAGATATTGGCTGTTATCTAAAAGACACCCAGATTCAGACTGCACAGAAAGGATTGCAGGTGGTTCCACCTGTCTTTGTTATGCACAACTACATAGGTGAGGGAACAACTATGCTGGGTTACGGAAGATCAGTCCAAGGGTCTCAGAGGAGTTCTGCAGAAGCAAACACAGTTTTTGTATCACATTTTTAATTAATTCGGGGGTACTTATGAGCCTTATAGCTCAGAGAAAATGGGTAACAGAGACTTAATTTCAAATTTCCATGAAGAGTTTTTATGGAGCTCCCTAGATGTCAAGTATGAAGATTCTAGGTCAAGTGGTTATGATTTGTGCCCTGTTACAAGATGAGGCTTTATTTGAAAGTCTCAAAAAGAGAAAAAATGCGTACAAATTAAAAAAAAAATAGGTGGTGCAACAAGTCTGCAGGAACTGATGAAACACTCCATGATCAATATGAATGCAAAAAATCATGGCCATCAGTTCATCAGTTATTCAGATCCTGCAGCTTTTGTATCACATTTTTAATTATTCTTAGGGGTACTTACAAGTTTTTATGGAGCTCCCTAGATGTCAAGTTAGAAGAGTCCAGGTCCAGCGGTTACAATTTGTGCCCTGTTAACAGATGACAGCTTCTTTGAAGGTCTCAAATATAATGAAAAAAAATCGTAAAAATTGGGAAAAAAAAAACAGGTGGCGCCACCAGTCTGCAGGAAGTGATGGAACATCCCATGATCAATATTCATGCAAAGAATCATGGTGATCAATATAGTAGTTATTCAGATACTTGAGCTTTTGTATCAAATTTTGCATTATTCTTGGGGGTACTTCGGAGCACCATAGCTCAAAGGATATGGGTAACAGAGACCTAATTTCAGGTTATCAAGGAGATTTTTCATGGACCTCCCTGTATATTGAGTTTGAATATTCCAGGTCCAGTGGTTATGATTTGTGCCTGTTATTAGATGAGTTTCATTGCAGGTCTGAAAAAAAAAGAGAAAAAAGTTTGTATAAAATGGGAAAAAAATACAGTTGGTGCCACCAGTCTGCAGGAAGTGATGGAACATCCCATGATCAATATTCATGCAAAGAATCATGGTGATCAATGCAGTAGTTATTCAGATATCTGAGCTTTTGTATAAAATTTTGCATTATTCTGGGGGAGGGTCTTCGTAGCCCCATAGCTCGAAGGATATGGATAACAGAGACTTAATTTCAGATTTCCATGAAGAGTTTTCATGGAGCTCCCTAGATGTCAAGTATGAAGATTCTAGGTCAAGTGGTTACGATTTGTGCCCCGTTAACGGACGGCCGGACGGCCAGACGCCGGACAAAGGGTGATCGCTATAGCTCAGATGACTTTCAGTCAGCTGAGCTAAAAAGCATCTGAATCACCAAGGTAGATAATTTATTTATGAGATATTTCTGTCTCTTACCTTCATTTCCATCAGTTATGATGTCATTCAGACCTTTCTGAACCACGGTCACATTACCCAGGGCCTGGCTCAGGTGTTGTGCTGCCACTACCCTGTCCTCATCTAACGGTTGTACCTTCAGCTGTCAATCATATTAAGTATCAATTATTTCTCCCAGCTGTCAATCATATAAGGTATCAATAATATTTTCTCACAGATGCAATCATTATAAAATATCAATCATTTATTTACAGCTGTCTGCTATTATAAGGTGTAGACCAGATGTCTATCATTATAAGGTTATGGTATAGATAATTTGACCCAGCTGTCAACCATTAGTGGTTAAAGAAACTTCAGCTGTAAATCATCACCATCAATCAAAGTGTTAGTAATTCCAAATCTTAACAGGTTATAGCTCATGAATTGCTTGAATATCTCCATTTGCCATTACTTGTCAAATAACTTGTACAATAAGTACTCACCACACTCTGGTACAACCTGTCAAACTCCACTTTGTTGGGAGTCAGGACAGCTTTCTGGTATCCTTTTATCACATCAGGGTTTTGAGATATACACACTACACCGTCCTGAAATTTATATAATACAGAAAGGTTTTAATCTGGAAACCCAGCTGTACCACTTGCTATGTAGATATTATTCCTTTGAAGCAGAGACATCACAACAGAATGTCTACAGTGAGATCATGCCAACATAAAGTTACAGTAAAATGCCATGCATTGTTTTCTTTTATAGGAGGCAAAACTAAGCAGTTGGAACAAAGGAGACTTTTTGTGCACAAAAAAAACAGCCATACAAAACTTCAGATTCTCTACATGTAACCCTCAGATCAAACATGATTTATAAAAAAATAAAATTAAAAATAATTAGGGATAGGTAAAGGAAAAATAATACTTTTATCTTCATACATGTAATTTACGGCCTTTTTTCTTACAGTTGCAAAACATGCAACATTTCTTGAAAGTTCATTCAACCAATGTACTGTACATGGTGAAAGTACTCACTGCATCTATGACCATAGGGATTTCAAGATCTCTGGCTTTTTCCATCACTTTCTGTTGGAAAAAAGAAAAAGACACTGAACATGACGCCAACTAATTCTGTGTTATGTAGACAGTATTCATTCAAAGTTGAACTTTTCATTCATGTTCAGGTTTACACAGCAGAAGTCAGATTTCAAAGCATGATTAAGAAATAATTTTTCATTTGCTAATTTTAAACAACCTTGAGGAAAAGGAGGACATTTTTTAAATTTTAATGCAGGGGTTCAGTGCTCATGAGAAGTCAGAAAAAGTGCCCTAAACAGAAAAACATCACTCAAATTTATTATCCATTGGTTAGTTATTCCTCTTTTTACTATGTTTAAGGAACAGAAATGAAACTGGGAAAACAAAAGGACCTTTTGTACATGACCAACAAGATCTTTTTCTCAAATGAGAACTTGTTTGTCTCTGTAGGAAATGCAGCAGATCAAAGACATTAAACTGTACTTTAACCATACTCACACTGCTTTACAGTTATTAATTACATAAGTACTATGAAAGTTTCAAGCATTACCTTGGCAATGTTAAGATTGTCTTCTTCTCTGCCCAAACCTGGACCAATGACCAAAGCATGTAACCTAGGTAACCACTTGGAAATTTCTTCTATGGCATTTTCACGATCTCTGTAAACAGATAAGTAAAAGCAAGTCCATATAAGGCCATGAGCATCTTATATAACATAATATATATTTAACTTTCCATCTTCTGTTCAGCCTATGCATATGCAGCATGCTTTTAAAGTTCAGCCTGAAAGCTCTCCTTGTACAATGGATGGACAAGAAAGGTATGTCAATCATATTGTACAAATGGGTCATTCATTCTTTACAAGGTAAATTCTAATGGAATTATTATTATAACAGTTTAACCAAAACTGTAATGCACAATTCTATATTATGAATTCTCATTCTCTCTTTATCTTCAATGCTATAAGGTGTTTGTTATTATTGTAATATCAAGATATATATATATATATATATATAAATATATATATATATATATATATATATATATATATATATATATATATATATATATATATATATATATATATATATATATATATATATATATACATTGAAGCATTTAGGTCCATGGCCTGTCTATATTTGCTGTACATGTCTACTGACCAAAACTATAAGATAATCTTAACGAAATGTGCTATCAAACATTCTAGGTTTATAAGCACAAGATTTAGAATAATTTAGAAATCAAAAACTGCACTTAAGACAATGTGTGACCACCTACAGGACAGGATGAACAATCAGTTCTGGGCTGTAGGACTTGATCACAGGAGCAGCAGCTTCAGTACAGAACACATGAGCCAGATCAGCTCCCTGGAAATAGTAAACAGCACGTTTTAATCACAGCTGATGAATCTAAACTTTTCAATTCTGTACATAGCATCTGCTGTGGAGTAGACAAGAAATAACAGACTTACACTGACAGAAACATGGAAATATTTGTTCTCATCATAATTGAAATCACACCTTTATTTTGATCTGAAGACAAATAACAAATAACATATCAATAAATGAATCACCTGAAGTTCAGATGATACAAGTTAACCAGGTTTTAATATATAAATATACACTGATAAATCTTAAAGCCTCTGGGCTGTGATAAGAAGGAGTGTATACTTATCATTTGCTATTATAAAATTGAATTGGAAGTAAACTGACCTACCAATTTAAGGGCACTGATTGCTGCAAAGTATGGAGCCCCTGTATATCTGTGAAACACACAAATATTTTTAATATTATTTACTGACAAAGATTAAAGGTGGTATGAAACAATAAAGAACAAGGCCTACAGGCCTAATGCAAAGCTGTGTGATGGGATATACATAAGGTATAATACTTCCATGCTGGACTGTACTTTTAACAGACAAATGTGACATGTATATGTACAATGCAAGTACTGAATATTTTGAACCCGAGTACATGCACCAATTACACAAACCTCACTGCTGAAATACTGGCAATGGTGCAAACAACACAAAAATGATTGTAGGTGGCACCACAAGTCTTATGTACAATGAAACTATCCGGTATGTACAAATAGCACAATTTCAGACTGATACTGTGATTGGTTTCATAGCTGTGGGGTTAACATTTTGTGATTTCTGATTTTGTGTTTCACAAGGGTTCCATTCTTCTATCTCATCATATGAAAAAGGATTTAAAGTTAAGTATGACCATATGATTTCGTTATATCAAATAGTATGCGTGCAAAATCTTACTAATTGGACTCAGGCCCAAGGGAACATCAATCGAGCTGAATATGTATTTCTTTAATTTAAGATAATCTGAAAGATCTGGCATAATTTATAATCATTTTGAATTTTTTTAACAAACAAGATATGTTATTATTATGTACCAATCTTTTTCCTGGCAACTTGCCTTCCATGATGTGGCCTTGTTTGAATTCATGAAGGTGTTATTTTTGCAATAATTCCCATTTTGCAAATATTGCATCTGTGAAACCCTTACAAACCAAAAGGCAACCACATAGCCATCAAAAATGCATTGACAGGTTAAAATATCAGGCCAATACATCAAACTTGAGTCAGGTGCACTTGGTTGACCAGGCTTAGGTGAGAAAGGCAGTTACCCAAAGTGGACAGGAACAATTTGATAGCTGAGTGACTGCACTGAGTGAACTCTTGACCTGCATCTGGCTGCTCTGAGTGAACTCTTGACCTGTTGAATAATCTGGGAAAAGTTGGCAGTCTGTCAAAGCTATAAATAGATCCAGAATGACCTTTGGCCTGTTGCGGCAGTGTTGCCAAATCTGAAATAGTTGGCAGTCTGCAAAGCTATTTATAGATACAAACACAATCTAGGCCTGTTGGTAAATCTGATTTACACATATTTAAAAGACTTTGGCTACAATACTTTTTTTAAGCTGACATATTCCTAAAATTTTTTCATTGTCAAAGCTCCTATAATTCTGTCAAAAATCATTTCAGTACATTTGAACTAAAACCTCCTAAGAATCACTTTTGTGCAATGTTACTGGAGTTGAAGCAACAGTTTTGCAGAAGAAGACTACTACAGCCCTCAGTTTGAAATAGGCTACTAATAGCCACAAGACAAACTCCAGCTATCTATGTTGAATTCTACCAAATATTAAGGCATAAAATTTGGTGACTAAGTTCAGCTTCCTGCAACTTGGCAATAATTAACAGAACTGGAACCATTCGAACAAACTTGAGATGGTTTCAGAGATTATTTCCGTGAAATATTGAACAGTTTGGCTGTACAGTTTCAGAGAAGATTTTTTAAGATTTTTTTTAGCTGTTTCCTAATTACGTCTAAGTAAATGCAGAGAGAATAAAAATAAGCAAAATCTGATAGAGTGTTTAAGATGACTGATTTATTGCATGAAATTTGGCACTTCTAGCTTTTCCGGTTTTTGAAATAACATGGATTATCATGTGGTGGACTCTAGATGGCGGACGCTGGGAAGACAATGCTGCACAATTAGTTAACTCACAGGTTCGCTAAAAATACATTATGTATAAAAGAGTAAAGTATGAGAGAGGTACAGTTTATCCTTCACATATAATAATTCAGTATATTTTAGTTCAGTAGCCTTTTCTATTACACTACAATTACCAAAAATATTTCATTTAGTTGAATCTTCTTTAAGGAAGGGGATACTGATAATGAATCTTTTTTTTATTTACATATTTTAATAATTAAAGGTAAATATAGATGGGCAACATACATATATATGGTAGGGTCATGAGGTTATTGTTTCTTTATTTATTTTTCCTTTCCACTTTAAACTGAAGGTCTCTTGATTATAACCATGAGTTACAAGATGAAAAATACCTTTGTGCAAACAAATTAATATATTAATATGTAATGATGAGATAGGATGATACGTCCTTACTCCTGACAGCCACCGATGATGCCAATCCTGCCACAGTTTCCTTTATACATGGATGGTGACAGTTTAGGTACGATACTCTTGACCATATCAATCAGCATTCCACTGTTGTTGAGACTCGTCATCACGTTACGGAACCCATGACTTGCTGTAAGATAATAGCAAAATCCGTCATAGAAAAAAAGGAGGAGAAAAGAAACAAATGATTGAAATGTTACATCAAATATTTATCACATTTTTACAGCATCATTGTGAAGTGCTTCTAAGTCAACCACCTTAAACATTCTTTTGTCATACAAATTTGTACTTTAAATATTGACTGAATAAAACATTCAGTTTGTCAAAAGGTTCACTAAAAATCAAACCCTGAAACTGTGTACGTTTTCAAGAAAATAAGCATTCAAAGATATCATTACATTATCCTTAATTTAAATGTTCCTAGTTTGTAAACTCGATCTTTAAGGACTCTCTCACAGAGTAGAAGAGCGAGAGAGAGAGAGAACACAGGAGCTAGCTCTTTATGCCATTTATTTGGTTCTGTGGAATCTGGCTCTGTGTATTCCATAGAGCCACAAGTCTGGAGCTTCATTTATCTAGCAGACTAAGGGACTGGGCACATTCAAATGATCTGCTTGACAGCACTTGTGTGACACGACAGGTTGATGACATATTAGATTGTATGAAACTATAAAGAAAAACACATTAAAATGGAAGTATAAGAGGGGTACAGTTTATTCTTCATGTACAATAATTCATAATTTTATTAATTCAGTAGACTTTTCTAAATTACCACAATTACCATAAAAAGGCAAAAATAGTAATATTTAACTTACTTTAATCTTCTTTAAGGAAGGGGTTGTTGATTAAACCAGGCTTCTTTTTATTTATATATTTTAAAAATTTAAGGTGAGCAACATGTATACAGTGGGATCATGTGATTATTATTTTTAACTTTCCACTTTAAACTAAAGGTGTCTAAATTAAATCCATGAGCTAAAAGATGAAAAATATAATTGTGCACATATATTGTCAACAGATGATATATGGTATACTTGCTCCATTGACTTTATAGCAACAGCTCTATTTTGGCATAAAATCATGATGATTGAATCAATGTATGCAGGAGGTTAATCCTTGATATAGGTATATCAGTCAATTTTAAAATATTTGGATTTTCATATGAAAAAAAATATTCTCACTCCTTTTAGTTTCAGGGTCATAAGTTTTTCAATCGATCTGATTATTTATAGCAAAGCTATGGAGATTTATTCATTATGAGAAGTTATGAGCTGGCAACACTACAGTATTTAGGGGGCCCAGCCCTTCACTGCAGCAAGGAAACATCTTGCACTGTAAACGGACAACGGTTTTGTCGCCTCCCAATATATAGAGATAGTTGGTATCTAAACATGAAACAATAGTATTTTCTGGAAAAGGAAGTTTTATTATCAGTTTCATGGATGGGGTGGTATTAAAATTTATTCTTCAAGGCAAAAGTATTTTATTTTCTTTACAACAGCAACATATTGGCAACTGTAAGTAAATTTTACTTTAGTTATTGTGTATATTGGTCCAGGAAGACACTGGTTCTACTGCTCATAACCACCATGACAGAAGCAGTAAGAATGTATATGTCAAGGCCCAGATTGCGATCTGGACGGATCTTAGATCTGTCCAGCCCAAATTGCGATCGCAGTTCAGGCCGGCCCAAACTGCGATCCCAATCCAGGCTGGCCAGATCTTAGATCCGTCCAGCCTAGATTGCGATCGCAGTTTAGTCCGGCCCAGACTGCAATCCTGTCTTTCTTGCTTCAGGATCGCAATCTGGACTGGACAGATCTAAGATCTGCCCATTCAAGATTGGGATCCTAAACTTGACCAGCCCAGATTGCAATCCATGCGATCAAAGTGTTTCAGCTTGTTAATTTATAGTTATTTTAAAATTTAAAAAAATATATTATATGTCAAAATTTTAAAATTTTACTCAGACAAGTACAGGTTAAATATGTCAATATGTTTCACTAATAATATTAAGACTTATGGCTGTATCAGCTGTCACAAGACTATGTAAATAATCAAAATCTGTATTGCTGGTTTCTCAATTTATGTTAATAAAATTAAACTTGCCCATCTCTAGTTTTCTCCTTGTACAATTTATAGGGTGTTCTTATGCTTGAGTTATTTGTTATTCTTATAATGGTTTCATAGCTGAGATTGCTTTTAATTTTTTTTACATTTTTTTAAATAAAAATATTTAAATATGATAAAAATCAGATCTTAGACAAGTTCTCGTTATGATTTCTGTAATGTTGATAATTGTCTTAAGACTTTTGCTATGTCTAGTGCTCAGATTGATGTGAAAGTAGTCCAAAGTGAATATAATAGTTTTATGTTTAAATATAAATTAAAGCCATAAAACCAGGTACTTATGATCATTATGATCATACTTATGATCAATTTGTGAAATTTGTCAATTCTGGATTCTCAAGAACCTTGTTTTGCTGAAACTGAATAAATACGAGACATGATAAGAATACTTTGCTGTCACGAAAGTGCTTTGTTTACATTAGCGTCACTGTGGCGGGGGGAGGGTTGTGTCCTCTTTGACCCTTGAACTGTCGTCCCGGATCATTGTGCAAGGGAGTTGAGGTGGATTTAATTCTTTTAGAGAGCCGAAAACTTGTTATTTTAGTCTCGCCGGCACTGGGGCTGCAATTAATCGGCTTTAATTCAACTGGGGTTCCGTTCAAGAGGCCAACTTTAAGGTATTCAGGGCTGACGGCCACGAACCTCGGATCTGAGCACACGTATATAAAATGCTCTGTGAAATCTGTGAAACCTGTGAATCAGAAACCCTGAGTCTGAAGTTAAACGTTGAAATGTGCAGTATTGCAGCTACCAACAGGACACATCACCCAACCGTGACAGGCAACCTGAAGGGGCAGCTCGGACCACGTGGCACATGAGGCTGGGGCCGGCTTGACACCGTATAACCACGCTGAGAGGTTGAGAGCGGGCATTGTTCGATATTGAGGTCTGGTAAGCCCTTAACCTGATTGTTGGCTTCTTGATAACGGAGCTGGTGATATTGCAGCCTCTTAATGTATGTCATTTGATTTCAGTAGCGTAACCCCTTAATTCCTGAATTACTACTTTAATATGCACAGCACGTGTTTTGTAAAGGTTTTCAAATGTCAAAGTCTACCGCATGTCGGCGTCATTGTTCATCAGTTTATTCCTGTGATTTCATATAGTTGCCTCTTTTTTCCCGCAGTAAACACTAGCCCGGGACTACAGGGCCACGACCGTTTACATACTTGGTTACGGGTAACGCTCAGAAGCAGGCCGTCTGATACACGAGGCGACGTGAGGCACAGCGGCTGAGGCCATATAAGTTATATTGAATAAATTTGTATACCAAACCGCATTCTTGTTATTTGTCATATGCCTTCTGGCCTTTAATTTGGTTGAGAAAGAACTCAATCACGAATTTTCGTGACATTTGGCGACCCGGACGAGACTAAATAGAGTCCGTAGTGGGCATTTGACAGATAACATTTACGAACCATATTACCATCTTATATTGTTTGTTTGCGCAGAGGGTCTGATCTTTGGCGATAACGTAGAATTAATCGCTAGCCTTTGTTGGTTATTAGTTTTAGCACCTGGTTAAAGGCGAATGAGTCAGCACGGCCGGAATTCTTTGTGGTTCACAGAGCGCTTTATAATAGCTGTCAGGTGCATAACGGAGCTCGCACCGTATCGTGGCGGTTATATGTTCGTTCAAGTGCGTAACGGAACTCGCACTTATCTTTCGCAGACACAGTGCATCAAGTGTGTAACGGAACTCACACTTTTAAACAGTTTGCAGTAATATTTTCTCCAGTGCGTAACGGAACTCGCACAAAGGTAGATCCGTAAAGGGCTGTATGTATGGTCGCGTGTGTGTAGACCTAACGATAGAAAGTGGGCCAGTATTGTGACACTGCCCTCGGTATTTGGTTACGTGTGCTTTATTGTTTAACACATGCCATGGATCTTAAAGAAATAGTTGCTCTAGGGAAAGAGTTAGGATACGGGGGCGACTCCCTCCAAACATTTGTTAAAGTAGAATCCGATAGACAGGATAGAAAAGCTCAGCAAGCTGTCGAGCGAGGAGCAGAGAGCTCATGAGTTTAAAATGATTCAAGAGCAGAAAGAGCTCTTGCGGTTACAAAGTCAGACAGGGGTTAGAACGGATAATGTAGCAGAGGCTACCGTTAGGACCCCGAGCATTAAAATCCCCACCTACGATGACGGTAAAGACAGTATGGACGCATACATTGAACGTTTTGAACGTTTTGCGATAAGCCAAAGGTGGAAACGTGAAAACTGGGCAGTAAGCCTAAGTGTGTTGCTCAAGGGAAAAGCCCTCTAGGTTTATCGTCTCCTGACGTCAGAGGAGGCGCTCGTTTATGACATCCTTAAGCATGTGCTTTTAAAGCGGTATAACCTCACAGAGGAAGGTTATAGAACGAAATTCAGGACGTGTAGCCCTGAACGTAATGAAACCCCGATACAATTTGCGGCACGCATTGGCGGTTATTGTAGCAAGTGGGTACAGCTTTCGGGTATTGAACAAGATTACAAATCATTATTAGATTTGATCCTGTGTGAGCAGTTTATCCGATCCTGTAGTGAGAAATTAGCCGCTTTTCTGAGAGAGAAGCAATGTAAAACCATTGATATGTTAGCATCTGCAGCAGAGAGTTACACAGAGGCCCATGGGTTAGGTTGTTTTGTTGGGCAAGCCAAACCGGTTAATAGACCTAGATTCCAAGGTCGGACTGAGCAGGGCGTAGCCAATGATCGTAAACCAGGTGGTCACGTGGGTAGCAAGCCTACCGGTTCTTTCGGTAAATCGCACGGCCGCAGATGTTTTCTGTGTGATAGCCCGGCACATCTTGCAAAAGACTGTAAGATGTATGCTAAACAGTCAGGTGGGAGAGAGAAAGCAGCATCTCTCGAGATGCCCAGGTCCAGATATAAGGACAGTACTTCTTGCGTTGCAGAACAAAATGGGGCGTCCGGGGAGAAAGACAACGAGGTAGGTTGCTTTGTGAATGAACTCCGAGGATTGTTGTAAATTTGATGAGCAGAGTGTTGAATTGAGGTGTGGCCACCATGTGACTTTATTGAATATGAATGGTTCTTCAAAGGTAAGGGGCTCACAACTAAAAATGCCCACGTGTGAGGGCCAGGTCGAAGGGAAAACAGTCACGGTACTCCGTGATTCTGGCTGCAGCAGTGCAGTTGTGCGACGAGAGTTGGTACCGGAAAGCCAGTTTCTTGGAGAGAATCAGGATTGCGTGTTGATTGACGGAACCGCACGCAAATTTCCTCTTGCAGTCGTTCAGGTAAGTACTCTTTTCTATTCAGGAGAACTCAGGGTTTTGTGCGTATCTGATCCCGTTTATGATCTCATTATTGGCAATGTATCTGGTGCGCGTGAGCCATCTGATCCTAATCCTAATTGGACTATCAGTAATAACAAGTCTGTTACCTGTGGTAAGGCTGAAACTGCAGCTAAGGAGGTAAGTGTCACAGATGACGCGTACGCAGTTGAAACGAGGCAGATGGCACGGCAGGAGGATAAGCCGACTCGTCTTTTGAAGGTTCCCAGTCAGATCGGAGAGGTAAGTCCTGACCAATTTCTTAAGTACCAGCAGGAGGATGATACTCTGTCGCATCTGTGGCAGAAGGCTAAAGAACCTCCACCGGACGGTAGTAAGTACCAGTTCCTTGTAAAGAATAATTTCTTGTGAGAAGACGTCTAGAGAAGAGCCATTTGAGTCAAGGTGATCAGTTAGTAGTGCCAGCTAACTGCAGGCGTGATATCTTAAAAATGGGTCATGAGACACTGATGGCGGGGCATCAGGGAATCAGCCGTACTTATGACCGCATAAGGAGCCAGTTCTATTGGCCTGGTATGTACGAGGAGGTACGCATGTTTTGCAGGTCTTGTGGGATTTGCCAGAGGACTTTGCCGAAAGGCAAGGTAGTCCAGGTACCTTTACGGCGTATGCCGATAATGGATACCCCGTTTAAACGCATAGCGCTTGATATAATCGGAGCTATCCATCCTCCATCCGACAGGGGTCACAGATATGTGCTCACAATAATGGATTACGCCACCAGGTATCCCGAGGCGGTGCCACTAAAAAACATTGATACAGAGACTGTGGCAGAGGCATTAGTTGAGGTTTACTCAAGGGTAGGTGTGCCATCCGAAGTCTTAACAGACAAAGGCACGCAGTTTACCTCAGATCTGATGAAAGAGGTAAGTCGTCTCCTTTCTATTAAACAGCTGACCTGTACAGTCCGACATCCGATCTGTAATGGTATGATCGAGAAGCACAATGGTGTGCTCAAGCAGATGCTCAAACGTATGGCAGCAGAGAGGCCTCGAGACTGGGACCGCTACTTGCCAGCGTTACTGTTTTGCTGTAAGGAAGCGCCACACGAATCTCTTGGGTTCAGTCCATTCGAGCTGTTGTATGGGAGGTTTGTTAGGGGGCCCATGACAATTCTAAGAGAATTGTGGACGCGTGAGAACGCAGACATAGAGGTCAAGAGTACCTACCAGTATGTAGTTGATTTACAGAACCGTTTGTCAGAAACACTCAAATTAGCTAGAGAAAACCTTGCAAAAGAAGCTGGTAGGTATAAAATATATTACGACCAGAAGCGCCGGAGCAGGGATTTGAAGGTAGGTGACAAAGTTCTTGTTCTTGAGTCCACTGATAGTAACAAATTATTGATGCAGTGGAAAGGGCCATTCAAGGTCGTCGAGAAGTTTAACGACTGCGACTATCGCATACAAATGGATGGTAAGGAAAGAGTGTATCATATTAATTTACTCAACTAGAATATCAGCAGAAGCTGACAAAAGCCCTCAGCCAAAAGAACAGTGTTTAGAGGTGGTAACAGTAACAAGTACTAAATATCTGTTCTCACATGGATGTATATCTGTACATGTCTCAGTTATAAATTTAAAATGGAGAGGTATGTACCATGATTCATAACAATCCACCAAATGCTTCCTGAAAAATAAGCTTCTAAGTTTTATTCTATTATAAGCTCTGTGACCTTGAAAAGTAGGTCAAGGTCACCCATCTTCGTACATGAACGAGATTTTTGTCGATATACATCTTCACCAAAGAAATAAAATTCCTATTGTGAATCCTTTTAGAGATATCCCACTCACAAGGCCAAAGTTGAAAAATCCAGGAAAAATTCAATAAAAAAATGAGAAATTGCAGGTGGCACCCCCAAACTTGTACAGCAGTTACAGACCATCAGTCCCTATGATCATAGTAGGTATTAAGAAAATCCATCCAATGGTTCCTGAGAAATAAGCTTCTAAATGTTTTTTCTATAATCAGCTCTAAAACGTAGAAAAATAGGTCAAGGTCACCCATCTTCGAACTTGACCGAGATTTTGTCAATATACATCTTCACCGAAAAAAATAAAATTCTTACGGTGAATCCTATTCGAGATATCCCGCTCACAAGCCCAAAGTTGAAAAATCCGATAAAAATTCATTAAATATCAGAAATTGTAGGTGGCGCCACCAAACTTGTGTAGCAGGTACAGACTATCAGTCCTAATAATCATAGTAAGTTTTGTGAAAATCCACCAAATGGTTCCTGAGTAATAAGCATCTAAGTGTTTTTCTTTAATCAGCTCTAAAATGTAGAAAAATAGGTCAAGGTCACCCATCTTCGAACTTGACCGAGATTTTGTCGATATACATCTTTACAGAGGAAATAAAATTCTGACGGTGAATCCTTTTCAAGATAACCCGCTCACAATGTAAAAGTTAACGGAC
This sequence comes from Sipunculus nudus, assembly GCA_026874595.1. Classification (NCBI taxonomy): domain Eukaryota; kingdom Metazoa; phylum Annelida; class Sipuncula; order Golfingiida; family Sipunculidae; genus Sipunculus; species Sipunculus nudus. Next base: position 22,333,171 of record CM049315.1, on the reverse strand, counting down.
GCCGGACGGACGGACGGACGGACGGATAGCTTGGGTGACGACAATAGCCCATCAGCCTAAGGGCTGAGGGCTAAAAAGTACATCGAGAGGGATCAAACGGACAGCCACTGTCTACTCGGTGTATTTGGTATAGAACAGCCAAGGTCAACCAGTACGGAACAGGTAAGTGATGGAAGTATTCCTGAGGATGAATACGAGGGTAGTGACGTGTCTGAGGCTGCTCACAGGATAGTACCCTTACCTAGCTCCATCCAGAAAGAATTTGTTGGTGACGTAGAACTAGGACCAAATTTAGACTCATCACAGAGGGCAGAGGTAAGCGCTCTTTTGGGGCAATTTGCATCTACGTTTACTGATGTTCCTAAGAGAACCGATCTCCTAGAATGTGAAATTAAATTGACCACGGATGAACCCGTGCGTTCTACACCATATCCAGTACCACATGCAGTTAGGGATGTTATGGGCAGTGAGGTCCAAAAGATGATGGATATCGGTGTAATCAAGAGATCGGACTCGTGTTACTCTAGCCCTGTGGTATTGGTAAAAAAAAAAGACCAAAGTGTCAGGTTCTGTGTAGATTTCAGAAAACTGAACAGGATCACAATTTTTGACCCCGAACCGATGCCTAACCCGGAGGATATCTGTCTAAATAAGACATGAGCAAGGGTTATTGGCAAATCCCGATGGCTGAAAAATCAAAGAGATTAACGGCATTCATAACACCAAATGGCCTATACCATTTTGTGGTTATGCCGTTCAGATTAGTAAATTCGGCACAATGCTTCACCAGATTAGTCAGAAGGTTATTTCAGGGAGTCCCTAATGTCCTGTATTATGTGGACGATATACTCATCCATCACCAGTCCTGGTCCGAGCATATGAAAACCTTGAAGATTGTTCTCCATATGCTGGAGAAAGCAAACTTGTAAGTTAGACCCTCTAAATGTTTCATTGGGTTTAACAATGTTGAATTTTTGGGTCATCATGTTGGCGGCGGTGCAGTGGCGACAAATCCCCAACTTCTAAAGAAAATACAGGATTTTGAGCGACCAAAAACCAAAACTCAAGTGCGATCTTTTGTAGGACTTGTCAGTTTCTGCAGGAAATTCGTCCCGAATTTCGCTGATATCGCGTTACCGCTCACGGATCTAACGCGAAAGGGGAAACCCAATACTGTAACCTGGGGGGAAGCTCAGGAGCAAGCATACCGCATGTTGAAAAAATGCTTGTCAAACCCTCCTATTCTCAAACTTCCGGAATTCGGCAAAACGTTTTACGTTAGAACAGACGCATCCGATGTAGGGATAGCAGCCATCCTGTTTCAGGAAAGTGATGAAACAATGCATCCGATCGCATATGCTTCGAAAAAGTTACTCCAGCGGCAACAGAACTACTCCACCATTGAGCGGGAGTGCTTGAGCATCATTTGGGCGGTACAAAAGTTCGAGGCCTACCTATACGGGCGCGAATTCATTATCCAAACGGATCACCAGCTGTTAGTGTACATTGATAGATCTAAAACCGTAAACAAGCATATCATGAGGTGGGCCATGGTACTACAAGAATACCGCTTCCGCTTAGAAGCGATCCCTGGTAAGCAAAATTATGGACCCGACTTTTTAAGTCGCGTGCCTGGACAAGATGTCAAGTAAATCTGTGTGCCTGGGTTACTTATTCCTGTTAGGATAAGTCAGTATAAGAACCTCTTTCTTAAAATCTGTTAGATCCAGACTGGATATTTTATTTACGTAAAGCAATTTACTTTAAAAGCAACAGTCTTTCGTGATTAGGTCGGAAAAATTCCAGGGAATTTTCTTAAAGGGGGAGTAATGTCACGAAAGTGCTTTGTTTACATTAGCGTCACTGTGGCGGGGGGAGAGTCGTGTCCTCTTTGACCCTTGGACTGTCGTCTCGGTTCATTGTGCAAGGGAGTTGAGGTGGATTTAATTCTTTTAGAGAGCCGAAAACTTGTTATTTTAGTCTCGCCGGCACTGGGGCTGCAATTAATCAGCTTTAATTCAACTGGGGTTCCGTTCGAGAAGCCAACTTTAAGGTATTCGGGGCAGACGGCCACGAACCTCAGATCTGAGCACACGTATATAAAATGCTCTGTGAAATCTGTGAAACCTGTGAATCAGAAACCCTGAGTCTGAAGTTAAACATTGAAATGTGCAGTATTGCAGCTACCAACAGGACACATCACCCAACCGTGACAGGCAACCTGAAGGGGCAGCTCGGACCACGTGGCACATGAGGCTGGGGCCGGCTTGACACCGTATAACCACACTGAGAGGTTGAGAGCGGGCATTGTTCGATATTGAGGTCTGGTAAGCCCTTAACCTGATTGTTGGCTTCTTGATAACGGAGCTGGTGATATTGCAGCCTCTTAATGTATGTCATTTGATTTCAGTAGCGTAATCCCCTAATTCCTGAATTCATTTAATTTGCACAGCACGTGTTTTGTAAAGATTTTCAAATGTCAAAGTCTACCGCATGTCGGTGTCATTGTTCATCAGTTTATTCCTGTGATTTCATATAGTTGCCTCTTTTTCCCGCAGTAAACACTAGCCCGGGACTACAGGGCCACGACCGTTTACATACTTGGCTACAGGTAACGCTCAGAAGCAGGCCGTCTGATACACGAGGCGTCGTGAGGCACAGGGGCTGAGGCCATATAAGTTATATTGAATAAATTTGTATACCAAACCGCATTCTTGTTATTTGTCATATGCCTTCCGGCCTTTAATTTGGTTGAGAAAGAACTCAATCAAGAATTTTCGTGACATTTGCAGATATATTTGAATGCGAATATGAATATATGTACTCCATAATTTCATGCATAAAAATAGGAAGACTGGTATAAATGAAAGTATTTGAATACAATTGCAAATACTTTCCAAATGTAATCATGAATGTATTCATGAATATATTCTATAATATTATTTTAATAATCATTATTTCGATTATATTATTAAAAGATCTTTTCATATGATGCTGTTATTATTTTTAATTTAAATTATATTTGACACAATATTTGTTATTAATTTATAATAAATAGTTATATTATTTAAGTTTTATTCTTGGGTAGGAATAACCAGTATTATTATTAAATAAAAGTTCTCATTTGTAAAAATCAGAATTACCATTACTGATAATGGACAGGTTTTTTTTTCAAATAATTCTACTGCAATGTAGGTAAAGTTATATGGCCAAGTCAAAACTTATGTGAAAACAGCACACCATTTCCAACTGGTTATAATATAAATGACATCAATCCTCTTCCTTGTCTCCAAGGATATTATCATAATCTTACATAACTTGAGTTAAACACAATCAGCTCATAATGCAGCTCATATTACCACACAAAACCTGCACTTGCCTACCTCCTCTTCCAAATCATATTTTGTGAGCATATAAAACCCATGGGTTCCTTGTTATCTTTTTTCAACAACCATGCAATACTAAATGAGTTGGTGAAACATCCAATGTTTCACTCCTGTGATATGAAGGAGTGAAAATTGCCTTTCTGTATTATAATTGTATTTATTATGGGAAAATGGTACAATGCAATACCAAATGAGTTGGTAAAATAACCAATGTTTCACTCCCGTGATCGTAAAAGCATGGATCGCAATATGGGCTGGTCAAGTTTAAGATCGCAATCTCGGCTGGACTGATCTTAGATCTGTCCAGACCAGATTGCAATCCTGAAGCAAGAAAGACAGGATCGCAGTTTGGGCCAGACTAAACTGCGATCACAATCTAGGCTGGACGGATCTAAGATCTGGCCAGCCTGGATTGCGATCGCAGTTTGGGCCGGCCTGAACTGCAATCGCAATTTGGGCTGGACAGATCTAAGATCCGTCCAGATCGCAATCTGGGCCTTGACATATGTCGACATATACATAGCGATCACAATTCTTTGTGTACTGGTCCTTTTTTATTAGGTTTATAGATATATTTAAATTGGGAAATTATGCAATTAGGTTATCAAAACAGAATCTTGTCTTTAAACACGCTAATTGCTGGAATTTATCTCCCAAGCTTTGGGATCTTGTTGTCCTTCATGCTTGATAAGCAACCAAAATGATGACATGTGGAGAAAATCTTTAGGGGGTCATGAAAACTTAAACAAATGCACTAAGACATTTGGAGGCATCTGCAGGCAAACATAACAAGTGACCCATGGGTCATGTCGCTCAGCTGACAGGGAAGAGATTCGCTAAAGGAAATTTTATCATCAGAATGGTAGTATATACCCATTCAACTGAAGCATCAAACAGATTAACCAACAGGCCAAGATTTAGTCTTTATTTATATATCTCAAAAATAGAGAAAAAATGTGTAAACTTTAAAAACTAGAATACGGGTAGCCGACAAGTGACCACTTGTATCCGCCAAAATCAGAGTGGAACAGTTGAAGTGAGGCATGGATTGAGTGGCAAGGGGAAATAGAGTGAGGTATGTTGCATATTAGCATGGATGTCTGCAGCCTAAATGTGTATGTAGGTTGTGCCACCTACCACAAATCCAGAAAGATGTCCAAGTTGTATACATATGCAAAATTTTAGGCAGAAAAGTCAAACCACTACATGTGTAAGAGTGATTTTAGCCAACGGCAGACAAACAGACAGACGCTGTGCAAAAATGGTTACAGGTGGCCCCTCCAGTTGACCTATGTGATCTATACACATGCAAAATTTTGGCCCAATCGTTCAAAGGGTTCCCGAGATATAAGCTCGGATGTCTGCAGCGTAAACTAGAATGTAGGTGGCGCCACCTGTCATAAAATCAAGAAAGCTCTCCAGGATGTATAAAACTGCAAAATTTTAGGCAGATATGTCAAACCACTGCCGAGATATGAGTGACATTATCCCACGGCAGAAAACAGACAGACGCTGTGCAAAAATGGTTGCAGGTGGCGCCACCAGTTTTGCGTATGATAAAGAGCTAAGTGATATCTATACACATGCAAAATTTTGGCCCAATCGGTCAAACGGTTCCTGAGATATGAGCTTGGATGTGATCAGCTTGAACGTGAATGTAGGTGGTGCCATCTGCCATAAAATCAAGAAAGCTATCCTGGATGTATATGCATGCCGAATTTCAGGTGAATTAGTCAATTCACTGCAGAGATATGAGTGATTTTAACCCAAGGCAGATGAACAGATGGACACTGTGCAAACATGGTTACAGGTGGCGCCACCATTTTTGTGTATGTTATAAAGCAATCCAAGGGCTACATTTGTATAAATTTTATTTCCTGACTGGTCAATCGGTTCCCAAGATATGAGGGTTTATGTGTGGAAACAGATGTACAAATGGATGCTGGATAGAGGGGAAAGGTCAGAGGTCAACACAAATTGGTTAGGCACTAGTTCACATGTGACTAGATAATTGGTGTAAGTTTCGGAAAAATCGGTCCATTTTTCTCAGAGGAGCTCTCTGGAAACAAACGTGGCGGTGGCGGAGGAACCCGGTCAAAAAAATAGTATCTGCAAAACTTTGTTTTGGAGGATACAAAAATACAGGTGGCTCCACCAGTCTGCAGAAACTAATAAAAACACTTAATGGTCAATATCCATGCAAAGAATCATGGTGATCTCCACATTAGTTGTTCAGATACTTAAGCTTTTGTATCAAATTGTCCATTATTCTGAGGGATACTTCAGAGTCCTATAGCTTGAAGGATATGGGTAACAGAGACCTAATTTCAAGTTTCCACAGGCACTCTTCATGGGCCTCCTTGCATGACAAGAATGAAGTTTCTAGGTCCAGTTGTTGCAATTTGTACCCTGTTGACAGATAACCACATCTTTAAAGGTCTCAAAAAAAGAGAAAAAAAATTCGTAAAAATTTGAAAAAAATAGAGGTGGCGCACCCAGTCTGCAGAAACTGATGGAACAGCTCATGATCAATATGTATGCCGAAAATCATGACCATCAGTGTTGTAGTTATTGAGATAATGAAGATTTTGTATGAAATTTTTGACTACTCTTGGGGGTACCTTGGGGCCCCATAGCTCAAAGGATATGGATAACAGAGACCTAATTTCTGGTTTCCATGGACACTTTTCATAGGTCTCTCAGTGTATCGAGAATGAAGATTCTAGGTCCAGTCGTTACGATTTGTGCCACGCTAACAGATGACAGCATCCTTAAAGGTCTCAAAAATAGAGGAAAAAATCATAAAAAAACCCCAAACAAATACAGGTTGTGCCACCAGTCTGCAAGAACTGATGAAACACCTCTTGATCAATATGTATGCCAAAAATCATGACCATCAGTGATGTAGTTTTTGAGATATTGAAGTTTTTGTATGAAATTTTTGACTACTCGGGGGGGGTACTTTGGGGCCCCATATCACGATGGATATGGGTAACAGAGACCTAATTTCTGGTTTCCATGGAGACTTTTCATAGATCTCTCAGTGTGTCAAGAATGAAGATTCAAGGTGCAGTCGTTACGATTTATGCGACGTTAACAGATGACAGCATCCTTAAAGGTCTCAAATTGAGGAAGAAATCGTAAAAAAAATCAAACAATGTAGGTGGCGCCACCAGTCTGCAGGAACGGTTGGAACATCTCATGATCAATATGTATGCCGAAAATCATGACCATCAGTGATGTAGTAATTGAGATATTGAAGTTTTTGTATGAAATTTTTGACTACTCTGGGAGGGTACTTTGGGGCCCCATAGCTCAAAAGATATAGGTAACAGAGACCTAATTTCTGGTTTCCAAGGAGATTTTTCACCGACCTCTCAGTGTGTTAAGAATTAAGATTCTAGGTCCAGTCTTCACGATTTGTGCCTTGTTAACAGATGTTCACATTTTGAAAGGTCTCAAAAATAGAGAAAAAAATTCATAAAAAGCCAACGATACAGGTGGCGCCACCAGTCTGAAGGAAGTGATGACACATCTCATGATCAATAGTTATGCCACAAATCAAGACCATCAGTCAAGTAGTAAATGAGATATTGAAGTTTTTGTATGAAATTTTTTACTTTTCTTGGGGGTACTTTGGGGCCCCATAGCTCAAAGAATATGGGTAACAGAGACCTAATTTCTGGTTTCCCTGGAGACTTTTCATAGGTCTCTCAGTGTGTCGAGAATGAAGATTCTAGGTCCAGTCGTTACGATTTGTGCCACGCCAACAGATGACAGCATCCTTAAAGGTCTCAAAAATAGAGGAAAAAATCGTGAAAAATCGAACAATATAGGTGGCACCACCAGTCTGCAGGAACTGATGGAACATCTCATGATCAATATGTATACCAAAAATCATGACCATCAGTCAAGTAGTTAATGAGATATTGAAGTTTTTGTATGAAATTTTTTACTTTTCTGGGGGGTACTTTGGGGCCCCATAGCTCGAAGGATATGGGTAACAGAGACCTAATTTCTGGTTTCCAAGGAGATTTTTCATTGACCTCTCAGAATGTAAAGTTACAAGATTCTAGGTCCAGCGGTTATGATTTGTGCCAGGTTAATGGACAGACGGACAGACAGACAGACGGACGACGGACAAAGAGTGATAGCTATAGCTCAGCATGACTGAAAGTCAGCTGAGCTAAAAACTAAAATACATTAAGAAATAGGGACCAAAATCCACTATGACAAGTGGAGACATTTGCAGGTGAACATAAAAACTAAAACAAATTGAGGAATTGGACCAAAATTTGATAATTTGTTTTTTATATGGAGAGAATTATTTTTCAGATAGACATTCCAAAACCAATCCTAACTAGGGTATGCATTAGAGCAATCTTGGACCCAAATTTGAATGAAACAGGATAATATTTTAGAAAGTTATCACATAGAAACGAACCTGATGAACGGACAGACAGACGGACAGCTAGACAAACCCAAATCAATGTCCCCCATTCCGCAGAAGAAGGAACAAAATTGGTCAAAAATGAGGTACCCAATATACTGATGAGTTTTCTCACATTAACAGACACAGATCATACTCGGTTAAGAATCCAAACCAACTGCATGTATACATGGGGTGGGGACTAAATCTTAAAATGAGGTATATTTATCATTTTAGTCACCCGTGGCTACTGAAAGTTCTGTGTGGAGAAAGTGGCCACTTGTGATAGGTTGTGAAATCGATGGTGAGATCGTAGATTTTCTTGTTTGTAAATGACAGATGAAACGACATACGTAAAACGGATCTACTGCCACCACGGAACAGATGTGACAACACGGCGGTGATGGACAACATCGTTACTTCTCACAGGCTGCAGTACAGTCCTCTCGTCTCACGGTATCGGCATCCATGCGACCTTCACCTTCTTGAAGGGAATGGTTCTACCTAGCTGGAATGTAAATGTTGGTGTCTTTTTATTCGGTTTTAATATACATTTACTCCAGCTTTGCTCTTGGCATGTGGAGTCTCTTTAATATTGTTTTTATATTTTGATATTGTTGAAAGGTTATTTTATCATTCTTGAATTAAATGAAAGAGTAAAGTATAATTCCATAGACAGGCCCTGACGATCTGCTGGTGTTCTGTTGCTCAGCTGAGCAAATGTAGTTTTAAAATTTGCCGTTAGATGACAGCACCTAAAATAGTCCATTCCGCCATTCAGACAAATAATAACGGTTTTATAACTTTTTATTTTGGATTCTTCAGTGACAAATATAATAATGAATAACCTAGAACGTTTCCTTAATTACATGAGCTTATTATATTGTTATAGACCATCGACGAACCAAGAATATATTTTGATAACATTTTATTAATGAATAACCTAGAACGTTTCCTTAATTACATGAGCTTATTATATTGTTATAGACCATCGACGAACCAAGAATATATTTTGATAACATTTTAATTAGACCTATGAATGGATATTTAATTTAAAAACAACACATCATGCGTAGGCCATCTACGGCCGGATTACTTCATTAATGATTAATGATATAGTATATTTACTATTGATGTGTTTTTATTCAATTTTATTATATATATATATATATATATATATATATATATATATATATATATATATTGTAATTCGTGAAACCCGTACGTAGGACTTGTTCATACATTGCTAGCACATAATAAAATCATCATTAACAAGTATTAAAACTAGGAAAAAGTTATATTTTGTAACTAATTTTGTTTTAATTTCCCTTTAAATTTAATTATTTTAATGTTCGTATCAAGTTACGTAGTTATTTTAGAAGCCTCTGCGGATACTGCGATCTCATCCAGGATTTTGTGGAAAATTTCCCTGAAACCGCTGGATAGAATTTTCTTAACTTGGCATCATTTTTGCGTATCATGTGAGCTTGGACCTAACCGATTCCGTGTGAATTCTGATCTCTTTTCTTTCTTGGCGTCTGTTTGTGCGTCTATTCTGTGTGAAACCCATGCAGGTAGGAGTGGTTTGAAGTATCGACCTGATATTTTGCATGTCTATCGATCTTCGATACCTTAAATTTATCTCTTATACATGAGACTGGTGACGCCATCTGTACTGTTGTTTAGCTTGGTTCATCCATTTCTCATACACAGGTCAGGTGATCCCACATTTTTTATGAACCATCCATCCAGCCACGCATTTCAAGAGTGGCTTATGTATCTGGAACTTGAAGCTGGTGGCGCCACCTACAAGCATATCTTTCTGGCGTCTCACTTTGTTTGTGATTACCCCTCGGGCATCGGAAAATATAACGCTGACACATAATAGAACCATTCATTATTTAAAACTGAGAACTGTGAATTGATTTATTTGCCATAAAAAATAACATAACTGAAAGTCGGTGACAGTATTTGAAAGAATTCTGGGTAACTTGATATAACATAGCATGGATTTCAAAAGTACACAATATTGTAACAAACATCTATAAAAATATGTTATTAATATATATATATATATATATATATATATATTTATATATATATTGCAATATCACCTATTTGAAATAAACGAAGTGTAATATCTGACCTGAAACGAATGAAATTGTGTCCAATATAACTCAGGCCATAGCATGGCTAAATGTCCGAGTGAACGTCTTGTATCATAATGTCAACCGATGTGTTTTCAGATTGTACACATCCTGTCAGAGAGACTGATACTCCCTCAACTCCGTTGTTATACACATCTATAACCACAGATACCGGAGTTCGCAGACAGCTGGCCAGCCCAAATACACTTATCTTTGTATATATCGAACCTCCACTGTAAACAATACATGGCGCTCTGGAGTTCGTGCAGGTCAAGGCCACCGCTATAGTCCGCTGTCATGCATGGCATTTTTACATGTTCATGTATATATTTCTTAAAATAAAGTTCCTATATATTATTTAACTCTCTCTCTCTCTCTCTCTCTCTCTCTCTCTCTCTCTCTCTCTCTCTCTCTCTCTGTCACACATACACACACACACACACACTGATGATGAGAGTGCCGCACGGAGTAGCTAGAGAATAAATGAACTCTTTGTCATTTTCAGATATATTTTAGAAAATAAGCATTTATATTTCACTAATAGGGCCTTTTTGGATCCTTGACGTCAGTCATAGCGAAAACTGCACTAACATGGGCATTCATCTTTTTGCACCAATAATGATGTAAACAACCAGTAATCCAAACCTTGGGCTGTGAGTGAGGAATTAACATAACGAAAGCATGTGTATCAAAGTGTATATATGCCGTATATGTGATCTCGGCACGGCTTTATCGTCAGTCACATAAACCGTGGGAGATATACGTGTATACTGTCAGATATTTCAAAACCACGAGATTTACAAATATGCTGAGTTAAGAAAAGTTTTATTTCGCATACGGTGCATGGATGTTACTACATATATTTGACGATTTAAATGCTTCTATCTTAAATATTAAACGATTTCTATAAATTATTCAACATTTGAAAATGACGACAATATTTGTTTCTTAGTCAAGATTTCCAGTATGACTTTCGATATGACGTTCGTTTACACTCTGACATCTCGACAGGCTCGCTCATGTCAGACGGGGAAACTCCCGCTTATCCAATTCAGTTCCACCCATATCCCATTGCCGCGTGCCATACCTGGCCATACAGTGGTATTTATATACAGAAGGATGTAGGAATGTTGGCTAGCAGATAGGGGGCGTGACCTGTCTTTCTATTTCTGAGGGTCAGACCAGACCAGATCAATATCAGTTCTCCTCGCGTGGTCTCCATACGTCGGTTACAGTCAGCTTAAACTTAGCATGTTGGTGTGCCGTATACATCTGCTGCGCGAATGTACGGCCGCTGGGACTAAATACCGTTGTACTAAGATATTCATAGCAGGGGCGGATCCAGGATTTAGGAAAAGGAGGGCTCCAACCGGGGACTATAATAAATCCTAAAAAAAATCCCATGCAAGTCCGGAAAAGGAGGATCCAGGCCACAAAAACTTCCCAGAAATCCTTAAAAAACGGTTGTGTTGGCTGAAAAAGGGGTGGATCCGGACCCCCTGGACCTCTCCCCTGGATCCGCTTCCGCATAGAAGTGATGGCACTCATACAAGCACATGTTAAGTTTCGTTTCCTTTTTTCAGCATATCAAATAACCTTTCAAATTCTAACTTGTAGAGGGGTAATGATTTATTTAGGCCTAAACCTTTTTGTTATCATTTGCTTGGTTTCAGTTTAAAATCTTTCCAGTTTAAAAAGTGCTTCGTCCATTTTGTTACTGTCATATATATTGATAATGATACTGAAGATTTTGATATCTGTTTTCAATATAGACCGTTTTGGTATAAAATAGGGCTGTATCAATACTAGTATACCGATATATCGACACATATCGATACGCCACATCGATACCGTTACCGGTACGCTTTGCAATCTGTATCGCCGTCTCGATGAAACACAATTACTTTTCACAGTTATAGATATTACCCTGACCTAAACTATGATATGAACTATTTATAAAGCGTTAGCTATTTTGTTTCTTTTGTTGTCCTTTTAAGACTTAAATAAGATCAATGGCCTTGTCGTATGATCGACTGGATGAGGAATGTACACTTGTAAGTGCTTCCTTGACAAGCCGGCACGTGTGAGCAATGGAAGACAAATATTACGAACGGTCCTCGTTACAAAAATTACTGTTGGTTGGATATCTACCATTAAAATAATGCATGCATGTTAATCCATTGTGTTTTCGGTAGGGCACGTATCTAATCTTATTTTATATCTGATTGATTTCAATGTATAAGGTAAAGCATTTTCTTTACCAGCACATTCTGATTTATTCGACAACAGACTCGACAACATGTGTAATACGTGGTCAAAGCCTCGGGGAAAATCAAAATCTTTTTAAAAAGGGGAAATGTGATTTAGGGGATACACATTCCCAGAAATATATGAACACTGCATGTGTCATTACATGACATATAAAATATGACCTATAGTTATCTTAACAATAATATGCAATAAATCAAACTGAAGAAAGGGGTGGACTAAGGACTGATATATATATATATTATAGCTGTAAATACTGGTCTTTTTATTTGCTACGAACACAGAGGTTTTAATCAGAAAAATATATGATATACACAAAGAAAAATAAGCGTATATCGTTAATACGTATCGGGTTTATCGCTGTAAGTGTATCGCAATATACGTATTGTATCTGAAGAGGCTGAACAATACCTAGCCTAAGTATAAATATGATGAGTTAACTTTAGTTTTAACAATGACATTCGTGGTGACTTTTATATTTACCTAATATCAACAGATGATATGTTACGTTAGAACTGACGAGTCGCCTAATCGGGCAATCGAATCCCATTTAACTAAAATCTGTTTATTATGTATACCACTTGGAGAATGTTCCAAGGAACAGAAAGCACAGCAGCAAAATCTTTGAGTATACCTACTCATGTAACGACATATGTTTGTTTTCTCTATCAGCAAGTTAACACTGATAATTATGATCGGTTTTTTTATCAAAATGTGTTTATAAAGGGTGGGACCTCCTCTCAAGAAATAAATTTATTATATTTTCGGAATCAATTACAGTTTATAAAGGATTCTATACCTATTTCGAGACTAAGTGGTGCATGTGTGCATGTGTGTGTGTCACTGTGTGAAGGTGTATGTGTGTTCAAGTTGGTATCTGGATATGATCAGGAGGGAACTGCATGTGGTCTGCATGATCGCACACAGACGCGCACATGCACTTGAGCATGCACATAAGCGGACACCTATATATGTATGACATATATAGAGAGAAAAAGATGGTTTTTGCTCCTTTTTAAAGAAAAATGTAGGCCAAGCACCATTGATTTTATAAAATATGACACCATGACCCATAAAAACACTTCTTGCATGCCGCTTGTCACCTCCCATAAAAAGACAGCTGCACTGAGCCTTGGTACCGTTAGGGGAAGCGATAAATGTATGACAAAAACATTTAAATACGTCACGCGTGTGTCCGTCCTGTCAACTGTTGTACAGTGTGCCATAAAGCACGCCCGACGTTAATATGACACATGCACACACGCACGCCACAGGGAGCGCTATTTATTGGATAGTTAATGAGGAATACAATCCTGGGAAGACCCTGACAGAATATTTTCTTTTTTGGCGTTTCCGTCTAGGAAGTTTTGCTTCTCTTTTCAAACAACAATATTTTTCATCCCCATTACCCACACACAGGGTATGTTTGTAAAGCTTAAACCTGTAGTTATCCATGTTTTCATAAAGAGAGAGGCTTGAGTTTAAACCCGACATGCATGCTTTGTAACATCCCATTATGGTCAGACAACTTGCAGGGCCCCGGATTCAAGTAATCAAGGTGACTCGAATTTACATAATTTAAATGCAAAAAGTATTTTTTACGAAAGCTCTATAAAAAGCACAAAAATACAGTGAAATTCATTCGCAATTTATGAAACTCTGATCTGTATTATGTGCACATGACTTTACCTTCCATTATAAAAAAAAGTTGTACGACCTATATAATGAGACAGGATAACCCCATTATCGTCCACAGTAGTTCATGATAAGAAGTAGAACACCAATATGACATGCTTAATCCGATCTACGTGTGTAGATAAGATTACATTACAAGCTAATCCGGCAAGGAAGTGTTAGGAACAGTTAGATAATTCTCCCCGAGGTGCCGGTTAATGGGGTTGTTATTGGTTTGTCAGGACTGTAAATTCTGTACGGGACACCCCGCCCGGCTGACTCTGACAGCTCGGCTTCTGTTATTGCCGTACAGATTACAGGAGCTGCTATAGAGACTGACATATACTGCTGCAGGGCCCAGATGATGATGACTATTTTTATCCCTTTCTTGTTAACATACCTGATTTTACTGCCTATAGGTCTTTTTATAATGATAGTTTTATAGTGAGAATAGCCCGGCATGAAAGCTAACACATTATATAGATATAAGTTTTTGTCGATATTTCAGTTCATTGTCCTTAAAAGCTTACTATATCGTCAAACCTTTTAGAATTTGAAATATAAGAAGAAAGAAAGACAGCGTTATGTATCATGAAACTTATCTTTGGATGTCCGTATATATATTTCATGATGGGCTTTGAGAAGTGGCTATAATACGAAAGATATGTCTCGTTTTTGCTTGAAGGGAATCTTTATTTGAAAAACTCAAAACGGATTTTTTTTCGCATGTGAATTGTGAAATGATATCGTGCTTGGGATCGCGATTCATTATGAAAATCCAGTTATATTGTTACGGGGTGACATAACAGCGGACCGAACTGTGTCACTAGTGAAGCTTGCTTTTCTAGCGAAGCGGTTGGTACGCCGGACTTGTGTGCCAGCAACATGGGTTCGAATCCGAAGTAGGCCCAGTATTTTCCCCTGAAAAAAATTGTCTTCGTATAAATAAACAAAATGATACACTTGTCTCAGCAAAACAAAGAAGTATATTATCATAGAGTATACCAAGTATATTTATATTATACTCAAACTACTCATATATAAAATGTGTTATCCACTCTTAGCTAAACAAACTGTAATGTATGTGTCTGTTCGGGTCAGGTGTCAGGGGCCATATACTGGTAAGATTAATGGTCTTGAGGAAACAAGGAAACATTTGTTGTACAACATCTGTGTCTCATTCCGAGCCTCCCGATGATGAATGCCTTTAGCAGATTTTTATTACCTCATTATAGACCCTAAATGTATATACAACGGGGTAGTTTGTCAAACCAAGCACGTTCGTATCTTACCCTCATTAAATGGTGTCAAACTCTGAATCTAAACCCCTGTTGCTGAAATACAGAGACAGGTTAATTGCTATACAACGCTGAGATTAACCGTGAAGAAAAAGAACTTCTTGAAGGTCTTCTAGCAAATAGAATCGTATCAATATATATATATATAACTATTAGTAGGGTAAGGTATAGTGCTGATGTAATTCATCAAGATTCATATTTAGAAGTTTACTTAATTGTGTTATTTGTAAAATTTGACAAATGTCAGTCCAATTGGAGAAGTACAAAAACCAAAAGATCCGATTTCTCGATACTTGCCGCATGTGTATACAGTTTATTTACTTTAATGCACAAGATAATAGTAATTTTAGTGATAATTAACCGTTATATATCACGGTATATCAAAGATCATTTCCTTTTAACAGGATTATAACTTGAAATAATATAAATCAGTTAATAATCCTGTCGTGAATTTTTTTTATAACCAGAGGAACTAGTTCTTTTTTTCAAAATATCACTACCTCAGTCTAATTTCGTTAATATTGGAATTTTACAGATTGCGAATTGTGCAAGAGACCGAGTTCTTCTGGTTGGCTATTTGCATAATAAAACTGCATGGGCATCACACTGTGGTTGTGTTGTAGTTGAAATCTGAGAATTCTGTAGAAACCTACATCAAGAACTTTATTGGAGTACTGAAGTAGCTATAGAAAAAAATCTTCACAACACAGTTTATAAATATAACAGAACAGGTTTGCAGGATTTTTTTTTTTTTTTTGGGGGGGGGGGGAGGGTGGCTGCTGTCTAAATACAAGACTATACACGGATCTACATCAATATGAAAACGTTTGAAATACAAGAAGGTATACAGAAACATATTCATTATTTATTTATCACATTTGCTGTATTTATGAGCATAAAAGGAATCGTTTCTTGTAAGAATTGGAAAAATACCTTTAAAAGGAGCCTTAACATGCATGGTTATATGTCCATATCTCTGGATACTTGTACGAGCACAATTATTATCAAAATTACGTATTTGTTATAGAAAACAATACACGTTGCAAAATAAATATTGATTATGAAAATATATGTAAATAGATTTATATAAGTGAACGATCATATGGTGAAAAATGGAACGGAAATGAAACGAAGACCACCTTAATGAGTATACATGTTATATAAATACATATACGCCTTCCGTGAACACACTGTATATATATATAGTATATATAACCTGTCGTTCAGATATCGGATACCTTGACGTGCCAGGTTCCTTCGTTCTGTACAATGCCATTTCGGCCCTCTAACATTAGAGAGTCTCCGGCCAGCGTCAGAGTGCCTTCACGTCTTGTACGGAGGACCACAGGATATAAGCTTGATGAGAATGCAAATCATTTCGATGCAAACATTTTTTACAGCGCGTCATGGCCTTCAGGTACGCTGTCTAGACCAATCGTTTAATATGTCTCTGAACTTTCTAACAAACCCTAACGTGGGCTAAAATAAATCAGTTCTAATACAGCATATTGGTAAATCCGCCTGCACATTTTGTGCATTTTTTTCTGACCGCAAGAACATTTCTTCCACGGGTTACTGGATGATAGCCAAAGTTCAGGCGGAGCAGCAATTGCCCTGTTACCATACAGAGATGGACTTACACTTCGCATGTATACTTTTGTATTTATTCATCAATCGTAGCCTATTGTGAAGATTACCGGTTGTTTAGCAATAGCATGGATGGCCGTTGCAAATGCGTTCCAGCGTATGACTTGTGTCAAGACTCGACTCGCTTATCAGCCTACTGGGTCGTGTATTCACGGCTGCATCGTGTATGTATTCAGTTGCTGATGGAGATCCAACAGAGCATTGACCTTCAACTCTGAAACCTTTACCATTGTGCACGTTATATATCGCTATAACCGTGTTCAATGGAACAGTCTAAAAGCGTCATACCAGCTCCCAGAAACGAGTCTGAACAGTGTCGGGTTTAACTGGATACATCCAATAACTATCGTCTGCTCGTCGTCAATAACGTAAGCGTTCAGACATATTTGAAGTACTTCTTTAAAAGTCTCATACAAGTTTCGTATTGCTTTCACGGACCCGCCAAAAAACCCACCGCCTATTTTTGCTTCCATGTCTTTCTTGTGTATATCCATGAGTGAACTGATGTCATACAGCCAGCGAAGCATAATGAAAGTCACCTTATCCTCGTGGTCCGCCATCAAGTTCATGGGAGCCCATTTGCACTTCGGGAAGGTCTCGTGACCATGACCGTATGCAAAATCTATCCAGAAATAAAACGAGGTGTTAAATTTATTCATATCTGTAGCTTTTTTTAATAAATAAAATTTTGAGTTGACTAGGATATTATATTCAGGAGAAAATCCCTCCGGGTGGGTCAAGAGTTCGTGTCCGCGTTTAAAGGGTTCAGACTGCATGATGTATTTAATTCTGTCGTATTCTCCGAACATCTCCAAGTCGGTAAAGTGCATCACGTTTACATAGGTTTTGTTTTCTTTTCCTCGCCTTCTCTCATCTATAAATGGCTTAAATTTTTCCTCGGTAAAGACAAGCAAGTTGACATCTAAATCTAGCAGCGGTATTGAATTATTCAGGTAGGCATCCACCTCCCGCCGGAAGTGCGGCCATCTTTCTCGCTTCAAGTCGAACATTGTGGTGACCAAGGTGAAATCATCTAAAAAAGAAAACAAAAGAAAATTGTAACTAGTTAAAATAATAATTATTTTTTATATAAAACTTAGAATCATAATAAAAATAAAGTATTATAAGTAAAAACATGTTTCGTTCCTAATAGAAAAAT